>CM061137.1:128803940-129345245 GCA_030789695.1 Scilla litardierei | reverse complement strand
GGGAGTTGCCCCTCGACTTACGGCCGACGAAGGAGATTCGTTCGGTGGCGAGGGGAGTGGCCCCTCGGCTTACGGCCGACGAAGGAGATTTGTTTGGTGGCAAGGGGAGTGGCCCCTCGGCTTACGACCGACGAAGGAGATTTGTTCAGTGGCGAGGGGAGTTGCCCCTCGACTTACGGCCGACGAAGAAGTGGGCCGTTGTGATTCGGGCTGGTCCATATTAGTCGGACCGCGGTTGCCTTGATTGAGTCCTCCTACGCGTCCTGAATCGTCTGCTCAAAACAGGTGATAGAATTTGCACTGACAGTGTATGCCTTCATTTCCGTGAGACAATACATTTGGAGTAATGAAAAAAGGAAAAGGCAACAAGACACAGTGGAGGTTCTGGCAGGGTAGCCCTCCCCCGGTGGAGCGACGGCTGTTTACTCTATCTCCTCACTCGATGATACGCGTAACTGTCTGGACCGCGTTCACCCCTTTTCCCATGTCCTGCTGTTTGGACGTTCCTTCTCCCGAGGCGGGGTCGTTGGCAGAGTTCTTCAGATGCCCCGGCTCACAAGCTTCTCGATGTCTTTCTTTAGGTGCCAACAGTCGTCGGTATCGTGGCCATTGTCTTTGTGGTATTTGCAGTACTTCTCTTCATCCCTCCCGCCTCTCTTCGTCCTTCGGGGAGGTCAGTTCATGTGTCCCTCCTTCTGGGCTTGCGCTAGGATCACGTCCGGGGCGGTGGTCACCGAGGAGTGCCGGGGCTCTTCCCTCCGTGGTCTTCATCTGGCCCTCTTCTCTTGTCGATGCTCCTCCGTGCCGCGACGCTCGCTCTCGTCGCGCTTGGTCCCGTGCCTGGTCTTACCCTCATCCACGGCCAGGGCCTCTTCTGTCAGCATGAAGCGCTCTACTCGGGCCATAATTCCGGCGAGGTCCTTTGGTGGGTCGCTGTGTAGCGATTTCTTCAATCCCCTATGTCGTAGGCCCTTTTTTCAGGGCCGCCTTTACCACCAGCTCGGGGCAGCTATCTACACTCAATCGCTCCACGTTGAAGCGACGCATGAAGTGCCTCGGGGACTCGGCCGGTCCCTGTACCACATTGAACAAGCGTTCCGAGTCAGTTTTTACCTACCGTCCGGCCATAAACTGCTTGCAGAACAACTGGGTGAGCTCCTCGAAGCTGTCTATCAACCGACCGGGCAGGCTGAGGTACCAGGTCCGCGCAGCCCCCCGTAGGGTGGAGTAGAAGCCCCTGCAGAGCAGGGTGTCATCGGCCCCCTGGAACGCCATGACCCCCTCGTAATCCATCACATGGTCCGCGGGGTCGCTGACGCCGTTGTATTTCTCCAGCGTCGGTACCTTGAAGTTCGCGGGTATCCGCGCCTCGGTTATCCTCCGAGTCAGGGGGCATCGTTCTCCGCTGATGCACCCGGGTCGCTCCCCTTCGCCCGCCTCCTTGCCGTTCGGCTGCAGCGAGGGGGCCGGCGGAAGCTTGACCTCCTCTTGGGTCCTTGCCAGCTTGGGTGCCGGGCTCGATCGGTGCGAACGTTCTTTCCGGCTCTTCTGGTGGTGGGCCTTTGCTCGTTGGCTGCCTCCGCTCTGGTAAGACCGGACGCTCGCTGATCGGCGATCATCCCGCCTACGTTTGTGCGATTCCGGACATGCGGACGAGGCCGTCCTCGAGATGTCGCCCGTCCGCTCCGAGTCCCCCACATTTCCCTCTCTGAATGAGGTGGGAGTGGGAGATCGCTCCAGGGAAAAACCGGGCATGGTGAACCTTCTTTCCGTGTTTTGCACTCCTTTTCCGTGGTCTGCAACCATGGCGGAACGAAGAGGTCGGCGATCCTCTTCCTGGCGGGAGGCCCGTCCCTCCCCACCCTCAGAGGTGGGAGTGCTGCTGACGAGCTGTTGAATCGTCGCGACTAAAGTTTGGATGTTGGCGTTGGTCTCCTGTGCGTAGGCTCGGAGTTGCCCCTGCGTGGCTAGCTGGGTGTTGTCGGTCTCCCCGGCAGCGCAGCCGTTCGGGGTCTCGACGGGGGCGTGGTACACACCCTCCTCCAGGATGGGCGGCATGCGCCCTAGGCCATTGCTGATTAGTTCCATCTTGGTGGTTTGACGTGGGTGTTAGTTCGTTCCCACAAACAACGCCAGATGTTTACGGGTGTTTTCTCACCACAGCTCGTTGACCGTCGGCTGTATGGTCAACGTGGTCAAGGGGCCGACTTGGGGGTCCCTTGGGTTCGTCGAGCCCGCTTGTTCTCGGCATTGGAAAGCTGAGAGGAAGCCTCGACTCGGTGAGTCGCGCTCGGCCTCGGTCGGATCCGCGTTGAGGGGTAGCCTCGGCGCCTTGCAAGTAGGATGATGCCTGAGCAGCCGTCCACCTGACGACTGCGATGGGGGTAACCGACCGATACTGAGGGGCAGCCTCGGCGCCTCGGATGTCTTCTACCTGGACAGATGAAGAAACTCGTCAGGGAGGCCAGACCTAGGTTCCGGCCAAATCCCCTCCGATGCCTAAGTCAGATCAAGGTCTGAAAGGATACTCGGCGGGGGAGATCCGGCTTGTTAGGAAGCCGGAACGTCAACCCAGGCGGCGCGAGTTTGGGGGGAGGGAGGAAATGGAGTGACGGATGCCTAGGTCGTTGATGGAGTATCTCTCTGTTGGTTACCTGAGTCTCGATCTCCCTCTTCGTCGTCCTGGCCTTCCCCTTATAGGGTCTTTCGTGATTGCCCCATGTCCTGCCTCCTCTCACGTCCCCACGATCCGCCTCCGCCTCCTCCCACTCGTGCGTAGCGGAGGGGTGGCCCATTAACGGGTCCGTTAATGGCCATCATGGGATCGCGGATTCAGAGGGGCGGTTAATTCGGCCGAATGGGGGCCAGTCGGGTGCCCCTGAGGGCGAAGTGGCCGGGCTTTCAGCCCCGTCCGTGGGCCCCCTTCGGGCCGGCCCGTCTTCTCTAGTGGGCTTCTTCTTTGAGGTCGGGCCGTGAGCCATTGTAATTCGGGCTCGTTGATATTAGTCGTAACAACATGAGCATAAGGGGCTTTTATCATTCTTAACATCATGTTGAATGGTGTGAACATGCTTTTGTAAAGGAGTGACTTTAGCATTTGGAATTTTCTTAAACAAAACTAGCTTAAGAACTAACTCCGCTTGCTTAAGTTTACTTATGCACAAATCATTAGCAATATCATTTCTAATTTATCATTAACGCATGAAACATACCTGACATGCTCATTTTTCAAAGAATTATGATCACACAATAATACATCATATTTAAGATTTAAACTAGGAAGGGGATGAAGAATTATTACTACTACTATCAATTTTCAATTCATCAAAGCCATGCAACAAAATATTATGCTTAATTTTAAGTTTATTGTAATCATCATTCAATAATTTAAAACTTTTATCTAACCTTTTATTTTTCTTATTCAACTTCTCAAATTCATGATATAACATCTTATAATCATCTTCTTAATTAAAATCATCATTGTCTTAGTCTGTGTCATTTACCTCATTGTTCTCATCTTGATGAGCCATCAAGCAATTTCGTTTGTGAAGCTCTCTTCTTCGCATCTCTTAGTTGGTGCTCTCCTCATGGGTTGATCTTCATATTTGTCTTCCAACTTTCTCAAGATTTCTTGAGTTGTGCTAACTCCTGAAATTTCACTAAAAATATCGTTAGTTAAATAAGAACAAATGATACGCATTACATTAATGTTTATGGAGTATTCGCCTTTTGTTCCTTGGTCCAAGAGGCTTTTGGTGTGGTTGGAACCACATATGATCCTTGAAGAAATACTCCATAGTCGAGGTCTTTGCCTCCAAATGAATCTCCATCTCTCTTCTCCAAATAGAAAAGTTTGTTCCATCACAAACAGGTGAAGAAATGAAACTTTGCCCGTGTGCCATATTTGTTGATGCTATCAATTCAACCAATGCGCTCTGATACCACATGTTGAATCTTGTAGATAGCAGACTAAAACACTAGAGGGGGCTGATTAGAGTTTCTAAATTCGATGCACAAATTAAAATTAATCACTCTAATTTAGCCTAAACTACTTGATAAATTTACCTACTCAAGAGCTTAATCAACTCAATATAATTATTTGCTATGAATTGAGAAATGAAGCACAATGGAATAATGATTTCAAGTGCAAGCAATATAGGAAAACACACAACAATTACAAACACAGTTGAATTATCCTGGTTCACCCAACCTGAGATACTCTAGTCCCCAACCTCTTGTTGTGATTTCCACTAACCAACTCTCTTAATCAATAGAGCAAATGACTCACCAAGGGTGTTTCCAATACAGTTGCCTAGCTTCACTTACTAGTGCTTTCAATACAATTACCTAGCCCCTCTTGCTATGGTTTCCAATCTCAACACAACCTCTCCTCCAACGAAGATTTTTACAACGGTCCAAAACAATAACCAAACTTACCAACCCACCACTACAGTTATGGTGTTATAAACCTTTCTTGATGATGAAATTCTTGTTACAAGATCCTATAGACACTTATCTTTAGTATGAAATTTCTGTCAAATCTGGTTCTGCTTCTGCTTCAGAGACTAGTGTGGAGGTTTTTGTAGGAACCACACCCTCTTTGGGTTCGATTACTACGTGCTAAATATAAATTACCTGATGACATACCCTCGTTCATTTCCATCCTTGCTTCAATACCTACTGTGTGGTCCTTTTCTTGGCATAGTATTGTACATGGTTTACAGGGGTTATGTTCGGGGCTAGTGAAGAGGTTGGGAGATGGTTCTTCTACGGATTTTTGGAGAGATAATTGGTTGAGGAAACATCTCATCGCTCAGATTTCGCCTCCTACAGAGACAGAAACTACTCAGGTGCGGGTTTGTGAGTTTATACAGGATGGATCTTGGGATGTATCAAAGTTGCTTTTGGCTGTACCAGAGGATGTGGCCCAATTGATAATGGCGTATCCTTTACCCCGGGTTACAGGACTTAATGATTCTTATATTTGGCAATATACCTCTCATGGAAAGTTTACAACTCAATCTTCTTATTTCCAATTACTACGGGCTTCGAATCCAGATGGGGATTTCATATTTGCATGGTTATGGAATTTGCCGTTACCTGCCAGATGACGTTATTTCCTTTGGCTTGTCTGTAAAGACAGGATTGTTACTAATGAGCTGAGGTTTAAAAGAGGTATTTCGGAATCGGCCGTCTGTAATTCATGTGAGTCTACATTTGAGACGACATTACATGTCCTTCGCGACTACCTGAAAGCGAGGAAGGTTTGGGAGTCACCTTTTCCCATCTCCATGTTTCCTGATTTCTTCACTTTACAGCTCTCGGAGTGGCTTATATAATTTCTCCATCAGAAGGCCTTGCATGTATATCAAGTCGCCATCTTTGCTACCTGCATGTGGAAGATTTCGGGATCCAGGTGCCGACGAATTTTTACTCATACTGCTATGTGTGAAGATGAATACTTTACTATCAGACACATTGCTCTTGCAGCCATCGAGGTGACTCGAGTATTTGGAAGATCGCTGGTTACTCCTTCTGCCACTCCTCTTATTCGTTGGACCCCTCATCCTAGGGGTGTCTTCAAACTAAATGTCGATGGTGCTAGTAAAGGGGGAACCTAGGTATTTCGGGAGTTGCGGGAATTTTCTGTAGGGAAGGTGGGAATTGGTTACTTGGTTTTTCTGGTATATGGGATTCTGCTCTATTCTGAATGCGGAGCTTCAGGTTATTCGTTGGGGCCTTGCGATTGCCCGGAGTAGGGATTTCCAGAATATTATTTGTGAATCGAATTCGCAGGTGGCTCTACATCTACTTACAGCACATGATGTATCAAATCATCCTCTCATGGGTTTGATTTTGGATATTAGGCATTTAGCTTCTAGATTCCACTTGTGCTCCTTTCGTCATTTTTTACGTGAGGCGAACTTCTGTGCCGATGCTCTGGCGACTGTGGGGTGTTCTTTAGACACTCAAATTCAGGTGTCGGACCATCCACCAGCTAAAGTATTACCGGTGATCCAGATGGATGTTATGTATGTAGGGGTAACTAGGGGGTTCTCCCTCTGATTTTATGTTCTTAAATTCCTATGTATCAAAAAAAAAAATTCTGCCAACAATACAATCTGGCTGCACTCGACAAGTGCGGCCAAAGTCGGCCAAGTCGGAGAAAGCATCAGCGCCCAACGACGCCTAGTCAGTACCCCTGGTCGCTGACGTGACGAAACTTGATCGGTTTTACTAATTAAATTATTTTTTGGTCCATTTTACTAATTATTTTTAATTTTTAGCCTTATAGCTAAAAATGTGCACTTATATGTGCTTACCCCTCTCCGTGCGACTGAAGGAGTCACAAAAATCGAACCATACCAACAATAAAAACGAGATAAATTTGTTGTAAAATTATTTCAAACTTATTTAAAAAAACCCTTAAACAAAAATCGGTTTGCAACTAAAAACTCACTTGTTAAAAACTAATCATGCCAAAGGACCGTGGTCTAGCAGCGTAACCTCCGCTTTTTAGTAATACCGTTAGGAACAGATCATCCGCGCACCTTTAACCATCATGTCGGTGAATCAAAAAAAAAACTTGTTGACCGGTCAAACGGGTAAACAAGTGTTAACCCACCGGTTCCCGCGTGAATAAACGGATCTGACGTAGGCAAGATGCTAAATTAGATCGACCCGATAATTACCTGTACCAAACCCGACCCGACCGACTCATCTACGTCCTATAAATATTCACTCTCCGTTCCCTCTTTCCTCACTCGCGCGCTCTACGATACGAGCTAATAAAACAATAAGCCCCAATTTCGATCGCCTTTTTCTGCGCACGAGCGGGAAAACCCCTAATTCCCGATTTTAATCGTCTCTTTCTTTGACATTTTCTTGAAGTAGGAGGCGTGGGGAGCCAATTCTTTACGGTAAATTCTTCAATTTCCTTTTTCTTTTTTGTACTAATTCCTTTTTGTTTTTCTTGTGCGTTTTTGTTTTTGCGTTTTTCATGGGGGATCGATTCATACCGACGAGAAGCTTGATGGACATGGAGCTTGCCAGAAGCCTGATGGTGCCGATGGAGAAGAAGAGATCGGTTCCTGATCCCTCAGGCTTACCGTGTTCAAGCTCAAGGGTATAATAATACTTGTCTCAATATGTAGGATTTTTTTTTTGCGATTTTGTTTCTTTATTTGTCTCAATTTCTAGGGTTTTTTTTGGCTATTTCTAGGGTTTTTTTAAATTCTCACTGTTTATTTGCCCTTTTTGTTTTGTTTGCTGTAGGACGAATATAGGAGGGTCTTGCAGGAGAATTTGCTGTTGGATTCATATGGTAAACCCTTCAGGATGATGGTTTTTAGGGAAAAGCCGGCAGCTTGCCCAAAGAATCCGTTCATGGAGGACAAACGGCCAAGAATAACCAGGCAAATCCGTCGATTGCCTAAGGTGACTCCTATTTCCTCTTGTGATCTCTTTAATTGCACTTTTGGTGGTTGTTTTATGGTCGTATGGTGATTATAACGATAATCTTATGGTACTATTTGTCGTGCGGACTTTCTGAACATGAATACAAGTAATATGTCAGAAGACGTCAATTAATTGATGGGCTTTAGAAAAATAATATTTAAAGACTGGTTTCTAGTTTTAAGTCACACATCAAGGGAGAACGAGAGAGTTGAATATAGTTTTAATCACACAGTGGACCCTAGTTCTGTAAGAAACTTGTTTAGGTTTGAGTGCCTTGAGTAAATAGAAGTTGTATAATCTACCTTCAAACTTGCTTATAGGAACCACTGCGATGGTCCCATCCTTGGTCTCCACAACTGGAACAATATAGCCAAGCTCCGTGACTAATCACATGTATATATTTTATCTAGTTTCTACTCGGCGTATTCCCAACCATACAATCATTTATCGCGCAAAAGTATAGAGAATGAAAAAGCATAGTTTGTTTGGGGGGGGGGGGGGGGGGGGGGGGGAAGATGCTTTTTGATGTATATTTTCAACATATCTATAATCAAAAGCACGTCTGAACATTCACGATTTTGATGTTCCTGAAAAGAAAACTACGTTTTCATGGCCTGATATTACATCAGCTAATGAGAAGGAGAAGCTGCAGACTTGCAGGTGAGGAAAATGATGAAAAATAATGTGCATGAACCGAAGAAAAAGAGGTGTATTGGAAAGGTATAATAATTGTTGTCGTTTCAAGCAATACTGATGCAATACAATGCGTTGCGCACACACATTGGTAAAATGTATCAAAGAGGGTTAATGGAGAGTCATTTTGGTCAACAATGGTAATGGCTTTTTGTAATGAGAAACAGGGAGTGTAGCACACTCCCCGCATTTCATTAAAAAGGCCTTAAATGAAACAAAAAGTTCAGAAGAAATCGTAGTGACTTGCAAGCTTTGATATTTTGTTCCCATATACTATAATGAGTCTATATGCTTTGGGATATCTGTAAAGTATCCATGGAGCATCCTCCAACCATCCCGTATGTCAAAAATTTGACATATAAAGTGTCTGCATTGTTGTTTTTCTGCTGATAAACCCCACTTCTTCACTCCATGGGCCCCTCCTCTGTTTTTTGTTGTTGGGAATTAAAAGCCAACTTGGCTTTTGTCTCTTAGAGAAAACCGACAGCAGATGGATTGAAGCACTCCCAATTTTCCAGAGAGCATTTGGAGTGCCTACTCTCGGTTTTCTGCAGAGAAGAAAAAAGAGGCTTGGCTGCCATTTTTCAGGGAGAAGCAAAGGGTCTTGGATCTGAGAATTGGAGGAGAAGAAAGCTAGGGAGCTTCTTCTCGTGTGAGAGCCAAGGTGAGTGCCTCCATTTCTTCTTTCCGTGTTTGAGATCTAGAGTCCCTTGGGTAGCTTCCTAGTTTGGGGCTATATTACCAAGGAGTGATCTCCATTGGTGTGGGATTGGTCCCTTGAGGAGCTCTACGTGTTGTAGAGGCTTTGTTATCAAGGATTCCCACTTGGTTTGAGAGTGTGTGTGAGCTTGGTGAGAGATCTAGGTTAGGTCTTGTTGCTTGGAGCTTGCCTCTCAATGTGGAGGAAGAAGATGGTGGTGTCTGTGTATACCTTGCTTGATCAGTAGTGGAACCGGGTGCATTGGATGCTGGATGTAGGTTGTTCGCAACCGAACCAGGGTAAATCTCCGTCTCTTTTGTGTTGCTCTTAATTTCGTATTATATTTGCGTGCTTACATTATCTATCGAAAGATCGTCGAGGGAGTTGGTAGTTGGTGACAACTCTCTCTTGTGCCCGTGAGGTGTTTGGTTTTGTGCCTAGGTGACATCTCGGTGGAATTCGGGCTTGGGATTGTTTGGCCACCGTTTCCGCGCATTGTAGGTGGCGTTGTGTACCTAGCCATAGTGTTGGAGAGGTGCACGGGGTTCCAACAAGTGGTATCAGAGCTTCCGGTTTGCGAAGAAGTGTAGTGCCGCGATGGCGTCTTGCTCATGTGAGGAGACGGCCGGGTGTTTATACGAAGTTGAGAGGCTTAAAGGCCGGGACAACTATGGTCCGTGGCGACAAAAGATGGTGGCTTTGTTGAAGCACCATGGAGTTTACGGTGCCGTATATGATACGGGCATGCCATGTAAGGCAACGGTGAATGATAAGCGAATGATGGAGCTTAAAGCCCTCGGTGAGATATTGCAATCCTTGGAGGATGAGATCCTTCGGCAGTTTGCCGATGTGGAGGTCGTGAGCGACCTATGGAGGATGCTTGAAGCTCGGTACTCGACCAAGACACCAATTGGACGAAGGTTGCAATTGTGGCAACGCTTCTATACTCACAGGATGAAAAGGGGAACCTCGTTGTGGAACCATGTTGGTGAGATGGACCGTATAGTAATGGACCTACAGGAATTGGGGAGTGTGATAGAGGACGAGCAACATGCTATGGCACTACTGTGTTCTCTTGCTCCGGTGTATTCCAAGTTTGTAGGCTCGATGTTGAATGGCCGAGACTCACTCACGTTGGATGAGGTGAAGTTTGTATTTCATACGGAGGATTTCCAGAGTTTGGTGTTAGCTGACACCGATGGTTGTGAGGTACCCAATGTCATCAGGGGTCGCCAAGAGGGCGGACCCACTCCAAGATCCAAGACGGGCCGTTCCAAGAGTTGGAATCGGCGGGCAGCGGCAGCGGTCCAAGTCAAGGGGCCGCAGTGACAACAAATGCTTTCTATGTAAGGAAAGCGGGCATTGGAAGAGGGATTGTCCAAGGTTGAAAGCGAGGACGTCGATTGGCATTGTGGAAGATGTTGGCCCAACATGGCTACAAAATATAACATACAAAACAAAGGTGTCACGCACCGACAACTAACAGGAATCCTAAAACATAAAGGAAACTCAACAAAGTCACCGGTGTCCACAAGACTCCTCCACAGCAAACACAATGTCCTCTGCAACAAGCTCTGGCTCTGAGTCTAACATGTGACACCCAAAAGAGAGAGGGGTACATGTCAGCAAGTCTAAAAAGACTTGTGCAAGGAAACTGAAAGAAAGGTAAAACTAGCAACCTAGCAGTTATAATATGATGCATGGCATGGCAAGTATAGTATGGAAGTGACAAGTAAAGGGAAGTACGAGTAGCAAGTATGTCATGGATATCAAGTAAAACACGGACAAGTACAAGTCAAGTGGTTCACGTCAAGTGAACAAGTCAGTAAACAAGTTGTGCACAGAGATTCCGCCTGTTGGCTAGAGTGGATGATCGGGCCAACTCCTAAGCTCAAGTGACCGTTTATCTCTACCCCTCCACGTGTATCGAGCTAGGGAATTACCCCGAACACGGAATGCTCGCTTCTGGAACACGAGCCAGGAAGTGTATTTAACAAGTATGGCGTATGGTTATGCCTGCAACGCAGGTGCCTAGCCGGAAACAAGTAGATCGGGCATTGGCTATCGACCAACCACACGTGGCCCTCTTCTGGAACACGAGCCAGGAAACACAAGTATTGTAGCGTGTGCTACGAATGCGACATTCAATGCATGGATGACATGACATGGCAAGTAGTAAGGCGTACAGGTAAGGAAAGTAAACATGATAGTTTAGTATGCATGATCAACAAGTTAAAGAGTGGGATCTAGCTTTGTTGTCAAGCTAGATCAATTTAGGTGACGGATCTAGTTTCGTTGTCAAACTAGATCAAGTAGGCGTCTAGTCAGCTATCATTTCACTGACTAGTCTCTTTACGCTAAAAACGAGGAAGTGGCCTAAAAACATGGCCCTACACAAGAGTTGGCAAGTTTCACTTGCCTGAAATAGGTGCTGGTATCACAATCTCAAAGTCCAACTACATATTCATAAAGTCCAGAGCTCCCACGCTCAGTCCAACAATCGCCTACAGTCCCGTATTATTAAGTTGGATTAATGAGTTACAAAGCATTAAAACACAGTTTTTATCTTGTTAACATACGGTGTGGGTTCCTACGATTCATATATACCTTAACACGATGCGAGAGCTACACTGACGTCGGGTAGCGACGTCAGGGGTTGGATTCCGGCTTCACGATCGGTACAGAACGACGGATACTCTGAAGCGATGCAAGTTTTGGGAGTGCAGCAGTTTACAGAGAAGGCATGGTCAAATCTGCGAGAATGGTTCTAACATTAAGTTACGCCAACACTAATGTACCGCATATAATACTCGCAAGTTACAGTCTTATGACGCTAACATATAAGACTACTAATATCATGCGACCCTACTGTTTGGGGAAGGCAACGAAGATGGTACCCAAGATGAAAGTCCTGAAGGCACCCCGGAAACTCCATAGAGGAAAGAGGATATCTACAGTAAGCTTACTTGCAAATAATAATAGAAGACTACAAATTCCCATAGACCCCAACTTATTCCCATACATAGGACATGATCATCAAAGGACCAATCATAAAATACTCTTATAAGTAGCTAGCATGTCATAGGAAATTTTTGTTACTTAGTACATCAATAATAGATTGGTGTAATACAGACCAACCTATATTATAACTAAACTGATGTGTTAACATAGAACAATAACTGGCCTGCTATTCATGAGCTGAACTAACTTATACGTAACATTGTCATTAACTATTCGTTCGCATAGCAGCTTACATGCGCAGATGCCCGCGGTTGCCTGCAGGTGAGGTTGCTGCCACGCTCGGGGGTGGTCGATCGGAGCCTCCGATGACCCGCAGTGCCTAGGGCGGCGCTGTCGCGTTGCTGAGAGCACCGGCGGCGGATCTGGGTGCTTTCTCCTGTGAAGGGAAAATAAATCTAGGGTTGTTAAACTATAGGGTAGGGCTGTGAACGTGGGTTGGGTAGTAGTTTTGGGCCTGGTCTAAATGAGTCTGTGAATGTGGGTTGTTAACTTATAGGATAATTAGCCCAGGGCTAAATGAGTATAGTAGAGTAGAGTAGTTTTGGGCTTAAAAACTGATATGATAAATATAAAAAGCCCAGATTCACACCCTCCCTCTCACTCCTGCGTGAAACAAGTGGGTGCGGCTAACAAGGAAAAAAATGAGCCTGAGTCAAGTATTCTGATGTAAATTATTATTATAGAATATTAGGGGATAAAACCAACTGAAACTTGGGGTTTAAAACAATAATAGGTTAGGCAAAAGTGAAAGTAGATTAAACGAAGCTCAAAAATTGTGAAATAAATACTGGGGCGACCGGGGAGACGAGAGAAAGAAGACAGAGAAGACGGATCACAATTCCGACGACGAGAAACGAAGTTAAAAATAGAAAGGCCTCAGGACAAAAGTGAAAATCGCGACGTCTCTTCAAATAAGATCAAATCGTGGGAGAACGACCCGTGAAATGACGTTCCCAATTAACACCACAATTTTAATACTCTCAGAAAGGGTCACAACGGTATATCTCACTATAGGGTTCGGATTTGGACAAGATCTAAAATAATTACGTGCACGACCAAGACTATGTGCACGTAAAGCGTATAAAGGATACGGGGTCCAAGGGCGATCGTAATTCCAAATTGGGCACGCGTCGGGGGTTGGCTTGCTGAGGACGCAACCAAGGTGCTACGGCCCTATTGACTCAACAACATGACCCACATACAAGCAACAAAACCAATCAGGTACCCGAAATTTGCTATATGCACAGCCGTATGACGAATAGTGGTTACCGGCCGTTACAATGTTGCTCAGAGTTCGACTCATGTTGGAGCACGAGATAGGATGTTTTCTGGCGAGGATGATTGCTCGGTGTTTGCGGCATACTCCGTGGGAGAAGCGCAATGTTCGTGGCTATTGGACTCAGGGTGTTCATTCCATATGACTCCGGATCGGAGTGCATTCGACTCATACATTCCATGCATTGGAGAGAGGATTCTCGTGGGGAATGGTATGGAGTGCGAGCAGGTTGGGAGTGGCACAGTCAGAGTCAGGATGCACGATGGCATCGTCCGTGTGTTTGATGGAGTCAGACATGTTCCTGATCTTCACAGTGGCCTGATATCGATAGGAGCTTTGACCGGGATGGGCTACAGGGCAGTGATCGAGGAGAATCGACTGCGTATTTCCCGAGGATGCTTGGTTGTCATGAGGGGGAAGAAGCGTGGAAACTTGTATGTGCTCGATGGGCACACAGTAGTAGGTGAGACTGGCAGATCACAGGAGTCCGAGTGTAGAGATCCAGCGAGACTGTGGCATCTCAGATTGGGGCATGCCGATGAGCAGAGCCTTGACATTCTTCAGAGGAGTGTGTTCGGAGGTGATCGTGGGCTTGAGTCTTGCAGTGACTGTGGTGCAGAGCGGCTGAGGCAAGTGCAGTTTGGGACAGCTGTCAGACACAGTAGGGAGCCCCTAGAGTGCGTCTACGCCGGCGTATGGGGTCCATGTCCAGTTCCTTCCCTGGAAGGCGCGAGGTACTTCGCGGCCTTCATAGATGACTTCTCGAGGAGAGTCATGGTTACTCTCATGGGATCTCGGGAGGAGATCCATGAGAAGGTGCGGCTATGGAGGAGCATAGTCGAGAGGCGGATGGGTAGACCCGTAGGAGAGATCCGTACCAACGATGTAGAGATACAGGATGTTTGTAAGTCAGAGGGGATCACGTGCCGATACACCATTCCTGATGGAGACCCTCACGGTGGCGTAGCAGACAGTATGATCAGGATATTGGTAGAGAAGACACGGGGGCTATTGAGACCATCTGGCCTTCCTAGGGAATTATAGGCGGAGACCCTTGCTACTGCGGCATACCTCATCAACCGAACACCGTCACTAGCCGCAGGTAGTTCTATTCCCGAGGAGTTATGGACGGGCAGAGTCGTTGACTTCTTGCACTTGCGTACATTTGGATGTCCGGTGCGGCCGCACGAGAGGGACGATGACGATGTAGGACAGTGCACACATGATTGTGTCCTACTCGGGTACGCTGTTGGAGGTGCGAGAGGGTACAGGTTATGGTGTCCTAGTACCCGTGAGGTGATTGTCAGACGACACGTCATGATTGACGAGTCTGCAGTGCTTAGTGCGAAGCAGACTCATGATGGTGTGCAGAGAACAGAGGACAGCCCGGTCCATAGAGAGGATGAGGTGATTCAGATTCAGACTCAGGCAGATGATCAGACACGTGTGCAGACAGACAGGGTGCAGAGTTCATCCGATGTGGTCAGTGTCAGTGATCAGCAGGTATCTCACGATGTAGCTCCAGATTCAGTTCAGTTGGAGGTGCAGAGGACAGCGGTCTACGAGGAGGCGTTACAGTCGGTCGTCGTATCGATGCAGTCAGTTGCAGCTAGTGAGGAGACAGAGGTCTCTCACAGTTCCAGCGTGCATGTTGTGGGTGCTCTTGAGGAGACCCAGCATGCTGAGGTGTGCAGCTTTAGCTTCGAGGTAGAGCCGTCGATCTACGGAGGAGTAGGGCAGTTGGTTTCCGTACCGATGCCAGAGGTTGCAGTTGGTGAGGAGACGGAGGTCTCTCACGATTCTAGCACGCATGAGTTGGTTGCTCCTGAGGAGGACCAGCGTGTTGAGGTTTGCAGCTTTAGCTTCATGGTAGAGAGGTCTTCTGAGGAGCTTGACATCAGGGTAGAGCATTCGCTGTGCATGGTAGAGCAGTCTTCACAGTATGGGCACATGCTATATGGCTCTTGTTTGGCTAGGGGTAATTTATCAGACGCATCTTCTGATACTTCAGAGGCCAGACCGGTGGAGATGCAGAGGAGCAGGGAATCTGATAGCGTGGTGGAGCGTGGAGACTCCCACGGCAGTGTGGAGACTGCGATGGTGGTCCCAGGTGGAGTTGCCACTAGGGACATGGAGCTGAGAGTTATGAGGCCACGTATCGAGTGCGTTCTCGCTCGATATATGGAGGAGGCAGAGCCAAGTGGAGCTTCTTCTGTGTGCACTCATATCTCACCTTCGACGAGTTCATCACAGGGCATGGCAGGTGAGGACGATCTTCAGAGGCTAGATGTTGGTGCGGCGGACATTTTGGCGCTTGTGTGTGCGCATTCGTGTCTTGAGTCGTCGGCACAGTCAGTTGAGGCGCAGAGTCGATGGACGGCAAGTCTTGATGACAGGCATCAGCAGACAGAGCGGATACAGACGACGTATCGATGTGACCCAGCTGGGGTCAGTCTGCAGAACAGTGGGGATGACGGCGTGTTTCTCATAGATGATGGCCATGGCGAGCATGAGTTGCTCGCGGACCCGTTGGGTGATGATAGGGATGTTCATGGATCGACAGAGGGCTCATTGGACGCTGGCACGGTGTCATTTGATTCGTTCATGGAGTCCGAGCTCGCAGAGTTATCCTCAGAGACAGATGACTTTATCGCAGACATGGCGATGGACGAGGCGGAGATGCGTGAGGCTAAGCTCAGACGACTTCTGAGCTTGGCATGTCTCTCGGAGGATTGAGGCGCCAGAGGGCGCGATTTTCGATGCACATGATGGAGGTTCACATGTCCGATGGTCAAGGCAAGGTGAGTTCATACACGATGGAGTGATGGAGCTAGAGTTGTGCTGAAGTGAGTGTGTGGATTTATCAGCAGGGTAGAGTGTTGTTTTTCTGCTGATAAACCCCACTTCTTCACTCCATGGGCCCCTCCTCTGTTTTTTGTTGTTGGGAATTAAAAGCCAACTTGGCTTTTGTCTCTTAGAGAAAACCGACAGCAGATGGATTGAAGCACTCCCAATTTTCCAGAGAGCATTTGGAGTGCCTACTCTCGGTTTTCTGCAGAGAAGAAAAAAGAGGCTTGGCTGCCATTTTTCAGGGAGAAGCAAAGGGTCTTGGATCTGAGAATTGGAGGAGAAGAAAGCTAGGGAGCTTCTTCTCGTGTGAGAGCCAAGGTGAGTGCCTCCATTTCTTCTTTCCGTGTTTGAGATCTAGAGTCCCTTGGGTAGCTTCCTAGTTTGGGGCTATATTACCAAGGAGTGATCTCCATTGGTGTGGGATTGGTCCCTTGAGGAGCTCTACGTGTTGTAGAGGCTTTGTTATCAAGGATTCCCACTTGGTTTGAGAGTGTGTGTGAGCTTGGTGAGAGATCTAGGTTAGGTCTTGTTGCTTGGAGCTTGCCTCTCAATGTGGAGGAAGAAGATGGTGGTGTCTGTGTATACCTTGCTTGATCAGTAGTGGAACCGGGTGCATTGGATGCTGGATGTAGGTTGTTCGCAACCGAACCAGGGTAAATCTCCGTCTCTTTTGTGTTGCTCTTAATTTCGTATTATATTTGCGTGCTTACATTATCTATCGAAAGATCGTCGAGGGAGTTGGTAGTTGGTGACAACTCTCTCTTGTGCCCGTGAGGTGTTTGGTTTTGTGCCTAGGTGACATCTCGGTGGAATTCGGGCTTGGGATTGTTTGGCCACCGTTTCCGCGCATTGTAGGTGGCGTTGTGTACCTAGCCATAGTGTTGGAGAGGTGCACGGGGTTCCAACATGCATAACATCAACACACAAAAACAGCAGCAGCAACATAACATTTATCCCAGATTGACCCATGCAGCGAAATTTTCCTATAAAAATGGCAGATTGCATATTCCCCCTTCCCAATTTCTTGTCGACCTTTTCCAAGCAGCTCCTTCGATTTAATCCGTTTAATCCTCCAAACTGGTTTAATCCTCCAAACTGGTGCACTCATCGATCTCCGGTGCAAATGTCTGAGCTATTCACATCCTGAGTTAAACTACCACTGCTCTCTCCCCACATTTCCTGAAGCGGTTATCTAGATCTAGGGTATAATAAAGCTTATCTTTGTATAATATTCTCAGCTTATAAGCTGAAATCGCAAATGTAGCATATGCCAATCTAATATATACAAGTTTTAATGTTGTGATCAACTGTACATAAATTGTATTACTAGAAATCTGAATTTTTACAGTTACTTTGATACAATTGGAATATTTTGATTTAAATCCGATCATTGTTATTAAGATAATCTTGTAAGACGTATTCAATAGTAAAGATAGGATTCACATAACCAAAGTTGAATATATAGGCAACTTTGACAAGTATAGCTTAATCTCAGATATGAAGTGAAATATTAACAAAAGATTTAAGCATACTCAGTAGTTAATATATCTGCAAGTTAAATTCCAAAGCTGTCATATGGCTCACCTGAAGGCATTGTTACTCCAAAACTAAGATAATTATCATGATTGTGCTTAGGCTCTCTTCATCATTTGACTATATCTTCTAAGGAGTCTTGTGTGCTCTATCATATGCAGATGTCTGAAGGTTGATATATGTTTTCCACTTGAAAACAAGGTGAAGGAGCTGGAAAGGTACAGTGAATAGATAAAATGCAAAGTAAGCTTAAGCTATTTCGGGTTCATGAGTAAGAAAGTTGATGCTGGGAATTGCTGCATGATATTCCGTGTAATTGATGAAATTGCAATTCTTACAATTGTTAATATAAATTACAGGGTATGTTTTCCACTTGAAAACAAGGTGAAGGAGCTGGAAAGGTACAGAGAATAGATAAAATGCAAAGTAAGCTTAAGCTATTTCGGGTTCAAGAGTAGGAAAGTTGATGCTGGGAATTGCTGCATGATATTCCGTGTAATTGATGAAATTGCAATTCTTACAATTGTTAATACAAATTACAGGGTGATGTTCAATCAGTATATAGCCAATAGTGTGAATTTAAGGAATCTTAACATGTTCATTTTGGCCCTCTTATTAATTCCAAATATCGTCCATATGCCTGCTGATCAGTTTGCAAATAGAGACATCTTTTGTCACTGGGAAATCAGGGAGATTCTCCAACTGTTTAAGCCTTGGTAGTTTCCATAGTTATTTATTTACTTTACAAAAATATGTATGCAACGATTCTTGATCCCTTTAAATACTGCATATCTGCGATATGCGTCATCTGGTTATTTTAATTGAACAAAGATGTGTACTTTCTTTCACCCCTTTTGGCTCTAGATATAGAAATAGTGTAAAGAATGAAGCCACTGAATAAGTATATTTCCCAATGTATTAAAGGATTGGTTTTGCAATCTCTATTAGATGCTACAACTCGCCACCCTCTTTGGATTGGCTATGCAACTGATCTTAATTTTTAGATGCTCCAACGTGCCACCATCTTTTCTGTAAACATTGCACAATAGCATTCCCCCATCTGAATTTCAGAATTATCAGCTCCTTTGCTTCTTGTACCTAACTGCCTCAGATAGAATTTGAAAATATGGGCTGATGTGCATTGCCTTCAACCATTTTGACCCATTTCTTCCTGTCTAACATTTGTTTCTGGGAGCACAACTCGTGTATCTACAAATTAGTACGCTGAAATGTATCAAACTTGCTGCAATTGAACACAAGGTAGAACAGTGTGATGGGTATGTGCTACTGGACTATAGGAACAATTACTGAAGTGTCCAGTTCACTAAGGCTTGAAATGGAGGAGAGGCATGAAATAATATGCATTTTTCTTCGTTTTGTATTACCAAGGTGGATGCTAATTTTAAGTAATTATTAATAGAACTTGTAGTGCCACCAGATATTTGACTACATTTTACAGATATTTGAATACATTGGACATACTTTTTTCAGAAATTTTTATGGGTAATATATGTTTAAACTTTATATTACATAAAGAATGTTCATTTGTATATGGGACCATAGGTCTTAGAATTTTTAGTTTAATATTTCAAAATTTAGGCAGGGTCTACAGGATGTACAAAGGAGCTCATACTTCCGAGACATGAAATTGTTGGTGTTGACGGTTGGGTTCCGGGCCGTGGGCCATGGGCCGGCATGTTAATGGCCTAGCCCAGGAAGGTCACATGGTATGTAACAGTTGGGATACTTGGTTTATATAAAAACTTCAGAATAGTAAAAAGGTCTAGGCCAGAATGTCGCACTTATCCATGTAAAACGAAAAACAACAGAAAATGAAATCGTTTGAAGTTCAAAATTTGTGCAGTATATTTTGTGGAGTATGAATACTCTCTCTCTCTCTCTCTCTCTCTCTCTCTCTCTCTCTCTCTCTCTCTCGGTTAAGTGATTGAAATTTCATGTATAAAAAGTGACTCTTTTCTCCTGCGCCTGTGTTAAAAATTCATGCATCTCATGTGTTTTTCTTGCTTCAACAGTCATCTTGCCGAACGTTGGATGGCCCAAATCTAGCTGATGACTACTTCCTCAATATTTTGGACTGGGGAAACAACAACATTCTTGCTGTCGCTTTGGGACCTTCAGTATACATCAGGCATGAAGCTACTGACAGAGTGCAGTTGCTATTAACTGTAAATGAGGAAGAGGATCAACCCACAAGTCTCTCCTGGTCCAATGATGGGATCACCCTGGCCATCGGATTTGCTAGTTCAAGGATTGAGCTCTGGGATGTTACAGAATTATGCTGTGTAAGTTCAATTTGTTAACAATGATGATGTTAGGAGTTTAATATTTGCATGCCTTGTACTCGTGGACAACCTTGCCACAAGTTATTTGGTTCCAATGGTCTTCATGTTCCTTTTTTCATTTATGTTTTCAAAACTAGATGCAGCCTCTTTGTTCCCTCCCTCTGAGATACGAATCTGGATCTTTTGTTGCTGCTACATCTTTATTCTGTCCTCTCGAATCAATTTCAATAATAATGACTTTACTTTGTATTTTCTTTTACAAATGCTTTTTTCCTATTATATATTCTTCTTCAGCTACTTATGCATTGGTTGCCATTCAAGCTTCTAACCAATTTGCTATGCGTTTCAGGTAAGAACTTTAGAGATGCACAATGACAGGGTTGGAAGCCTTAGTTGGAATAGCAACATTTTAACATCAGGAAGTCGTGACACCTTCATTATAAACCATGATGGTACTCTATCTATACATTTATGACCTTTGATTTTTTTTCCTTCATGTCTTGATATTTATATATTAGTCAGTAAATAGTCAGTAAAGAGTTAACTTTTTCATGTGCATTTTCTTTTTTCATTTTTGCAGTGAGAATTCCTGGGCAACCAGCATCCTACTTCCATGCACACTCTGCAGAAGTTTGTGGACTTAAATGGTCAGACGGTGGAAACTTGTTGGCTAGTGGTGGCAATGACAGGCTTGTTCATGTTTGGGAAGCAAGAAGAGCGCCAAAGTATCTTTACAGACTAGCTGATCACTCTGCTGCTGTGAAGGCCCTTGCGTGGTGCCCATTTCAGTCAAACTTGCTTGCATCTGGTGGCTGGATAGCTGATCAGTGTATCAAGATTTGGAATACGAGGGTGGGCACGTGTTCGAAAAGCATCGACACAGGATCACCGGTAAGCATGGCTTCCCGTGATATGCACAGGGGCTTTAAGTGCATTTTATTTTGAAGGAATAGTTTTAATTTCTTGCATATGTTACTTCGGATGTTGTATTTTTATGTCTAAAACTGATGAAGCACCATGTTTTCCAAATCATAGATGTCTTTGGTTAGTGCTTTTGTAACCATTGGGCCCATGTTGACATTTGTCAAGTTGGAGTATTGATTCACCATTGTTTTTTCTACTGTACAACTCTCTTGTAGTTAGAATGATATAGATGTTTTCTGTCTTTCATATTAGGTCCTATGTGAACACGGGTAACGTCATTGCATTGGCGAGAAAAAAATGGGTTGTTGCTAAAGGACACCCCAAGAGTATTATGTACCTTTTCAATTCAGATCACATTGGTTCGTCCAATCGCCCACATGATTGGAATAGACATCTGAACAGGGAATCTTGATTTTCGTGGCTACTACAAGGATGATCTAATATTGGGTCACTACCCTTTCTAAGCTTTAGAATTCATTCATAAATTATGTTGAAATAAAGGGATATGGGAACGTTTTTATCCTTTTAGTGTACATGTTATTTTGCACCCTTTATGTAGACGGTTGGTGAAGGCAAAGGGATGTGGAAATAAAAACGCTGATGCACATTCCTGCTAGTGGAAATATAATCTCGTCTATTTATTATGTTGTCTGTTTGCTAATTTCTTTACACGTTTATTTTTGTCATGTAGGTCAGCGCATTGCAGTGGAACAGGCATCAGAAGGAAATCATGAGTGGACATGGGTGCAACAAGAATCAGCTGTCGTTATGGGCATATCCTTCAATGTCTAAAATTACCGATTTCAATGAGCACACTGCTGGAGTGCTCCATCTTTCCCAGGTCAGAGAGCTATTTCCAACCAGTAAACTTATTGGTAGTGACTTCTTGGATGAGAAACTATTAACAAATTTGAATTGCTCATGCAGAGTCCAGATGGATTGACGGTGGTTTCAGCTGCTGCAGACAGCACCCTCCGCTATTGGAAGGTGTTCGAGCCTTCGGCATCAACGGGAACCTGTGATGGTGATAGAGAGAGCGTGCTGTCATTAAGAAGAATGCACATAAGATGAGTGTTTCATATTGTAATGTTATCTTTTCTTACTGGCTAGAAAAAGTGTATGGTCTAAAATTTTGGGTGCATTCGGTTGTAATAAAGGCTTATTGTGTAAGATACTGTCTACATTAATAATAGTAATTTTATGCTTTCACGGCTTCTTAAATTTTTGTTCTGTTTTGGCTTGTTGTGAACACATGAATGAAGTTATCTGTGATTTGATGGAGTCTTTGGCGTATCCAGTTTCAAGGAGTGAGATACAAGGAGTACATCAAGATGTAATGTACATAAAAATTTGTTTCTCCATGAATGAAGGAGAACAACGGATGTTGGTTTCAGGGTAATATCAATAGCTTGCTGGAGAATAAGTTTGAAGAGAACAAGTATTACAGGATTGGTCCAGTTTCACAAGGGAAATCCGTTATATTTCTATGGCAACCGGGCAACAAGGAATGATGACGATGCTCTGCTCCTAATTTATCGCATGCACATGCTAGATAAAAGTTAGGGGAGATTGGGATGCCCCCTGACTAAAAACACTTCCATTCTCGTGTCAAGTCAGAACAATATATGGTCCAGGCGTATGCAAATGCAACAAGCATTTTTGGGGTGCATGGTGCACATCATTGCATGTGAAATGTCCTTGTGCATTTTTGTAATTGAATCTATGCCAAACACTAGCCGAGTTCGCTTCAGGCGCCCATTTCATCAACATTAGCATGCTAAAGCTCTTACGGCACTTGTCTGGGGGGAAAGAAGCAAGAACATGAACACTGACACAACAATACAACAAAAATTCTAAAACAACACATATATTTGATAACAATGATATGGCAGGAGTGTTTTCCCTTTTTGAGGGTAACATGAAGAATCAGTGTCAGTCGTGTGTTACATGTTGAAAAGCATCCAAAAGAGAGGAATGCATAGACATGTTAGTCTGGACACAAACGGATATAATATAATTCTAGACGGGAATGCCTGGATGCATGAACTTATTCACTGTATTAAATGTAGACTGCCATATCCAAGATGGCATCGAGAATATAAAGTCTGAATGACCATTGTCTTATGGGATCTCTAAGATAAGACTTGGTGATCTGCTGAATATTTTACCATTTGGCATATCCTTGTACATCCTTTCTATGTAGATACAGGTCCCAAATATATCTTTCAGACCCAGAGGTTTCTGTCATCCATTAAATTAAGCTTATACTATGAAATGAGAAGTAATTTGATATCTGTTATCACAACATTCATGTTTACTAATATTTCCAGGGACAACAAAGATCAATAACTTGAACGACAACATTGGCTCCTTGAAGGAAATTTCAGATGATGTATCTGCTCGCGACGTGGCTGGTACCAAAGACTTCAGTTTCACTGAAGCCTACAACTGGAAGCATGCAAATACACCTGCGCCTCTTAGCAGCGTATCAGTGTAGCATGTTATGCCCCGTATTCCTACTCCTTGATGACATCGCTCATTTCTCATCTTCCAAATAAAAGAGTTGCTTGCCGGTTGGGTAATAAAAAGAGGAAACGATGTCTTGTACCATGTATCGGTTATCAGACATGACCTAGAAAATGGAGTGTTATCACTTCATCGTTAGGCCTAAATGAGACAACTTGGTCAGGAGACTGACGTATGAATCTGTTGTATATATGTACCAATGGCCGTTTAGTATGGCAATTGGTATGCACAACTCTAAATGCTATCTAAAATCATCTGAAAAACTCTGTTGAACTGTTTGAGCTTTCATAAACTTCTCCGTTAATTTGGGGGGTTTTTCGATCTTGTGGATGTCTTGTTGCAACGATGGAATGAAAATATAGTTGTATGGTAGCATTATATGTTTTACATTAAATGTGTGCACTGAAGTTAAATTTTCAATTTTACGTTACCTAGAATTTTGCATCCAATGTGCTTTTTCTTATGAATACGATGCTATGATTTGCTTTTTATCAGGAATTTAATTATTATTAATCTCAATACGTGCACCTTCTTTTTATCATACCAAATCTCTGATACCAATGTCGGAATTGAGAGATGAAGACATCACCTTGATTTCCAGATTGCAGCGGATGAAGGAGGAGTGTGATACGTTTATCACCTACGAGAGGAGGCGTAAGAAGACTAAGGAGTAATTGCTGGGCGTACCGAAGGTTTGGGGATAAAATTGCTTTAGGCACCATTAGTGGGCCTTAGTTATTGTACGCACCACGCCTCATCATTATATAAGAGAGGGCGTGGGCTAGGGTTAGGGTATCGAATTTGTGAGCCGTCATTTGACATTTCCTAGAGTTCTCCGAGGAGATCTAGAAGAGAGTTTAGGCTTTTCCCTTAGCAAAAGCTAGGAGAGGGGCCAACTCTCCAAAAATTGGCTATTTATCTTGTAACCCTATTCCCCAAATTCCAATAAAAATCCCCAAACCTCTTCTACAAACCCTAGTCCGCATCAATTTGGTATCAGAGCTCTGATCCAATGGCAGCAACAAGATCATCCACGGCAAAATCTATGGAGGAGCGGCTAGATGTGGAAATCGTCGAAAGGAAGAAAGACACGGCGGATCTCATCGAAAGGATCGACGCCGTCAAAACTGAGATCAGATCTGATCTCAAGGGAAGTCTGGAGCAAATGAAGGAGATGCTCGCCAACTTCATGGCTCAAAACATCACCGCGCCACAGATCTCGCGCTCAAAGGAAGGCGGCACCTCAGATCTGAATCATCAATCAGATCTGAGGGCAAAAGGGAAGGCGACGATGATTCCGAACCAGGAAGGCGTCATTTTAGAAGGAGTAGATCTGGATCTGGATCTCAACGACGACGACTGGCAAGAGGATCTCTCCGAAACCCTAGGAGAGAGCTCCGAGGAAGAACCGGCGACACATCGGCAGCGTCGGAGGCAGGCGGCGAACCCCCTGGGGGTTGCCGACAGCCGGCGACCCCCCAGGGGGCTCGCCGGAGGCGGGCGAGCCCCCCAAGGGGCCGCCGAGGAGCGGCGACCCTGCAGGGGGGGTCGCGGGAGCAGGGCGACCCCGCCTGGGGGCCGCCGAGGGCAGGCGAGCCCCAGGCGGGGCCGCCGAGGGGTGGCGACCCCCTGGCGGGGCCGCCGGAGGCGGGCGACCCCCCCAGGGGCCGCCGAGGGGTGGCGACCCCCTGGAGGGGCCGCCGGAGGCAGGCGACCCCCCCAGGGGGCCGCGGGAGGCGGGCGACCCCCCAGGGGGTTCGCCGGAGGCGGGCGACCCCCCAGGGGGTTCGCCGGAGGCGGGCGACCCCCCCAGGGGGGCGCCGAGGAGCTGCGGGCCCGCCAGGGCACGCGCGGGCTCCCGACGGGCCGCGCGGAGTACGAGGACCCCCCAGGCATCGTCGGGGGGCCCACGGGACCCGTGAGAGGCGCGCGCGGGGTGCGCAAGATCCGGAGTACTTCGATGACGATGACTGGGCTCCGGAAGATCAGGATCAGGAGTACGAGGATCACATCCATCACTACGAGGAGGAGTATGAGGAGGAGGATGAACGGCACTGGAGGGAGGATCGGAGGTGGGAGCCGGAAGGAGACCGATTTGGGGACCACCGTCGCCTGCAGCGTGGGGATCGTGTCGACGGGAGAGATCCATGGGCGGATGATCGCATACGGAAGCTCCAGATGCCGGTGTTCGAGGGTAGTGACGCCATTGGGTGGATCTACAAGGCGGAGAGGTACTTTGAGCTGGCCAGGCTGACTGAGGAGGAGAGGTTGAGGGCGGTTGCCCTCTGTTTGGAGGGGGAGGCTCTGAATTGGTGGAGGTGGAAGGAGCAGCAGAAACCTCTGAGGACCTGGGACGGGTTCAAGGAGGCACTACTACACCGATTTCGAGGCTCTCAGGCGGGGGGAGCTTATGAGCAGCTGCATGCCTTGAGGCAGATGGGGACCGTGCGCGACTACATCAAGCAGTACGAGGAGCTCACTAGCCGCGTGCGAGGGATGCCTGCAGAATCCTTGGAAGGATTCTTTATGGACGGTTTGAAGCCCACCATCAGGTCTGAGCTTCGTACTCTCAGACCACGTGGACTGGAGGAGCAGATGGAGCTGGCCCTGACGGTAGAGGACCGGTTGGCCGACGAACGCCGCGCTAGGGGGGCGTTTGGGGGGCAGTTTTCACGCCCACGGGCGGGCCCAGGCGGACAGACAGGTGCTGCAGGAGGGGCCCCAGCGACCAGAGGGAGACCCGGGGATGTGAGGCCAGGTGGGCCTTACAAGAGGATGACGGACGCGGAGATGCGAGACCGGAGGGCAAAGGGGTTATGCTTCAAGTGCGACGAGAAGTTTACCCCTGGGCATAGGTGTCGCAACCAGGCCCTGCAGGTGTACGAGGTATATGCGGAGGACTTGGAGGAGGAGCAGGCCGAGGAGGAGGCGGCAGGGGCCGAGGAGGAGGGCACGCCTCTACTACTGGAGGCGGCTGAGGTCTCGCTTAGCTCCATCGCGGGGTTTATACGGGTGCACACTATGAAGCTGGCTGGTAGAGTCCGAGACATGGACGTAGTGATCTTGATATATAGTGGGGCAACCCACAATTTCGTATCCCCTAGGGTGATTGAGAGTCAGGGGTTACCAATCACGGAGACAGAGGGCTTTGGGGTCATGCTCGGGACCGGGGTGGTCGAGCAGAGTAGAGGTATCTGCCGGGACTTGATGGTGTCCATACAGGGGGTGGTGATCACGGGAGACTTCCTGCCCTTGACCTTGGGCAACGTCGACTTGATTTTGGGGATGCAATGGTTGCAGTCGCTGGGAGAGACGAAGTTCAATTGGAGGCTACTGCGGATGGAGTTCCAGGTAGACGGTCGGAAGGTAGTGCTGTTGGGCGACCCGAGTTTGTGTTGTTCGTCAGTATCCTACAAGACCATGGCGAAGACACTCCCGGCTGAGGGAGGGGGGTTCTTGATTGAGCTCCAGGGGTTGGCGTCGGACGAGGCCACCGGGGCGACAGTGGTACCGCCGGAGGTAGAGCAGCTACTGCATGGGTTTGAGGGGGTGTTTCAGCCACCTAGCGGTCTTCCGCCACCGAGAGACCATGAGCACGCGATTGTGCTAAAGGAGGGGGTGTCACCTATCAGTGTGCGTCCGTACCGATACCCCCAGGTACAGAAGGATGAGATTGAGAAGTTGGTGCAGGAGATGTTACAGGCAGGAGTCATCCGCCCTAGTGCTAGTCCTTTCTCTAGCCCAGTGCTTCTGGTTAAGAAAAAGGACGGCAGTTGGAGATTTTATGTTGATTACTGGGCTCTCAACAAGGAGACTGTCCCCGACAAGTTTCCCATTCCGGTGATCGACGAACTATTGGACGAGCTGCACGGAGCGGTGGTGTTCTCGAAGATCGACCTGAAGTCGGGGTACCACCAGATTCGCATGAGGCAGGAAGATGTGCAGAAGACCGCCTTCAGAACTCATGAAGGCCACTACGAGTTCCTCGTCATGCCCTTTGGGCTGACGAACGCCCCCGTGACCTTCCAGTCCCTGATGAACAAGGTCTTCCGACCTTATTTAAGGAGGTTCGTTCTGGTCTTTTTTGATGATATCCTGGTCTACAGCGCATCACTACAGGATCATTTGAGCCATTTGGAGATAGTGCTGCGAGAGTTGGAGGGCCATCAGCTGCAGGCCAACCGGAAGAAGTGTCTGTTCGGACAGGCACAGGTGGAGTACCTGGGGCACATTGTGTCGGCGGAGGGAGTGGCCGCCGATCGTTCGAAGATTTCAGCCATGCTGGATTGGCCACAGCCTAGGACACTACGGGCCTTGAGGGGGTTTCTGGGGCTTACAGGGTACTACAGGCGATTCGTGAAGGGGTACGGCACATTGGCGTGGCCCCTAACGGAGCAGCTGAAGAAGGATAATTTTTGCTGGGGAGAGGAGGCGACGAGGGCGTTCCAGGCCCTCAAGGAGGCGATGACGACGGTGCCGGTGCTGGCGCTCCCAGATTTTGAGAAGAAATTCATCGTGGAGTCAGATGCATCGGGGTTCGGTTTGGGGGCCGTACTGATGCAGGAGCAGAGGCCGGTCGCTTACTTCAGTCAGGTCTTATCCACCAGGGCCAGGCTGAAGCCAGTCTACGAGCGAGAGTTGATGGCAATTGTGCTGTCAGTTCAGAAGTGGAGACCTTACTTACTGGGGAGGGAGTTTGTGGTACGGACAGACCAGCGGAGTCTAAAGTACCTCTTGGAGCAGCGCATGGTGGCAGAGGAGCACCAGAGATGGTTGTCCAAGTTGAGCGGGTACAAGTTTGAGATCCATTACAAACCCGGCTCGGACAACAAGGCGGCAGATGCGCTCTCCCGACGAGATGAGGGGGTGCAGGTGGTGGCGTTGTCTATTCCGTTGATGTTGAGGAGCGACCCCCTGCTAGCGGAGATTGAGGCAGATGAAGAGCTGCGGCGAATCAGGGAGGCGATTGCTGGGGGGTCTACCGACTTTCCGGGGTACACATTGGAGGGGGGACTACTCCTGTACCGGAGACGGCTAGTGATTCCTCGGACTTCGGGTCACCTTCCTGCGCTCTTCCATGAGTTCCACAGCAGCGCAGTGGGTGGGCACTCAGGAGGTTACCAGACGTATCAGAGGATGGCCCGGGAGCTTTACTGGTCGGGCATGAGGAAGGACATTGTGAGGATGGTCTCGGAGTGCGATATATGTCAGCGCCACAAGTATGAGGCGACGTCGCCAGCCGGTCTTCTACAGCCCTTGGAGTTACCAGAGAGGATATGAGAGGACATCTCGATGGATTTCGTGGAGGGACTGCCACGATCAGAGGGCTATACTACTATATTTGTTGTGGTTGACCGCCTCAGCAAATACGGTCATTTTATCCCACTCCGCCACCCATTTACTGCAGCATCGGTGGCAGTTGCTTTTCTGAAGGAGGTGGTCAGGCTGCATGGGTACCCCCGCTCTATTGTGTCCGACAGGGATAAAGTCTTTTTGAGCACTTTTTGGAAGGAGATGTTCTGTCTGCAGGGTACAGCACTACGACGGAGCACGGCATACCACCCCCAGACGGACGGCCAGATGGAGGTCCTCAACCGCAGTGTGGAGACATATCTGCGGTGTTTTGCGTCAGAGACTCCTAGGAAGTGGGCCGGGTGGTTGATGTGGGCTGAGTATTGGTACAACACCTCGTACCATTCAGCGGCGAGGATGACACCGTTTCAGATAGTGTATGGCAGAGATCCGCCCCACTTAGTGCATTACAGTAGGGGAGCCACCCCCGTGTCAGGAT
Source organism: Scilla litardierei (assembly GCA_030789695.1). Lineage (NCBI taxonomy): Eukaryota > Viridiplantae > Streptophyta > Magnoliopsida > Asparagales > Asparagaceae > Scilla > Scilla litardierei. The sequence goes on along the minus strand of CM061137.1, from coordinate 129,316,170 downwards.
TGGAGCAGCAGCTAGAGGATCGGGATCGAATCCTGGAAGAATTGAAGCGCCACCTCCTGCGCGCGCAGCAGATCATGAAGAAGAAGGCGGATGCACATCGTAGAGAGGTGGAGTTTGCTGTAGGGGAGCGCGTCTATCTAAAGCTTCGACCATACCGACAGCGTTCTATGGCTCATCGGCGCAACGAGAAGCTGGCGGCAAGGTACTATGGGCCATATGAGATTGAGGCCAGGATCGGCAAGGTGGCGTATCGGCTGAAGCTACCTCCTACTACCCGCATTCACCCGGTTTTCAACGTCTCACAGTTGCGACGCGCTATCGGGGATCATGAGGCATCATCTACTTTACCCCCGACGCTCACGGTTGACATGGATGTACTTCTGGCACCCGAGGAGGTCACAAGCATTCGCACAGGAGCATCGGGAGCACGGGAAGTTCTTATTCGTTGGTCGGGATTACCGGAGTTCGAGGCTACATGGGAGTTATATGATCATATCATGCAGCAGTACCCAGATTTCCACCTTGAGGACAAGGTGAAACTCCTGGGGGGGAGTAGTGATACGTTTATCACCTACGAGAGGAGGCGCAAGAAGACTAAGGAGTAATTGCTGGGCGTACCGAAGGTTTGGGGATAAAATTGCTTTAGGCACCATTAGTGGGCCTTAGTTGTTGTACGCACCACGCCTCATCATTATATAAGAGAGGGCGTGGGCTAGGGTTAGGGTATCGAATTTGTGAGCCGTCATTTGACATTTCCTAGAGTTCTCCGAGGAGATCTAGAAGAGAGTTTAGGCTTTTCCCTTAGCAAAAGCTAGGAGAGGGACCAACTCTCCAAAAATTGGCTATTTATCTTGTAACCATATTCCCCAAATTCCAATAAAAATCCCCAAACCTCTTCTACAAACCCTAGTCCGCATCAGAGTTCGCCTTGGATCGTGGTTGGAATCATCGAAGGAAACCGACCAAATTTTTACCACCAAAATTACCTTCTACTTCTTCTTCTGTTTGTGTTGGGAGAGAGGATAAACGGTGTAATCCCATTGATTGATTTTCTCTCAGCAATTAGAGGGATTATATAGGAATTAAGTGTAGTGCCCTGTGAAGCTACTGCACATGTACTAGAGGGGGGGTGAATAGTACTTTAAAATAATCAAGATAGTTATTCGTAATTAGTGTGCAAGAAACAAATGACAATGCGGAATAAACAACAATTAACAAGAATTATCAAACGCAAACAAAACATGTAACGGGTTCGGATCCACCCAAGTCTCCCCCACTTGTTCCCGGTGATCCTACGTCCCAACCACCCGGATCCCCTCCGGATACTTGAGTTAGAAACCCTAACTCAAGATTTAGCACTATGAAATTCTTGTGAAAAACCTTCACAAGACCAAATCATACAAATGACATGTGACTCCCACAAACCGGGATCACACCCTCTCTCACAACCGAGAGACACAATTGCAATATCAATTGAAATGAAATATGAAACACTTACCACAAAATCCTATGCCTTGAGTATAACTTACCAAATTAGGGCAAGAAGGATTTTGAGGAGAGAATGTCACCAAACCGAAGCTCCACCAATAAGATCAGCGATCGAAGGCTAGGATGGAGGATGGTGACTTTGGATCAAGCTCTTGGCTTGGAAGGCTCACAATGGAGAGAATCTCTCTTGAGGAATATGGCTCAAAGAGTTGAGGGAGAGATTCTTGTGAGGAAGAGAAAGCTTTTGAATGGAGTTGAATAGCTTCTCTTTGATATCTCTAAACCTCTAAAATGGCAGCCTTGAATACAAGGAAAGAACCCCTCCAAGTATATATAGGATAGAGGAAAGAGAGAGAGAAAAACGTTTCAATTAAAGCTCCAACGGCTCTATTCTGAAGCAGACTAGTCGGTCAAAGAAGGATCACTGACCGACTAGTTCATCAACTAGTCGGTCGGTGATTCAACATGAACCGACTAACAGCTCGACAGCCAAAAGATGAAGTTCCAGGCAATATGAACTAGTCGGTCTAAGAAGACTTGCCAACCGACTAGATCATCATCTAGTCGGTCGGTGAGTGTTCTTTGACCGACTAAGAGAGAAAAACAATAGGCTGGAAACAAAGACAGCTAGTCGGTTTAAGAACAACTTCCAACCGACTAGTTTCTCAACTAGTCGGTCGGTCGTTGAGCTTTGACGGACTAACTGTAAACAGTAGCTCAGGCTGAAATCAGGCAATGATAACTAGTCGGTCTAAGAAGGATTCCTAACCGACTAGATCGTCATCTAGTCGGTCGGTGACTCTTCTTTGACCGACTAATTGATCAACAGGGAATGAGCTGAAATGAGCAAGGCATTCTAGTCGGTTCAAGAGGAATTGCCGACCGACTAGATCGTCATCTAGTCGGTTGGTTCTTCTACTTGAACCAACTAACATGCACTAGAAGCCGAGGGAAGAAGCGATAGGCTTCGGGAAAGTTTCTAATGGCTTCTATGATAATCCTAGCTCTAAGATATGAGCGAAATGAAGATTATAATGTAAGTCCTACTCAAGGCTTAACATTCTAATCTATGAAGCTAGAAGACAATAAATATTACATGACGAACCGTCTTCGAAGCTTCAATCTTCATTCTTCTTGACTTCAATATTGCTCCTAGAGCTTCAACGAAGCTTCAGGCACACGATCACGCGTATTGAGAAGTCTTGAGACGTCGCTTTTGATGTAGATATTCTTTTGGCGACGATCTCCATAACTGCGCTCACAAATAGTTAGTATACGATATTTATGTTTGCTCATCATCCAAAACCAAATCCGGGGAATCAATACTCAACATTCTCCCCCTTTTTGGTGATGACAAACCAACATAAATAATAATCAATAATAATGATTCAAATGAAATTTACTTACTCCCCCTGCATTGATGACACGTTAGTTCCGTATTCAATAATATTCATACGCATCAAGCAGACGAGGGAAATATAAAATATGAATCCTATTATCGCAATTTAGGATCTAAATCCATTTTATATCTTAACTCCCCCTGAATCTAACATATCAACTTAGATTCATGGTAAATTGCTTTGAATATCAATTAGCACATTGTCATTATTAATTCTCTCCCCCTTTGGCATTAGCAAAAAGAGCGGGAGGAGATCAATGACAAGATTACAATGGCTAAGAAATAAAAGCATGAGAGTCTAAGAATACGACCTCGGTCCAAATGACACCAAAGTAAAATACCAAATGTAAAATACCGAAGAAAATCAAAGCGTGCCAACTTGACCATAGTCGAAAATCGAAAAACGAAATCATCAAGCCATAGGCAAAAATCGAAATACGAAATCATCAAGCCATAGGCGAAAATCGAAAAACGAAATCATCAAACCATAGGCGAAAATCGAAAAACGAAATCATCACGCCATAGGCGAAAATAGAAATACGAAATATCCAAAACTCAAATTAATTTCACTTATTGAGTTATGGAACATACTCTCCAATATCAACATTCTTAGTTAAATAGTGCATGGAAAACAATTCTATGTTTCCATAGAAAGAATTTCTATTTAACCAAGTTAATCGTCGAGCGACGAAATCAACATCAGAGACAAAAATCCAATGTGAAAACCAAATGTAGCAAATATGATACCAAAAGTAACATGCAAAAATGTTATGCCAAACATAGATAGAACATCATAAATCTATGGCATACACAATTCTAGCATACTAATTTAAACAAAATGATACCAAAGTAGATATTCTAACAATGCATGCATTCAACACACATGGATACCAAATGTATATCAAATGTAAGAAAATACTTACAACATTAAGCTCCCCCTACTTTGGTGCATCACTTAAGCACCATCAACTCCATTTGAATGAAAAACTTTGCAAATCAATGAGTTGGTAGGGTTGGTATCCCATGATGGATTGAACCTAGAAAACATCATTTTGGTATCCAAAAATCTTTTTGGATCCTATGGGTTAGGCAATAAATTTAGCACATTAAATTCAAATAAATGTAACACATATCCTAACTAAATTCAAATTAACATGCACATCCATGATTAATATGCAAATAAAAAAAAATAAACCAATTCTTACCACAATTGCGTTGGTACCCATAAAATGAAATTAAACTTATGGTACCAAGCAATGAATGGTCAAAGAAAACTAACCCTTCGGAAACCAAGTCCAAGAGGACCTTGATTTCCCAACATAGTCATCATTCAAAATAATATCATTAATATATGATTGCACATACAAATCCTTATTATACATGCTTGTGTTCTTCGGACCCCAAATGGTGTATGTCTTGGGAGTCCTAATCCTATTGGGAGCATGCATACGTTGTTGATGTCTATGTGATGCATGTCGTGGATAAGCATATGGCATATGATGCAATGGTGCATGATGATAATTATTCATATGAGAATGAGGATGAGCATATGCTTGTGGTGGAACACCTGCATGAGTGTGTCTCACATGGTGTGCACGTGCTCGTGGATGCGGAGCATAAAAATCATCATACGTGCTAACATGTGGAGTAGGATGTGTGTTCCTACGTGGCATGGCATACATGAAAGCATGACCCCTCTTTGGAGGTCCACCCAAAGTGGGTTTCTTTCCAAATGGGGGTGTGTACCTAGCGGAAGCACCATTGGTAGAAGAACTACCCATGAAGTGTTTACTCCCACTAGTAGAAGCATCGGACATTGGCCTAACAAAGGTGGCGGACGATTTGGATGACTCTCCCAACTTATACCCCAAGCCAATGTGATGATTGGCCGGAAGTAAGTCATTTAGGATATTATCCAAATGGCACTTACCTTTATTGAATTCATGAATTCGGCCTAATGTGCACTCATACTTCTCGGTGAGAGAATGCATCGAAGCATCCAAGGTGGACACTTGCGATGTGAGTGCACAAACACGTGATTTGAGATTTTTATTCTCAATACTCAAAGTTGAGTTTTGAGACGTCAAATCCGCTATCACATGTTCATCCGAATCCTCGATATGAACATGCTCAAGTTGAGATTTGAGATTTACAATCTCATTTCTCAACCCTTCAACAACGGTGTCGTTGCTTGACGATGATAGGTTTAGGTGAGGTTTTAAGACTATCTAACTCATTTTTAGTCTTAATAAATCTAGTAGCCAAACTAGAAAACTTATTCCAAAGTTGTTCATTAGCTACTCTAAGTTCGTCCATTGTTACCTCACCGCCTTCATCCTCGCTTTCATCCCTGCTTTCATCGGAGGAGGTCTCTTGAGCTTGTTCCTCTTTTCCCATGAAGCACATGTGTGCTTTCTCCACTCTTTCATCGTCCGACTCTCCACTTGAGGAGTCCTCGTAGGAGTCGGTGAAAGTACCTACAAGTCCTTTCTTGTGCCTTCTCGACTTGTCGTGCTTGGATGCCTTCCACTTCTCCTTGTGTTTGTTGAGAGGACAATCCGGCTTGATATGTCCTGGCCTATAGCATTTATAACACACGGGAGATGAGACATTAGTCGAAATAAATTTAGATTTACTCTTCAACTTACCTTGTCGAAAGAATCGGTTGAACTTCTTTGCCAAATCGGCCAAAGCTTCCATGTCCAACTCTTCTTCCGATTCTTCTTCCGATTCTTCATCATCGGTAGATGGAGCGGCCTTGTACGCAATCGCCTTTTTCTTTGGCTCGTCTTGCTTCAAGTACGCCTTCATCTTCTCCTTCATCTTTATCTTACTCTCTTTGCGTACCTCATAAGACAGCAAGGTACCCATTAGTTGTACAACCGTGTACTTATTCATATCGTTATCTTCCTCGATGGCGAAGGTACGCTTTTCCCAACAAGAAGGCAGTCCGTCGATTATCTTCGCGACTTTCTCCTTTTGGGTGTACATCTTCCCGAGAGCTTCCAATTCGTTGGATATGTCCACGAAGCGAGCATAGTAGTCCTTCATGGTTTCACCCTGTTCCATGTGAAACAACTCAAATTCTTTGTTAGCGACAACAAGTTTAGAATCTTTTACCGTACTCGTTCCTTCATGCAAGATGAGGAGTTGGTTCCATACTTGATATGCACTCTTACATGTGCATATCTTGTTGAAGTCTTCGGGCTCCAACGCACATTGTAAGGCATTAATGGCCTTGGCATTGCTTACCTCCGCGGCGACCTCCGCGGTAGTCCATTTCACGAAATCTTCTTCGACGGGCTCGACATACTCTATCATCGTGGCTCTCCAAAGTGAAGCGCTCCGGAGGAAAGTTTCCATCCGGCATTTCTAGTACCCATATTTGGTACCGTTGAAGTGAGGAGGCCTGACAGAGGATTGTCCTTCCATAACTGAAGAAGATCATTGATGATCCTTGAAGACGTTGTAGTCGTTGTTTGTCATAGATTTGAACTTGTAGCTTTAACCTTGGCTCTGATACCAATTGTAGTGCCCTGAGAAGCTAATGCACATGTACTAAGGGGGGTGAATAGTACTTTAAAATAATCAAGATAGTTATTCCTAATTAGTGTGCAAGAAACAAACGACAATGCGGAATAAACAACAATCAACAAGAATTATCAAACGCAAACAAAACATGTAACGGGTTCGGATCCACCCAAGTCTCCCCGACTTGTTCCAGGTGATCCTACATCCCAACCACCCGGATCCCCTCCGGATACTTGAGTTAGAAACACTAACTCAAGATTTAGCACTATGAAATTCTTGTGAAAAAACCTTCACAAGACCAAATCATACAAATGACATGTGACTCCCACAAACCGGGATCACACCCTCTCTCACAACCGAGAGACACAATTGCAATATCAATTGAAATGAAATATGAAACACTTACCACAAAATCCTATGCCTTGAGTGAAGGATTTTGAGGAGAGAATGTCACCAAACCGAAGCTCCACCAATAAGATCAGCGATCGAAGGCTAGGATGGAGGATGGTGACTTTGGATCAAGCTCTTGGCTTGGAAGGCTCACAATGGAGAGAATCTCTCTTGAGGAAAATGGCTCAAAGAGTTGAGGGAGAGATTCTTGTGAGGAAGAGAAAGCTTTTGAATGGAGTTGAATAGCTTCTCTTTGATATCTCTAAACCTCTAAAATGGCTGCCTTGAATACTAGGAAAGAACCCCTCCAAGTATATATAGGATAGAGGAAAGAGAGAGAGAAAAACGTTTCAATTAAAGCTCCAACGGCTCTATTCTGAAGCAGACTAGTCGGTCTAAGAAGGATCACTGACAGACTAGTTCATCAACTAGTCGATCGGTGATTCAACATGAACCGACTAACAGCTCGACAGCCAAAAGATGAAGTTCCAGGCAATATGAACTAGTCGGTCTAAGAAGACTTGCCAACCGACTAGATCATCATCTAGTCGGTCGGTGAGTGTTCTTTGACACACTAAGAGAGAAAAACAATGGGCTGGAAACAAAGACAGCTAGTCGGTTTAAGAACAACTTCCAACCGACTAGTTTCTCAACTAGTTGGTCAGTCGTTGAGCTTTGACCGACTAACTGTAAACAGTAGCTCAGGCTGAAATCAGGCAATGATAACTAGTCGGTCTAAGAAGGATTCCTAACCGACTAGATCGTCATCTAGTCGGTCGGTGACTCTTCTTTGACCGACTAATTGATCAACAGGGAATGAGCTGAAATGAGCAAGGCATTCTAGTCGGTTCAAGAGGAATTACCGACCGACTAGATCGTCATCTAGTCGGTTGGTTCTTCTACTTGAACCAACTAACATGCACTAGAAGCCGAAGGAAGAAGCGATAGGCTTCGGGAAAGTTTCTAATGGCTTCTATGATAATCCTAGCTCTAAGATATGAGCGAAATGAAGATTATAATGTAAGTCCTACTCAAGGCTTAACATTCTAATCTATGAAGCTTGAAGACAATAAATATTACATGTCGAACCGTCTTCGAAGCTTCAATCTTCATTCTTCTTGACTTCAAAATTGCTCCTTGAGCTTCAACGAAGCTTCAGGCACATGATCACGAGTATTGAGAAGTCTTGAGACGTCACTTTTGATATACGTATTCTTTTGGCGACGATCTCCATAACTACGCTCACAAATAGTTAGTATACGATATTTGTGTTTGCTCATCATCCAAAACCAAATCCGGGGAATCAATACTCAACATTAAGGAGGAGGAAGTTTCTTAACGTTGAAACATAACATATAAATTTCAACAGTAGGTTAGTTATTAAAACTATTTGCATTGGGAACCCTGAACTTCTGTAAATTGCAATTATCCTCAAAGGCCAATTCAATTTACATATAACCCCTTAATTAATATCATAATTGCGATTTACCCCTGGGTTAAACCCGTCATGGGCGTACACAATTCCAACAACTAGAGTGTATTAGTCGACTAGTACGTGTCTAGTCGACTAGAACATAGACTCTAGTCGACTAGTAACTAGCCATTAGGGTCTAATGTGAGATTTTTCACTAGCCGTTTTTTACCGTTGGATGGACTTTTTGGCAATATGTGTTGACAAATTTGAACCATATATAAAGAGTGTTATTCAACATTTATTCCTATGAATTTATGATCATTTAAGGAGAAAGTTTTCAAGAGAAAAAAATGTTTTGAGCTTAAATTCTTTCAAAAGAAAGCACTCTCTTTGGCATGTTTCTAAAAGTTTTTCAAAATATTTCTTGGCCAACTTTTATCTCAAACGCTTTATTTGCAACATCATTTGAAGATCAACACTATAACCACACTTCATCAACACAAGAGCTTCAACTCAATTGCTATGTGTAAAATTGTATTGTAAGTTTTTCTCACTTAAGTGTGGGGTGTTTTCTCTCGTAAGAAGAGGTGTTTGAATTGAGCTTGTTCAAGGTGCTTTGTCCTTCACCAAGGTGTGACGTAAAGGACGTGTTGTAATCTTGGTTCTATTTGGAACATGTTAGTTGAGTTGTTCTTGTGAGAACGTGTGGCTAGAAGTAGGACAAGTGTGCCTGAACCAGGAAAAAATCTGTTGTGTTTGCGTTTGTATCTCTATGAGCTTGTTGTTTATATTCTTGCAAGTAACTTATCTTCCTCAACTCTTGATCGTTTTTTATTTGCAAGATATTGTTGGTTAAAGATTAACATGGTAACCCAAGTTGAAGCCTTAGGTTGAAATTTCTAAAGAATTTGGTTTAATTTTATAAACACTACTCACCCACCTTAATGTTCTATTTGTCATCTCATGATTTAAAAACAATGTAACAAAAGTACACAATTGACTTGGTAAATATATATGTACAACCATTTTTTCTTTACACACCCAATATTTTTAAAATTCAGTTTTTACTTTACACTCAATGATATCCTAAAACTACACTTCTTATCCACACCCCCCCGCCCGAGGAACTCACTCATCCATCATTCATCCCTTGTGGGTACCATCGACCGCACCTCTAGCCTCGTCTCCTCCTCGTTCTCTCCTCTTCATTCTTCTTGTCGTGTAGTCGTTTATAAATAGTTAAGTTTTTAAAATATGATGAAGAAGATGAAGAAAAATGAAAAAGAAGATAAAGATGAAGAAGATGAAGGGGAGGAGGATGTAGCGACAACGACAGTAGGAAGAGAAAGATGTGGTGGCGGGTTTGGGTTTGTGAAATTAATAAAATTGAAATATGATGGACCGATTAAATGAAAGATGAAGCAGAAGAAGAATGGAAGAATATGAAGAGGAGGCAGATGCAGATGGGGAGGGGGGAGAAAATTTTAGAATATGTGTGAAAGCTAGAACAGGAATTTTTTAAAAACAATCAAAGTTTGTTCTGAATGGCAAACCTGTAAATAAAAGGTAAACCTGATTTAGAAATTGGTGTGCGTATAGAATTATAGAATATCCCCAAACGACCCTATTAAAATTTGAGACCCACTCGTTGACAAGATCCAGAAATTCATCGAACTCCAGAAAATTTAGCGGAAATACTCCTGCCCAAATTTATTTCATTTGTGGTTGTTTTTTGCTTCAAAGCAAATTTTTTTTGTTCTCAAATGGGGAAATTTTACATTGTTGAAGCTTTCCTTCCCCTGGGAATCATCGCCGGCATGCTATGTGTGATGGGCAACGCCCAGTATTTCATCCACAAAGCCGCCCATGGCCGGGTAATTTTTTGATTTTCTTTTTTTCAAATAAAGGAGGCATTTTTTGTTTTTTTCCTTTTGCTGTCTCTAAAGTTTTGATATTGATTTCAGCCGAAGCACATCGGGAACGACGTTTGGGACGTGGCGATGGAGCGCAGGGACAAGAAGATCACAGAGAATCTCTCTACCGCTGGGAATTAGGTTAGTTTTTGGGTACGATTATGTTTTTATTTGATTTTTTGAGGTTATTTTTAGGAGCTTTGTTTGATTGTGTCTGTATGCTAGGGTTAGGTGTTGGGTCACACGTGGTGTAACTGAGTTACCAAGTTTTACCAAGTTTTGTGTGCGTTTTTGGGTTTTGCGTATTTGCATTGTTATTTACACGGTGAATGTCTAAGTACTGAATTACATTAGGGGTTTGCCTACTGCGATTAGATTTTACTTTCATACTCAGATGCCATTTTTTCCCTGTATATTATTGTCTGCGGCAAGGTTCTAATACAACTGAACTCTAAATCGGCGTTTGACTGTATTGAATAGATTTTGGATAATTAGACGTCGGTTCTGTGGAATTTAAGCTAATTTGGGCTATTTAGCTTACACGATCGTTCAATTTCTAAAATTTAGTTAATGTTGATGTTAGCGCACAGAAATTTGTCTAAATTTGGGGTAATTTATATATCCTTTAACAGAAATTCTTTTTAAATTTATGGAGATCTGGGCCAGATTAGTACATGTAGAAAAATCCTTTTGTTGGTTTGTATTTTTGAAACGGAGAATCAGTAAAGGACCAAGAGTTTGAAAGATCAATTTAAGGGTAATTTCAAATACTCTATTGAATTTTGACTTGCACAATCGTTTAGTAACTAAGCTATATGAATTGATCATTAGCATTAATGCAATAATCATTGTTAATTTTGAGGAGTACCTGAAAATAGGGACCCAAATTTTGGCTAATCCAAAAACTGAAATTTCATCCATCGAAAACTTTGGCAAACCTATCAGTATGAAGAAAGCCTTGGCATTGATTTGAAGAAAGGTTTATCTTGGAAGATTATAAGACTGAAATGGCTGACAATGTGGAATAAACTAATTAGTAAGAATCATAGTTGTCATTATTCTTTACGATTTATTAGCGTGCAATACAATGCAATTTGGAGGGAAAATATATAACTCAATTGTAAATATTCAATAGTGTTATTGCTTGTTTAATACATTATATTTATCAACTTTATTGTACAATGTTTGATATATCGATATCATCCATATAAGAAAGTAAGGAGCTTCAAATAGTAGTAGCATGCTTGTAATGCCATGAGGTTTGAAAGAACGTAGAATGCTTTAACTTGAGGACTCAAACAAACATGATTCTATTTGTTAATCAGATGTGAAACTAAAGATGTGTGGTTTTTAGACATAGATCGTGATAGTTGCAATGATTACTGATTTCTAATTTTTTATAGCTTCATTAAGGATGAAGTTGGGTAACATTGACATCAAATTGTAGAACTCTTAGTTTCTATATGACAAATAGTGCGTCATCATGATTGTTAATCGAAAACAACTAGAATTTCCTAACAGATTCTGGAAACAAAAGTACAATGATTATCGATTTCTAATATTTCAATGGCATTCTAAGGTGGTGCAAGCCAATAGAAGTCTAAAGAAAGAGAAATCATGAATTATATGGAGCAATAAGTCCATCAACATGATTTTCTATTTAATAGCAACTAGAATTCCTAAGATTGCTCAAAAATAAAAGTGCAATGCCTATCAATTTCTAGTTTTCTTCTAGCTTTCTTAATGATGAAGTCAGGTAATATTGGCCTTAAATAGTATAAATCTTAGATTTTATATGACGAATTGTGCCACAAATCTATCATATTTTGATTTTCATCCCTCAAACCTTCATTTGTCCTCTAAATCTCTGAAATTACATTTACACCAAATAAACCTTTTACTTAACTTTTGTTTGTTTTCAAGGGAATATTCCCTTAAAATTATGATGAAATGTGTGTTGATTGTAATGCCTTAACACCTTATATCTTCGTCATCTTTTCTCTGTTAAAAATGAACTCATAACCCAGAATAAACCCACAATGAGAGACACCATCTGCAGCTCATTTCTTCTCTCCTTTCTCTAACCAAAATTATCTGGTAACCCATAATTCGAAATGAAACCCATACTCAGCTTATCTTATATTTCTCCTTTTTCTGTCCAAAATGAATCCATATTGAGAGGGGAATAAAGATAAACTCTGCAAGATAATTCTCATGAGGAGAGGAAAGGAACATACGCATTGCATGCAAAATTAGTTGACAGCTAAAGTTTAACTACAGATAATTTAGTCAATTATATAGTGGTTTAACGCCTAACCCAAGTTGGGCAAGGATGAAAACTAGAATGTGTCTGAATTTGGTGTATCTTAAAGATGTTTAGGGGACTAATATCAAAATCCAAGATTTAAGGGACAAATTTCAAAATACGCAAGATTTAATAGATGAATACCTAAAACCCCCTTAGAACAAAAGACTTGAGTTTCTTTGTGGGGTTTAGTACAGTTTACATACTGATGATGTTTGCTTGGTGATGAAGACAGTCATCACAATTGGATAGGAGTTCTTTTTCTTTGTTAATATTCTTATGTATTTGAAGCAGTAAAATTGTTTACATGGCTTGTTGGGTAAGTATTTCAAATTTTCAGAAACAATATTACGTTTGTCGATAATATGATTTTAATATCATTGAGAAAAGTATTGAATTTGTTTTAAAATGAAGGCATGATGTCCAGAGTGGCAGACACAAGCTTTTTTTAGTGTGGGTGTAATTAAATAAGTGACAATAGGCTTTGTCATATGCAAAAGAGTTTAAAAAATCAATCAAAGCAATGACTTGAGCCGTAGACCTCTTGTATTTATTTCAAAACCTTGCCATTGGAGCTACTATATAAATTAACATATTTCCGTAATATATACTTAAAAATTAAATATATGCACAATAAAACTCGAGGATTTTTATACACATTGAAATTTTCTCCAAAATTCAGTGTGGGTGTTAGCACACTCTTGGCGTTATATGTATCAAACACTAGAAATTCCTATCAACTTATGTGGGTTGCCGGAGGATGATCCCAAGGGCCAGCGGCCCCCAGGCTGGTCGTCCAGGGGCACCCGAGCCCTGGGCAAGCTGCCAAGGGCCAGACGGCCCTTGGGCGAGCCGCCCAGGCCTAGGCTCGCCATGGGCGAGTCGCCCAGGCCGCGAATGGCCAGGACGGGCCGCCCAGCCCCAGACGGGCTCTGGGCGGACCGCCATAGGGCTCGCAGCCTGTGGGTGGGCTGCCATGGGTCCCGCCCCTTTGGACAGGCCCCCCGTGCTCAAAGACAGCTTCCAAGGGCCCATTCGTTCTAAGATGGGAGGTCCTCCGGGGTTTGGTGACAACCTTCAGGGGGTGGCTGACTTTCAAGCGGGCTCGACGATCACCGTGGCTTCCACTCGATTTCAAAAGAAGTGATGGAGATTTTGGGTGGTTCAACGACAATGTAGGAGACCCACTTGGGGGCGGCAGCCCATGCGACAACAAAGGGAGGACGACGACACCCTCCTGGGGTGGTGGTCCGGTGGGGGGCTTAGCTTCGACGCGGATGGAGATCTAGATTGGGGTGACGGTGACTGAGAGTACGACGGTGGAGCAGAGGGAGGCCACTGGGGAGATCTTGGTGCACAACATAATGCTTACCAGTAATTTCATGTCGGCCAGCCTAGAGGGAGAGCCGGACCATGTGGTTTTAGCGTTGAAGGCAGGGTCAGAAAGCTGAATATGACAGTCTTTAAGTGAGGTGATTCTTATGCCTGTGTTTATCGTGCGAAGAGATATTTCGCGGTGAATTGCTTGACAGAGGAAGAAAAGTTAATGGCGGTCGGTATTTGTTTGGAGGAAAAGGCTCTGGCCTGGTTTCAATGACGGGAGCAGAGACAATTTATCAGTTCGTGGGAGAAATTCACAGACTGCTTGCTAGATTGGTCAAGATACGTAGGGGAGAAATTTACACGAACAGCTCTTGTCCTCACATATGAAAGTATTGTCAGAGAGTATCGGGAGAGGTTCAATATGCTCTCGGGTCGAGGAGGGGGTCCCTAAGGCGATGTTGGAGGAAAATTTCATGAAGATTCCGAAGAACATCAGAGCTAAGCTGCGTATATTGAGGCCAAGGGGGGTTGCAGAAGCTATGGAGTTGGCCCAAATGGTGAAAGGCATGATCAATGTTGTGTGGGCTGCCAAGGAAACGATGGACGGAGCCACATCCCACACTTACGCCATGACAGAGGTTCAGTTGTTCCAGTCAACAATGAGTCAGACAGTTCAGGAGAAGAGTAGCGAGCCTCCAACAGACACATGTTCCAACATCTCACACAAAAGAAATCATGGACACAGGCGCGTCAAGGATTATACTTTCGATGTGACGAGAGATTCGGATCGGGACATCATTTCCAAGATCATGCTTTATAGGTATTGAACGTCGAAGAGGGTGAAGGTGCAACCGTTGGGGAGGAAGAGGCAGGAGGGGATGAGCATCCCCATCTGGAGTAGCATATCCATGGATTTCATGACACCACCTTGATGATAATGTGGTTCTTCAAGGACGGAGTAATGTTAGAATTGGGGTGCAGGTGGCAACCTTGTAATTTTAGGCTTCATGGATATTTTTGTAATTCTAGACAAAAATCATTCCATTATATATATGATGCGGCTAGGGCTATTGGGATTCATGTTGAATCTGGAAAAGATTATTGGGTAGAGAAGTTACTAGGAGTAGATTAGGCTAGATCTTGGAGAATTAGGCTTTTATCTTGAATCAAAAGCTACGAGAGCGGTCATCCTCTCGAATTGAGGCCAATTATCCTTGCATTCCTCTTATTATCAATAAAAATCAGATTTTTATTCTACCAAACTCTAGAAATTCCAATCATTCCCCCTTGATGATGTTGAGGAGCATGAAGTCACAGACAATACATGGGGAATGGGTTGGTCAATTTGACGAAACAATTATGAAGCCAAAACTTTGTTGCAAAACTGATGAAGATAGTGGAGGAAGTTGATCATTGGCAAAAGGGGAGATTAGAATGTGAACGCAGATGACATTATGAGAAGGTATTGCCACAGATAAAGATGGAATACATTGGATACTTTGTATCATAAAACATGTTTGTTCCCCTGAAACTAATTCCTAATTTATTCTCATTTTCCATTCACAATGCGCTTTATGATGGCTTTACAAGATACAAATGTGAACGACAAACAAGAAATTTAAAATGAGAACAACAAATAAGAAATCATTTTAATTGACGTAATCAACTGAATACAAAGCTCCTAAAAAAGTACCACAAATTTTTTTATAAATTGAAACCATTCACATGGTTGTGGTTCACGTGAACAGTGTTCCTGAGAGTGATATGTTGTCTTTTCTAATTTAACTTCGACCTACCTTCTGACTTTTTAAATGATGTATTAACTATTGCCTAAGGGTCAGACTCTAGATGAAGTCCCTAACTATATCATTGAATGGACCAACTTATACTTGTGCTAGATTCTTTCTCAAGGATGCAACAAGATGGACTGTAGGATGTGCCCAACAGAATGGTGGTGAATGATGCATTTAAGGAGTTTGTTGGGACGTTATGTAAAATTTTGTTTTTTATTGATGCGTTCCAGCAGATGAATTTTTGTTTAAAAAGTATTAATTGGTAAAATTTGTATTGGAAAATGATAAGTTTGGATGGTTAGCATAACATTTATTTCGCATAAACAGTAACTGTATTATCTTGTTAAAGACTGTTATGTGTATTGTTTTAATATTTTTCATTCTGTTGACTAGGTTAGGATGAATTGTATTATCTTGTCAAAGTCTGTTTTGTGTATTGTTTTAATATTTTTCATTCTGGTGACTAGGTTATGATGAATTTTTTTCTCATTTTATGTTATTAAGCCTTTAAAGGGCTAAAATTAATGGAAATGGTCATTGAGTTAGAGACTGATTCATTTTAGGGGTAAAAAGATTTTGATTTGTTGGAGAGAGTTTACTCGATAGTTCTGTTCTTGTTGGAGAGAGTTTGGTCAATAGCTCCATTCTTGAAAAGAACAAAGGGAAATAGGGACTAAAGAGGAAGTTGGGGAGAATGGATATGAAGAAGAGAGCAGATGGTACCTTCAAAATCTTTCAATAAGCTTCTATTAATAAGCTTAATTTCCTCTGAACAGTTTCTAAAAAAGTTTGAGTAATTTAGGCCTTCATTGTCCTCTCCGGGTTTTGATATTCCTCTCCTCTCCTCTCTCTCTCTCTCTCTCTCTCTCTCTCTCTCTCTCTTGTGCCTGATATCATCATACTTGCCTTTTCAAATCAAAGGAGATAAGCTAGACTATTACTCCATATTGAAAAGGCTCAAGTTTGACCAAATCCCATGACCAGGCTTTAATTTACGCGTGCCATCCAAGTTGGTGCCAAGCTTCTCTCTAAGAGCTTGTTTGGTTGGTATAAGTTAGGGTTTGGAAATATGGCACACTAGGAAATTCTACTTCTTATCAATGCAAAATTTTGTTTGTTTGGAATGGAAAAAGGTTGGGAATTAGGGGGGCGCGGGGGGGGGGGGGGGGGGGGGGGGGAGGTATTCCTTGTGGGCATCTTGACATTCCTCGTGTTTCAATGCTTGGAAAGTAAGATGGGGAAAAGTTGAACTTTTTGGGTATTACCCCCTCGTGGGCTATGAACTAACCATTCCAAGAAGAAATTAACTTCTAAAATACACTAAATCACTTTGTTTATTATTAACAATAAAACTTACTTCTAAAAATGAGCAAAATGCACAAAAATTCTAAATTTATTATTTAACTTTACCAAAATTTTAAATTAGAAAACTTTAGTTTAAGATCTTAATCTTGAAATTTTAGTTAATAGTAAACTTAATTTTTAAAAATAACTAAAATCGTAAATGAGAAAATTTTAAGTTAAAAGTTTAACTAATTTTATAATTTTTAACTAAAATTGTAAAGAATGGAAGAAAAATTTAATTATATTCTAAAATTAACTTTTAGAATTAGCTTCATTAGTATTCTTAATTTTTAATACTAAAAGTAACTTCCAAGATCATCAACAATCTTCTATAACATTTGCTGCAAAATTTGATTTAGAAAATTTTAAATCTAAAATTTTGATTTCTGAGTAGTTTAATTTAGAAATTTGGGCAATTTTTAGTAGTAACTTTTAGAGAGAAGACGGATGAAGAGGGGGGTGTGTGCAGAAATGACAATAATGTGGATTTTTTTTGTTTTTTTTTGTTTTTTTTTTGGGGGGGGGGGATGTAGGGGATAAGAGAGGAGACGAGAGAGGAGATGAGAGGCGGCGATGTTGGCGGCAGTAGGGACAAAGAGGGTTGTGGTTTGGTAAAGAGAGGAGATTGAGAGAGAAAAAAACATAGGGATGTTTGGCAGTGCCCCAATTTGTGTAGTGCCATTCTAGCCAAATTTAAACCTAAAGTCCTTGCAATTTGCAGGAATTTTGTGCGAGAAAATTTGTTGCGATGGCTCAAGCCACCTCAACTCCACCTCAGCTTTTCAATCGCTCTTATTTCCTTCCAACCAAATGCACTATCTTGAAAAAAAGTGATATGGTGCCTAGGTATTGTCCAAATATTGGTCTTCTTAGATTTCTACTACCCAAAAACCGTTAACTAAACATGCTGAAAGAAACTTTTGGAAAGAGAAATCTTTTTGCTGCCCTAAAAGGCTGGTTGGCCAATAGAAAATAGTCCTATTTTCTCGATTTCATCATAATTGCCTTTTCTTATCAAAGGAGGTAACCTAGGCCACTACCTTAGGTTGAAAAGGAGTGAAGGGCATACACAAATTAAAACCTGCTATGACAGTTAGTCCACCTTTTGGCAAAAGATCTTTCAACTAATGGTCTATTTGGTTGGTGAAATTTGGGCAGTGAAATTCTAATGACAAAACTACTGTTCGGCCATTTTAATCACCTTTTTGGTATTTTTCAGAGGGTGATGTGTTTAGTTGGAAGGATAATGGTGAGGAAAAAGCTGAGATGGTGTTAATGTGGCAAGCACTACATCGAGTTTCTGCATACAAAATACCTGCAATTTGTGGTGATTCTTGGTTGGAATTTGGCTGGATGGGCCCTGTCTAAGTTGGGGCACTAGTCCATACCTTTTTTCTCTCATATCTTATATATTTCTCCTCTAACCCAACCACTGCTGCTCCGCCCCTGCTAGCATTCGCATTGTCGCTGCCTATTGCCACCTAATTCTTCTCGTCTCTTTATCATCCCTCCTCTGTCGCCTCTAGCACCATTTGCCGACCTTTTCTCACCCACCCATCTTTTACTTTCTCCCTCATCTCTCTCTAAATTTAATACCAACAAGGTAAAAGAAAATTTTCTAAATTAAAAATTATAAGAATTTAAAGTTAAATTACTATTTTAATTTAAAAATTTTAAATTAAATTCTTAGTGAATGTTACAGTAGATCAAAGTTATTTTATTGTATCATATATCGTATTGTAGGATAAATTTACCTAGATAAAAAATTAAAACAAATCACATAAATACCTAAATACATCACTAAAACATTGAGAAATTTGATTATAGAACAAGTAACAAATAAGGAGATATCGTAAAAATGTGATAAACACAATCTTACAGAAGTCAATACTAATGTAAGTATGTGACTATGTGAAGATCATTCTAATTTTTAAACATAAGCATAAATGTCATTTTCCATTCTAATCACTATATACTTGAACATTTACATTAATGCTTGAAAAGTTAAAATATACAAGTTCAAGTCCTACCATTCCTAAATCCAAAATTTAGACATGAATACAATCACATCATATGCATGCCACTTAAAAAGAAATCTTATACATAAAGTATTTCAAGTTTCAAGCTACTACAGTTTATCAAACCACTATCAAAAGCACACAAAAGAGAAGTCATCATCATGGCTACCAATCATCCTTGTCCCATCGATCCATCCCTACTATCATCATCATCATCTTCTTCAAGAATGAAAATTTATTCCACATCTTTATCATCTTCACCCTCCATAAACCCCTCTTCCTTAACTTGATTCTTTCCCTTCTCCCTTTGTGATGCTCAATGCATTCAAGTTTTGAAGACCTAATAACAATCGAAAGAGATTATAATTCGATATTGAAATATGAATATAAAATTGAAGAATAGAAATTTAGAATACTAGGAAGTTAGGTTAGCCAATATTCAATATCCCACTTTTTCTCTTGCCTATCATCACTTGTTTCTTCTTCCTCGATTTTAAAACACTCGTGAATATCCATCCATTTGGTATCCTCCGGGAGACATGATTTCTCTCTCTCTCTTAACCACTCATCGTTGATTTCATAACCCATAAATAAGATTATATGCGTCTCTGCTCTATTTTCTTTTTTTGGTCTCATCTCTAATTGAACGTTGTACTTGATAAAAATCAATGCATTGAGTCTTAATTACTCCGGTCTCTTTTTTCTTGCAGTGGACATACTCAGTAACACTCTAGTTTCCCTCACACCTTGTAGCACTATACGTGCGGCTCAAAACACGAATTGCAAGCATTTATATCTCTTTGCATTCCTCGCCATGACTTTCCTACCAAAGAACTAATAAAACAAGTTTAAAAATTCAAATATAAGTAAGAGTCAAGACATATATGAAAACAATGATAAAGCTAAAAAATTCCTTCAATATATAAACTTCAATTATTAATATATAAGTAGGGATGAGAATTGGCATGCCCAAGCCCAATTTGGTGCTCAATTGGGCATGCCAATTCACATTAAGATGGGAATAGGGCATGCCCAGTTGGGAGCCCAATCGGGCTTTGGGCATGCCCGTTCTCATCCCTAATAATTACAATGTTGTTTTTCATGTTGTTTTTCCACTGTTGCCACCGTGATGTCTATACCATCCATCACTTGGCCTCTCTTGCATATCTCTCTTGTTCGTTAATCTATCTATCCTCACGGATGTATACATCTTCTCAATAATCCGATATAATCACATATTCACCTCGGGTTCGGCATTAAAAATCTTGGCATAACGAAACATATCATCATTTACATTAAAATGAAGGTACATTAAAATACAAATCAAGAAACAAGCATAAAACTATTCAACACCATTTTTAATTTAGCTGTACTTGGGATTAAGATAGGATGTGGTCACAAGAAGAGTCCTATGAATTTGCAATTCTGCATCAATGATATTCCACCTGTTTTGGTAGCTACTCTTGTTATATTCAAAGTTCTTTTCAAATTGTTCCGTCATTTGCTCTATCTATCATGGTACTTGCATTGCCTCAGAGTTCTAAGTAGATGAATGCTTGCACAGTTAGTGTAGCAATGGCTTCTTGTAGTTAAAGAATCGTAAAGAAATTTTAGGCTATTCAGGATTTGGACGTGATGAAGGTGATCTTCGAAATTTATGCCTTTGAGAAAGGGAATTGGAGGATGAAATTTAAAAAAAATGAAATAAAGCAAGGCGCTTTATACACATGCAATTCAAGCAGCCATGAGACCAACAATGTTATATTGGTTCAAAGGTTGGGCAATAAGAACTAACGTTTAGAAAATGAGTGTGGCAGATGAGAATGTTGAGATAGATGAGTGGCAATACAGTAAAAGATAGGGCAATACATGTGTTTATCCATAAGAGGTTTCTCCTACCAAGGATTTCATGAAGGAAAGTAATGTAATGCCCTACAAGCTACTGCAAAAGTACTAGAGGGGGGGGGGGGGGGAATAGTACTTTAAAAATAACAAGGAGTATAATTCCTAATTATAGTGCAAACAACTACCAAATCAATTTGCGGAAGCTTAAATTGAAGACAACAACAAAATTAACAATGCTAACAATAGATGTTACTGGGTTCGGATCCACCCAAGTCTCTCCGACTTGCTCCCGGTGATCCTACGTCCCAACCACCCGGATCCCCTCCGGATACTTGAGTTAGAAACCCTAACTCAAGATTTCCACTATGAAATACTTGTGAAAATCCTCCACAAGTCAAATCATACAAAATGCAACTTAGTGACTCCCACAACCCGGGATCACAACCACACTCTCACAACCGAGAGTGAAACTTACAAATCAAATATGAAATGAAATAAGAAAACTTCTTACCGACAAAATACCTATGCCTTGAGTATTGCTTACGAATTAGGGCAAGGATGATTTTGAGGAAGAAGTGGCACCAAACCCTAGCTCCAAGATGTAGATCAGCGATGTAGAGCTTTGGGGATGTTGGTGACCTAGAATCAAGCACTTGGCTTGGAAGGCTTCACACTCAATGAATCTCTCTTTGGAAGTAAGAGTGAGGAGAGATTATTGAATGGAATGAATGAGCTTGGAATGATTTCTCTTGATCTCTAAACTTGCAATAATATCAGCATTGGCAGCAATGAATGCAGCCCATCAAGTATATATAGGTTAGATGAGAGAGAGAAAGAAATTCGAGTCATTAAATGCTCCAACGGCTCTTTTCTGAACCCAACTAGTCGGTCAAAGAACAACCACCGACCGACTAGTTCATCAACTAGTCGGTCGGTCAATTAACGCAAACCGACTAATGAGTGAACAGAGAAAAGATTAAAGCACAGACAAAAGGAACTAGTCGGTCCAAGAAGAGTAGCTGACCGACTAGTTTCACAACTAGTCGGTCGATTACTCAACGTAGACCGACTAACAGATAAAACTGAAGTCTGAGCTAAAATAGACTTAGTCGGTCCAAGAACAAATGTTGACCGACTAATTCACCAACTAGTCGGTCACCAAATGAACATAGACCGACTAACAATAAACAGTAAGTATGGTGAAAATTTGGTATGTACAATAAACTAAACTAGTCGGTCTAAGAAGGAAAGTTGACCGACTAGTTCATCAACTAGTCGGTCGATCAATGAACACAGACGGACTAATGATAAACAGTAGCATAGGCTCAAATGTGCATGTACAGGGAAAGCTCAACTAGTCGGTCACAGAAGCATCATTGACCGACTAGTTCACAAACTAGTCGGTCGGTGAGTCAACTTAGACCGACTAACTGTAAACAGTAAAGAGCTATGAATTAACTGAGAAGAACTAGTCGGTCCAAGAAGCTTTGCTGACCGACTAGATCACCATCTAGTCGGTCAGTTCTTCTTCTTGAACCAACTAACATGCACAAGAAGTCGCGAATCGAAGCGCGAAGCTTCGGGAAGGATTGTATAGACTTTTACTAAGATCCTAGAGCTAAGATATGAGCGTTATGAAGATTTAAATCGTAAGACCTACTCAAGGCTTAACATTCTACGAAAGAAGCTTAAAGACTATAAATAAAACTTGACGATACCGTCTTCAATAGCTTCAATCGAATCTTCATGACTTCTAAATAGGTCCATAAGCTTCAACGAAGCTTTAGGCATACGATCACGTGCTTAGAGAAGTCTTGAGACGTCGTAATTGATATTTAAATGAATTTGGCGACGATCTCCATAACTGCGCTCACAAAGTGTTAGTTCACGTTATATTTATGTTTGTTCATCATCCAAAACCAAATCCGGGGAGTCCAATATCCAACATTCTCCCCCTTTTTGGTGATGACAACCCAACATAAATAATAATCAAAAATAATAATTCAAATGAAATTTACTTACTCCCCCTGCATTGATGACACGTTAATTCCAATTTAAACAAAAATAATACGCATCAAGCAGACGAGTGAAGTATATTAAATGAGAATCGATTATTGAATTATTGAAATACCAAACGAGGTTATTGAAATATCGGATTTGAAAATCCATTTATATATCTTAACTCCCCCTGAATCTAACACATCAAGTTAGATTCTTGGAAAAATGCTTTAAATTTTCATTTAGCACATCGTTATTATTATATCTCTCCCCCTTTGGCATAAGCAAAAAGAGCGGGAGGATAACAACGACAACAACAATGGCCTCAAATAAAAAGCACCGGAGTCGTAGAATACGACGACGGTTCAAGTGACACCAAAGAGAAAAATACGAAGAGAATCAAGGCGTGTCAATGATAGCATAGTCGAAAATCGTAAAACGAAATCATCAAAACTCAAATCAAAATTACGAATTAAGTTATGGAATATACTCTCCAATATCAACATTCTTGGTTAGTTTAGTGCATGGAAAACAATTCTATGTTTCCATAGAAGAAATTTCTATTAAACCAAGCAAATATCGTCGAGTGACGAAAGCAAACATCAGAGACATAAAAAAAATTATAAATTTTGCACAATATAATGAAATGTCAATTGCGATGTATATATATATATAATATGAACCAGAGTACATCACCGACATACAAAACATCGATCGGCTGATCGGGGCACAAAAATACATCATCATATCACAGATATCAGAGTGTCAAAAAAATACACCATCATCAAACGACATCTAAATACATCATCAAAAATATATGAAGGTACATCAAAAAGATCCAAAATACATAGCCACCCACACTATCCTACCCAACATCTCTCACAACTAGATATGTCATCCAATGAGTATCGGGAGACGCCTCAAAGAAATTCAAGAGGCAGCGGGAGGATCAGAAGCAACTGCAGGCTTAGCAGGAGAGAGGTGGTGACTGGATCAGCAGAAACATCCGAAATGTCAGCAGGAGCGACGACAGAAGTGGTAATCTCTGGAGCAGCAACCGTAGTGGCCTCGGGAGCACCAGTCGGAGTATCCACCACAGGAGTGGCGGCAACAGGTGTGCTCTCGGGGGCACCAGCAGACGAAGCAGCAACAACAGCACCAGAAGAGGAAGCACCAGCAGCAGTACCAGAAGGGCCCTCGGGGGCACGAGTGGAAGTACGACAAAGCTCCTCAATGTCCTCCTCGGCCAACTCATCCAACTCCTCATCCTCAGAAACAGACGGAGGAAGCTCAATACCCATCAGACGAGCCATACGGCAAACTATCTCCTCGGTATGAGCCAAGCGAGACTCGTGACGACGAAGTAACCGTACGACATCATCAAGGGTGTCAGAGGGAGCAGCAGAGGCACTGGCAGAGGCAGGGGCAGACGCTGAAGGTGTCGTCCTCTGAACGTGACGAAGCGCCGCAAGAGATTTCTTGACGGCCGTCGCGTTCAGGGGAGGACCAAGTGGACGCTCATCGTCACGAGGCAAGGGGACACGGAAGTGACGGAACACAAGGGTCAACAAGCAAGGAAATGGGATATGAGCCGATTTAGAGGACTTGCGAATACACTCGAAAGAATCAATCTTATCGAGTATAATGCGAGCCCAATTAATCGAGCTCCCCATGAAGATAGCATAGATCAGCTTCAGAAAGGGCTGGGACGGTAGAGATGAGGATCCGTACTTGGGAAGCAAGCACGACTTCAGAATCAAGTTGAGGTGCGTTCGGCTTGAAAGATTTTGAAGGCACGCCAATCATGGCAGGAGGGATCTGATGGAAAATCTCAGAAAGGACGGTCTGATCAAGGGAAGAAATATCGTCAACAGAGATATCAGAGGGGAGGAGGCCAGACGAAGAGATACCCAAAATCTCTCCTAAGATTTCTGCCGTGAGGACTATAGGAGTCCCAAAACAGTCGTCTCAACAGAGTGGTCTCATCGTACTGACCCCGGATCCTATTGGCGTAGAAAAGCTTGACTAATCGAGGGTAGGGGTGAGGATTCGCCTTCGGGTCATATCGAAGATAATCGAGAAGACCCGACGACGAAAGAAGATCAGCTAGCCCTAAGAAGTCACTGAACTGGACGAAATGCTCCAGAAGCAGCGGGCAATGTTTGATACGGTTGTAAGCCGCGAGACACATAGGGTCGTCGCGACACAACGAGATATCGACACCACCCACCGGCATCGGAGCCTTTCCCTTAGGCTTACGGGTAGACGTACGAGGGTGGGAGCTAGACTCAGGATGGGTAGGAGGAGTGGGTTCCCTATGAGTCTCTGTCTCGGGGTTATACTCGGTATCGGAATCGGTAGGAGTATGGAAAGAAGAGCGAGAGGCAAGATCCTTGGTCTTGGGCTTAGGCTTGGGCTTGGGTTGACCTTTAGGCTTGGCGGTCGTCGTCCTCTTCTTCTTGAGAGGAGGCGAAGACAACGAAGGTTGGGTGGTCTTAGCTCGGCGTTTCGGAGGGGTTGGATGATCGGGGTCCGTAGGGTTTGGTTCTACGTTCATCGGCGAGGGGCTAGATGGAGTGATCGGGATGTGTGTTCTTGCCATAATCGCGACTATACACGACACAATCAAACTTGAAACGAAGAAACCCTAAGTCGAAACCCTAGAAAGCTGAAATCGAAACCCTAGCCGAGAGAATCTAACCCTAGAGAACTAACCCTAACCCTAGGAAGCTAGGAGATGAGAGAGAATCACCTAGAAGGAGGGGCCGACGGTGGAGATCGACGGAAATGGCCGGAAGTCGAAGGGTCACGAGGGAGGTCGGGGGTTTTCGAGCTGGAGATAGAAAAGACAACCGACTAAAAAGAAAATTAACCGGTTAGATCGAGTATAAGTCGGTCGAAAGCGCAAAAGACCAAACAGTCCCTGGCACAACTAGTCGGTCACAGTTCAAGCACTGACCGACTAGATCACGATCTAGTCGGTCGGTCAATGAGCTTGAACCGACTAGTTGCAAACAGTGGCTGAATCCAAGTTTAACTGACAAGAATTAGTCGGTCTGTGTTCATTTACTGACCGACTAGATCTCAATCTAGTCGGTCGGTCACTGAACATGAACCGACTAAAGAGTTAAGATGGAGAGGAAACTCAAAAGGCTTGAGTTAGTCGGTCTAAGTTCTTCTACTAACCGACTAGATGGCAATCTAGTCGGTTGGTGGTTGAACTGAAACCGACTAAATGAGTCCAAAAGTTGATAATCAAGTTCTCTCCTCAATACACTTGGACGAAACATCGCATTACTCTCAATAATCATCTAAACTACCCCATTAAACATCGAAATCTCAAATACGACATTCAAAACATGATTTCGAACAAAAATTCAAAATATCACATAAATTCCCGAAAAATCCAATAAGTCTAGCATGAACGAAATATTTTGAAATATAAAAGCATGCAAGATTATTGAATGAAACATGAATCCTATATCTCGGATTCACCCATAATCCCCAATTCTCGACGCAACCGCACAAAGGAGTCCTCCTTTGGGTGTTTCGTGAAAATATCGGCGATTTGCTTTTGGGTTTCAACGTACACTAAAATGATGTCCTTTTTAGCAACATGATCATCTAAAAAATGGTGTCGGACATCTATGTGTTTCGAACGGGAATGGTGTACCGGGTTCTTGGAAAGACATATTGCACTTTGGTTGTCAACTATGATAGGGCAAGTATCACAATTTATACCAAAGTCTTTAAGTGTGTGTCTCATCCAAAGAACTTGAGCACACGCGGCACCGACGGCAATGTATTCCGCCTCGGTGGTTGAAAGTAATATGGAATTTTGCTTCTTGGAAAACCAAGAGACAAGGGAATTTCCTATAAAATGGCAAGTGCCACTAGTACTTTTCCTGTCGGATTTGCATCCCGCATAATCGGCATCACTATATGAGATTAACTCATATGTGCTAGATTTCGGATAAAGTAATCCAAAATCTAAAGTGTAACTTAGATAGCGAAAAATACGTTTTACCGCTACCAAGTGAGACTCCTTAGGTTGAGACTGATAACGAGCACATACGCATACGGCAAACATAATATCGGGCCTACTTGCGGTAAGATAAAGTAAACTACCTATCATACCTCGATATAGACGAATGTCTACATCCTTACCGCCCGTATCCTTATCAAGATGCGTAGTCGTGCTCATTGGAGTCTTCTTCCCGGAGGCACTCTCCATTCCAAATCGCTTTAGCAACTCCACCGTATACTTCGTTTGGTGGATGAAGATTGCATCGTCCATTTGGCGAATTTGGAGACCTAAGAAATATTTGAGCTCACCCATGTGGCTCATCTCAAATTGTTCCTTCATAACATTAGGAAACTCTTCGCAAAGAGCAAAGTTAGTAGCACCGAAAATGATATCATCAACATATATTTGAACTAAAATTATATCATTATTCGAATGCTTAACAAAAAGTGTAGAATCGGCTTCTCCCATTTTAAAATTCAAATCCAAAAGAAAATTCTTTAGGCGATCATACCAAGCTCGAGGAGCTTGTCTCAAGCCATAAAGCGCTTTCTTTAGTTTGAAAACATGATTTGGAAATTTTTCATTTATAAAACCCGGAGGTTGAGAAACATAAACTTCCTCAACAACATCTCCATTTAAAAATGCACTTTTAACATCCATTTGAAATAATTTAAAATCCTTATGGCATGCAAAAGATAATAATAATCTAATTGATTCTAATCTAGCTACCGGAGCGAAGGATTCTTCGAAATCAATACATTCCTCTTGGCGATAGCCTTGAGCAACTAACCGAGCTTTGTTCCGGACGACGACTTGGTTTTCGTCGGTTTTGTTCTTGAAGATCCACTTTGTCCCTATGACGGTGTGGTTCTTCGATGGCAAAGGAACAAGCTCCCAAACTTCATTCCCCTCG
Source organism: Scilla litardierei (assembly GCA_030789695.1). Taxonomy (NCBI): domain Eukaryota; kingdom Viridiplantae; phylum Streptophyta; class Magnoliopsida; order Asparagales; family Asparagaceae; genus Scilla; species Scilla litardierei. The sequence goes on along the minus strand of CM061137.1, from coordinate 129,288,469 downwards.
AATTGAATGAGTTCATCCTCCATGGCTAAGATCCAAGCGCTATCTTCGCATGCTTCATTAACATTCTTTGGCTCTATCGAGGAGGCAAAGGCACAATGAGCGAAGTAGTTCACTTGCGATCTCGTCTTGACACTATCATGGATATTGCCAATGACTTGCTCATGAGGATGATCACAAACGGTATGAAGCCGTTTGGGAATACCTTGGTCACTAGGAACATTCTCAACAACTTCATTTGATGGGTTAGTCTCAATAGAATCTATAGAATCATTAGACTTAGAATTATCAAACGAATCACATAAAACATCCATAGAATCATTATCATTTGAAATTCTAGTTGGAACAAATCCTTCATTAAATGAGACATGAAGCGACTCCTCGATCGTTGAGGTTCGTTTGTTGAATATCCGGTAGGCTTTGCTACGCGAAGAATATCCAACAAAAATCCCCTCATCGGATCTTGGATCGAATTTGTCCAAACTACCATACGTGTTTTTAATAAAACATTTCGAACCAAAAACACGAAAATGTTTAACTTGAGGCAACCTACCAAACAACAATTCATAACAAGTTTGTTTAGTGCCGGGCCTCAAAAGTATTCTATTAAACACATAGCAAGCGGTGTGTAACGCTTCCGCCCAAAATTGATGGCCAAGTTGGCTATCATCAAGCATAGTGCGAGCACACTCCACTAGCGTCCTATTCTTTCTCTCAACTACACCATTTTGAGGAGGTGCACGCGGGAAAGAGAAGGTGTGAGTAATACCAATTTCATCACAAAATGTCTCAAAAGACTCATTCTCAAATTCACCTCCATGATCACTACGAATAGTGACAATGGTGGTTCCTAAGAGATTTTGTACTTTCTTAACAAAAATTGTGAAGTTTTCAAAAGCTTCATTTTTATTACATAATGAAAACACTCATGTAAATCTCGAATAATCATCTACGATGACAAGTCCATATCTTGCATTTCCTAAGGAAGCAACTCTAGTTGGCCCAAATAAGTCTAGATGTAATAGCTCTAGTGGCCGTTTAGTAGAAATGCTTTTCTTAGGTTTAAATGAAGATTTAGGAAGCTTGCCACGTTGACAACAATCACAAAAACTTTTCTTTTCAAAAACGAGCTTCGGAAAACCTTTAATTGAATTTAATTTTGAAAGCTTATAAAGTGTTCCAAAGTTCACATGTCCAAAGCGTCGATGCCATAAGTGTTGTTCACTTGTGTTGGCAACGAGACATTGTTCATAAGACTTAGGAAGATCCAAAATATAAATATCTTTATGACGAGTGCCAGAAAATAATAATTTATTATTATTTTTTCTTAAAATATGACACAATCCTTTCGCAAAGCTAACTTTGTAACCTTTGTCACAAAGTTGGCTTATTGAAATAAGATTATGATTTAAACCATTAACTAGATAAACATCACTAATTAGGGGTTTAGATGAGTTATCCACTTTACCAACACCGACAATGGTTCCGCTCTCGTTGCCTCCAAAGACTACCCGGTTCCCATTAGCAATGGGCACCACTCCGGAAAGCAATTGAGCATCGTCCGTCATGTGTTTTGAACACCCGCTATCGAGTATCCAATTCCCCTTGGAGCTAAATTTAAATTTGTTGCTCCTTTTCTTTTTCTTTTCCTTGAGTACCTATAGATGGAAAATTTCATATCATGGTACACAAGGTCATTGGGTCCAAAAGATTAGACCTTTGGAAGCCAAGTCCAATTGGACTTAGACTTCCCCACATAATTTCTACTATGCACAACATCCGAAAAATAAGCATTCATATACACTTGTTTTTCATCCATGCTTGTGTCCTTTGAGCTCCAAATAGTGAAAATCTTGGGAGCCCTCATCCTATTGGGTGCATGCATGCGTTGTTGGTTTCTACGTGATGCATGTCGTGGATAGGCATAAAGAACATGATGGAATGGTGCATGCGGATAATTATTCATATGATGTTGTGGGTGAACATATGCATGAGAGGGAACACGTGCGTGAGGGTGTCTCACATGGTGTGCACGTGCCCGAGAATGTGTTGCATAAAAATCATCATATGTGTGAGCCGGTGGAGTAGGACGTGTGTTCCTACGTGGCATGGTATTGGTGTACATATAAGCATGCCCCTTCTTTGGAGGTCCACCCAAAGTGGGTTTCTTTCCGAAAGAGGGTGTGGACGAGATGAAAGCACCATTGGTAGAAGAACTACCAATAGAGTGTTTGCTACCACTCGTAGAGTCACCGGAAGTTGGCCTAACAAAAGTAGTGGCCGATTTGGATGGACATCCCATCGTATACCCCAAGCCAATGTGGTGATTGGCCGGAAGTAAGTCACTTAGGATTTTATCCAAATGGTCCTTACCCTTATTGAATTTATTAATTCGGCCTAATGTGTTCTCATATTTCTCTTTGAGAGAACGCATAGAAGTATCCAAGTTGGATACTTGCGATGTGAGCACATAAACACGAGATTTAAGATTCTCATTCTCTATACTCAAAGTCGAGTTTTGAGAAGTTAAATCCGCTATCTTATGTTCTTCCGGATCTTCAATGCAAACATGTTCAAGTTTAGATTTGAGATTAACAATCTCATTTCTTAACTCTTCAACAACGGTGTCGTTGTTGGTGATGATAGTCTTAGGCGAGGTTTGAATGCTAGCAAGGTCATCTTTTACTTTAGTATATCTATTTACTAATTTAGTGTATTTAGACCATAATTGAGAGTTAGCATTCCTAAGATCATCCATAGTTACCTCATCGCCTTCGTCGTCACTATCATCGGAAGAGGAGGATCCTTGATCATGCTCCTCTCTTGCCATGAAGCACATGTGCGCTTGCTCCACTTGCTCATCGTCCGACTCTCCGCTTGAGGAATCCTCGGAGTCGGTGAACGTTGCTCCGACAAGTCTCTTTTTGTTTCCTTTCTTGTACTTCTTGGACTTATCGAATTTCGGCGCCTTCCACTTCTCCTTTTGCTTGTTGAGAGGACACTCCGCTTTCATGTGTCCTGGCTTATTGCACTTGAAACACAAAGGAGAGGAAGAGGCGTTAGAAGAACCAAATTTTGCTTTGTTCTTATAGTTACCTTTTCGGAAGAAACGGTTGAACTTCTTGGCCATGAGAGCCATGGACTCCAAGTCCAACTCGTTTTCCGAGTCTTCATCATCAGTTGATGTGGATGTGGATGGAGCGGCCTTAAAAGCAATAGCCTTCTTCTTTGGCTCGTCTTGCTTTAGGTAGGACTTCATCTTTTCTTGCAATTTTAGCTTGCTATCCTTGCGTACCTCGTATGACATTAAAGTACCCATTAGTTGAACTACGGTGTACTTATTCATATCATTACCTTCCTCGATGGCGAAGGTACGCTTTTCCCAAGAAGAAGGAAGTCCTTCGATAAGCTTCGAACACTTCTCCTTTTGGGTGTAGGATTTGCCGAGAGCCTCCAACTCGTTTATGATGTCGACGAAGCGAGCGTAATACTCCTTCATCTTCTCGCCCTGTTGCATATGAAACATTTCGTAATCTTTGTTTACAACTACGAGTTTAGAGTCTCTTACCCTACTCGTCCCTTCATGTAGTATGAGGAGGGAGTTCCAAATTTGATAAGCACTCTTACATGTGCATATCTTATTGAAGTCCTCGGGCTCCAATGCGCATTGCAAGGCGTTCATTGCCTTGGCATTACTTACCTCCGCGGCGACCTCCGCGGTTGTCCATTTCTCAAAGTCTTCTTCTTCGGGCTCGACGTATTCCTTCATCGTGGTCCTCCATAGAGATGCACTCCGGAGGAAGGTTTCCATCCGGCATTTCCAGTACCCGTAGTTGGTACCGTTGAAGAATGGAGGCCTTGTTGAGGAATGTCCTTCCATCACCGAAGATGCTCCTTCACGGTTCCTGAAGGTGCCATAGTCGGAAGGTGGACACACGGTCTTGTTGTCGTTGGCAGACATAGCTAAGTATCTGGCTCTGATACCAAATGTAATGCCCTACAAGTTACTGCACAAGTACTAGAGGGGGGGGGGGGGGTGAATAGTACTTTAAAAATAACAAGGAGTATAATTCCTAATTATAGTGCAAACAACTACCAAATCAATTTGCAGAAGCTTAAATTGAAGACAACAACAAAATTAACAATGCTAACAATAGATGTTACTGGGTTCGGATCCACCCAAGTCTCTCCGACTTGCTCCCGGTGATCCTACGTCCCAACCACCCGGATCCCCTTCGGATACTTGAGTTAGAAACCCTAACTCAAGATTTCCACTATGAAATACTTGTGAAAATCCTCCACAAGTCAAATCATACAAAATGCAACTTAGTGACTCCCACAACCCGGGATCACAACCACACGCTCACAACCGAGAGTGAAACTTACAAATCAAATATGAAATGAAATAAGAAAACTTCTTACCGACAAAATACATATGCCTTGAGTATTGCTTACGAATTAGGGCAATGATGATTTTGAGGAAGAAGTGGCACCAAACCCTAGCTCCAAGATGTAGATCAGCGATGGAGAGCTTTGGGGATGTTGGTGACCTAGAATCAAGCACTTGGCTTGGAAGGCTTCACACTCAATGAATCTCTCTTTGGAAGTAAGAGTGAGGAGAGATTATTGAATGGAATGAATGAGCTTTGAATGAGCTTGGAATGATTTCTCTTGATCTCTAAACTTGCAATAATATCAGCCTTGACAGCAATGAATGCATCCCATCAAGTATATATAGGTTAGAGGAGAGAGAGAAAGAAATTCGAGTCATTAAATGCTCCAACGGCTCTTTTCTGAACCCAACTAGTCGGTCAAAGAACAACCACCGACCGACTAGTTCATCAACTAGTCGGTCGGTCAATTAATGCAAACCGACTAATGAGTGAACAGAGAAAAGATTAAAGCACAGACAAAAGGAACTAGTCGGTCCAAGAAGAGTAGCTGACCGACTAGTTTCACAACTAGTCGGTCGATTACTCAACGTAGACCGACTAACAGATAAAACTGAAGTCTGAGCTAAAATAGACTTAGTCGGTCCAAGAACAAATGTTGACCGACTAATTCACCAACTAGTCGGTCACCAAATGAACATAAACCGACTAACAATAAACAGTAAGTATGGTGAAAATTTGGTATGTACAGTAAACTAAACTAGTCGGTCTAAGAAGGAAAGTTGACCGACTAGTTCATCAACTAGTCGGTCGATCAATGAACACAGACGGACTAATGATAAACAATAGCATAGGCTCAAATGTGCATGTACAGGGAAAGCTCAACTAGTCGGTCACAGAAGCATCACTGACCGACTAGTTCACAAACTAGTCGGTCGGTGAGTCAACTTAGACCGACTAACTGTAAACAGTAAAGAGCTATGAATTAACTGAGAAGAACTAGTCGGTCCAAGAAGCTTTGCCGACCGACTAGATCACCATCTAGTCGGTCAGTTCTTCTTCTTGAACCAACTAACATGCACAAGAAGTCGCGAATCGAAGCGCGAAGCTTCGGGAAGGATTGTATGGACTTCTACTAAGATCCTAGAGCTAAGATATGAGCGTTATGAAGATTTAAATCGTAAGACCTACTCAAGGCTTAACATTCTACGAAAGAAGCTTAAAGACTATAAATAAAACTTGACGATACCGTCTTCAATAGCTTCAATCGAATCTTCATGACTTCTAAATAGGTCCATAAGCTTCAACGAAGCTTTAGGCATACGATCACGTGCTTAGAGAAGTCTTGAGACGTCGTAATTGATATTCAAATGAATTTGGCGACGATCTCCATAACCGCGCTCACAAAGTGTTAGTTCACGTTATATTTATGTTTGTTCATCATCCAAAACCAAATCCGGGGAGTCCAATATCCAACAAGTAATTCATATGGATTAGTTGCGTGTAATTGTGACTTTTAAGTGCTATGATTAGGAGCAACCATGGGATCATGGAGCAACATGGACTAAAGGGAAAGCTCAACTAGTCGGTCACAGAAGCATCACTGACCGACTAGTTCACAAACTAGTCGGTCGGTGAGTCAACTTAGACCGACTAACTGTAAACAGTAAAGAGCTATGAATTAACTGAGAAGAACTAGTCGGTCCAAGAAGCTTTGCCGACCGACTAGATCACCATCTAGTCGGTCAGTTCTTCTTCTTGAACCAACTAACATGCACAAGAAGTCGCGAATCGAAGCGCGAAGCTTCGGGAAGGATTGTATGGATTTCTACTAAGATCCTAGAGCTAAGATATGAGCGTTATGAAGATTTAAATCGTAAGACCTACTCAAGGCTTAACATTCTACGAAAGAAGTTTAAAGACTATAAATAAAACTTGACGATACCGTCTTCAATAGCTTCAATCGAATCTTCATGACTTCTAAATAGGTCCATAAGCTTCAACGAAGCTTTAGGCATACGATCACGTGCTTAGAGAAGTCTTGAGACGTCGTAATTGATATTCAAATGAATTTGGCGACGATCTCCATAACTGCGCTCACAAAGTGTTAGTTCACGTTATATTTATGTTTGTTCATCATCCAAAACCAAATCTGGGGAGTCCAATATCCAACAAGTAATTCATATGGATTAGTTGCGTGTAATTGTGACTTTTAAGTGCTATGATTAGGAGCAACCATGGGATCATGGAGCAACATGGACTAAAGGGAAAGCCTATAAAAGAACATGGATGCTGGCAGTTACAGTTGGTGCTTTAACTTAACGGAGAAGATGACCATTGACAGAGCAGGATATAAGAAAAGGCCATGTTGCCACCACAGAAATGTGGGATAAAGGTTCTGGGGTTGCTGCTTCTGCAGAAACGGATTTGGATGATTTCGTTGTGATGTGAAAGAGGAAATAAAAAAAGAGTTGAAATAAAAGAAGAGTTTTCTCAATGAATTTGCTTTAACAGGATAGTTATAGTTTCGGCTTTATGCATTTTCAGGTGATGACAACCCATCTAGCTGAACGGAAATAGGGAAGAAGAAAGACTATGATAAGAATGAATGCAAAATTGTGCAGGGGAAAGCACCTTCAAAGGGGCTCCACAAGCTGTTTAATCATCATAAATCTATTACGATTGCCTTCTTTCTACCTTTTAACAGTCTCGAACAGCAGAAATTCATAAAGAAGTTAAAATTCACTAAAGAACTAAAATTATTGGTTAATTCAACTTATTTTTCAAATGGCCATTGCCTCACCGGAGGGATTTATTTTGTCATTTAGAAAATTAAAGGGGTTTAAAAAGGTGCTTGATGAAGTTTCCAGAGTTCGTCTACACTTAAAAAGAGCCCCCCCCCCCCCTCCAAAAACAAAAACAAAAACAAAAAACCCACCTCATAGTGACCCAGTGTTCTAAATATCGTACCGATATCCGATATATTGGCCGTAATATCGGTTTTATCATTAGGCCGATACGATATAGGCTTTATATATTGCGGTTTCCTATATTTGGGGAAATATCGCCGCAATATCGGGTTGCGGCCGATATTGCGGCCGATACATCCCTTTGAAGTATTGGTCGCAATTCATTATTTTTGTAAAATAAAGTTAGCGAGTCGGTCCACTTAAAAGTATACCCGACCTGAGTCACCCGACCCAAATCATTTACTTAAAACGACTAGGCATCGGATTTTTTTGAGGGGTAATCGCTGCTTTGCCCTAAATCTAATCACGACGCTTCGGCTATCATGTCGCTCTGCTTAGCTCAGTCTGACGAAAATTTCCGGCAACAATTGATTGAACTTCGACGTCCGGCATTCAATCTGTTACGACCTTAAGATCGGCCCAGTCGATCTAGGCTCGTATGATCGAAGCCCAAGTCATGGCCCGTCGAATCTCCGTATGAATCCTAATTCACCGAGGTTTAGAGAAGCTCACCGGGGCTCAGAGTAGCCTGCGTTAGCAAAGTGGCAAACTTGTTAACCGAACCAAAGAGAAGAGCCCTCCGGATGGTCGCACACGATCTACGTCAGCTCGGCCCAGAGGCAGTTCGTCTACCTCCACCCAGAAGCAGTCCGCCCACGGAGGGAGGCGACCCGCCACAGATATCAATGCCAGTTTCATTACAGACAAACCTGACAAAAGCGCGCCTGACACGTTCGGCTCTGACAGCCTGACAAAAGTGTGTCTGACACGTTCGGCCCTGACATCCTCGGCCGAACCATTGACACACTGACACCGCCAGCTCAGCTAAAGCAACCAACTCCAACAGCCTATAAATACCCCCTCTCCTCCAACGAGAAGGAGGCTGGCGAATCGGTAAGAAACCCTATCACAGTTATTCATATTCAAGGTCGAATATCCTCTATATATTCGCGCCTTTCACACTAGTTCGCCATGCAAAGGGCCGATCTGCCTTTAAGACCGCCCAGCGTCTCCGACATTCTCCATGCAGTCGTCAACTGACTTAAGCATCAGAGAGGCTCTCGGTTGGCAGCCAACCGAGCCTTTCTGACGAGTTCTTCTTGCAGGAAGCTCGCCCCAGCTATCAGCTGTCGAGGCGATCTTCCGCGAACTTCACCAACTGACGAGCGAACTTTCACCGGACAAATTTGAGATCTCTATCCTCAAAGCACTCTCAAATGCGTGATTAGCACCGTCTCCCCCCAAACACTTGTAATCATTGTAACTGTGATTCCCATTTTAATATAAATTCAGTGTTAGCGGATTTTACCCTGCAACATTTGGCGTCGTCTATGGGAAGAAGAGTTACATCCATGGCAGACCCCACACAAAGTCACCGCAGTCATCATAGCGGTAAACAACCAATGCTCGAGGATGCCCCCTCTCCTAGGAGGTCCCCCCAGAGAGATGCGCCCCTTAAGGGGCCAGACGCTACCATCGAGGTCGCAGCCCGGGGCGTCTATCAAAGCTTTGAGATCTTCGACAAAGTGATGAAGGACATGTCTGCGGCGAAATCTGCGAGGCGGCCTCTAACATCAGGCACCTCCAGACCTCTCAACGTGAGGCGGAACCTCCTCCCCGAATTCGATGAAGAAGCGGCCGCTCGAAGGAGGCGCTTCGATGAAGAGGAGTTAGCCGTTCTGCAGAGGCGGCCGCTAGGCAGAGACGGTTCAACGAGGAGGAGGCCGCAATACAAAGACGGCTTGATGAAGAAGCAGCTGTCTGACAGCGACGTTACATCGCCGCTGCGAGGGAGAGGATCCAACAGGGGAGCTTGGGAATCCCCTACGCATCGATTCAGATAGTGCGGCAGCACATCCCGCAAGATCAAGCTGTGGAGAGCCGCTCTTGCAGAAGATCGCCAAGCCCAAGGCGCAAAGGGCACCCCCATCAAGGCCGAAGGCCCCCTCGGGCTGAGCGCCTCTCTCCTAGGCGCAATGATCGACGGGGGCAGAGCCGCGAGCAAAGCCCGATCCACAGGGCACATAGAAGGGACTCTCCTGAGCGCTGACGTGGCTCATCCGGGTTTCCAACCACAGGCAAGAGTTCCGAGGCGGTCGGCACGTCGCACGAAGGTCGCCAGCACCTCCCCAACATCCTGAAGAAGCCAACCCGCTGACCCGAAGGGTGATCTCAACCCGATACCGTATATGTTCAACCTACCCCAGCTTGAATTGTACGACGGCTCAGGCGATCCACTCGAACACGCGCAACGCTATAGGTGGGTGATGGAGATCCAAGGAGCGGGCGACGAGCTCCTCTGCCGTGCCTTCCAGACAACTCTGAAGAAGTCCGCCGTGGAATGGTACGACTTGCCGGACAGATCGATTGACTCCTTTGACGATTTGTCCCACAAGTTTCGTATGCAATTTCGAGCAGGGCGAAGAAGGAAGAAGGCCCTTGATATCTGTTTATGATAGTCCAGGAGGAAGGGGAGACCCTCCGAAGTTTCCAGCGACACTTTAATGAAGAGCGTCTTAGCGTGACGAGCTGCGGAGACGAGCTCGCCATGTCAGCCTTCAAGAAGGGGCTCATCAATCGCAGCCTACACAAATCCCTGCTCCACGACCCGCCAATGGACCTCGACGCTCTTTTCTCCAGAGCGGACAAGTTCATGTTCAGTGAGGAGTCGTTGGGAGCGAAGAAAGCTGTTACCCCCATCCGAGCGTCCCAGAGCTAAACCCAGGCCTTCACCTAGGCCAATGCAGGATGATCACCCCCGAAGGCGAGATCAAAATCGCCCCCGAGGGCGCGACCAGGGAGGCCCCCAAGGGTAGGATCGCCCCGGACCTCTGAGGGGGTTCCACGCTCCTAGGAACCCCGCTCCGAGGAACAGACTTGAAAGAGCACTAGAGGAAGCGCATTATACAAGGCTCAATGTCCCGTTAGCCGAAGTGATGGCAGCGGCCAAGACGGGCGGACTTCTTAGAGACTCGCCCCGGAGATGAAGACAAGGCCGAACTTCTGCAATGCGCAGAAATACTGTCGATACCACTGCAACCATGGCCACGACACCGACGAATGCTTTGTTCTGAAGAAAGACATAGAACGACTGATCCAGGGCGGCCACCTTCAGAGGTTCGTTGATCAAGGAGGCCAGAGGCGAGAAGGGCGAACTCCAGCGGAACCTGTCCGGCAGGCCCAGAACGTCGACCAAGCCGTCCATTATATCACTATTCGATCATGCGCATATATGTGATATGCGGTGGGCCGGCCTCGGACGGAACCTCGGCGTCGCATAGGAAGAGTTATGCGAGGCAGGTCATAATGGCGGGCGCTGGCGCAGGGGCGAAGCATAGAAGGGTAGCTCCACCCCATCTCCTTCTCTGACGACGACCTGGAGGGTATCGAGCTGCCACATGACGATGCCATCGTCATCGAAGCACTCATCAGGCCGGTAATTATGAGCAGACTTTTGGTCGACACCGGCAGTTTGTGTGACATACTGTTTTTGTCCACGATCTAGAAAATGGGATTGGGCGAGGCGGACTTGAAACCATGCTTAGGCCCAATTGTCGGCTTCATTGGCCATTCGGTGTCCATTGTTGGAACGATCGATCTGCCCGTCACCCTGGGGAAGAGGCGAGGATAGTCACGTGAATGACGCAGTTTGTCGTCGTCAACGTCCCCTCAACGTACAATTGCATCATAGGGCGGCCTTACATGACCGCCGTCGAAGCTCTCCCCTCGCTGCTACACCAAATGATAAAATTCCAGACTTCGTACGGGGTCGGACTAGTGCGAGGAAGCCAGAGGCTCTCGCGAAGCTGCACGTCGGCTCCACCAAACATAAGCAGTCCGAGCAAGCTCTGTCGGCCGAACTCCTTGACGGTCGAGAGGACTTTGAACATCAGCGACCAACCCCGGTGGAGGGCGTAGAGGAGGTGCTCATGGTGGAGGAAGCGGAAAAAACTATTTCGATTGGCACGAAGTTAACCGCGAAGCTGAGGGCGGGGCTGATCGACCTCCTCAGGGCGAATGTCGACATCTTCGCATGGTCGTCCTCAGACATGCCTGGAGTCGACAAGGCGGTGATCGCCCATGAGCTGCATGTCGACCATGAAGCTTGCCCGGTGCGACAGAAGAAGCGGAGCGCTGGAGGAGAGAAAGTGCGAGCAGCAGGCGAAGAGGTGGAGTGGCTCCTTAAAGCCGGATTCATTAGAAAGGTGAGCTATCCTGACTGGTACGCCAATGTGGTGATGGTGAAGAAGCCCAGCGGCAAATGACGAATGCGTGTGGACTTCATCGACCTCAATAAAGTCTGCCCAAAGGATAGCTTTCCGCTGCCAATGATCGACCACCTGGTGGACAACGCCTCATGGTATGAGCTTCTAACTTTCATGGATGCCTTTTCAGGCTACAACCAAATACAGATAGCGACCCCATGATGAGGAGAAGATGGCGTTCATCACCGACCGGGGGACATTCTGCTACACCAAAATGCCGTTCGGACTCAAGAACGCTGGGGCGACCTACCAATGGATGGTCGACAAAATCTTCCATTCCCAGGTCGGCAGGAATCTGGAGGTCTATATCGACGACATGCTGGTGAAATCAAAGAGAGACGAAGATCATCTCGCCGACCTGGAGGAGACATTTGAAAAGGTGCGGCGCTACAACCTGCAGCTCAACCCAGCCAAGTGCATATTTAGCGTCGAATCAGGGAAGTTCCTTGGCTTCATGATCACCAAGCAAGGAATCGAGGCCAACCCCGACAAGATCGCCGCCCTTACCAACATGATGGAGCTAAGGACGATTCTGGACAGGCAGAGGCTGAATGGATGGATCGTCGCTCTGGGAAGATTTCTGTTGAAGTCTGCAGAGAGGTCACTCACATTCTTCAAGATTCTCTGAAAAGCCCTCGCTGAGAGGAAGGGCACAAGGAAGGCGGTGGAGTGGGACGACTCCTGCGCAAGAGCTTTCGACGAGCTGAAGGCCTACCTGCAAAGCCCGTCACTGCTCGCGAAGCCCGAAGAAGGAGAGCAGCTCGGCCTCTACTTCACCACTATTGATGAAGCCGTAAGCTCGGTCCTAGTAAAGGAGGACGGGGGCATCCAGAGGCCAGTCTACTATACAGCCGAGTGCTCCAAGACGCGGAGACTCGCTATAGCCCCATCGAGAAGACCGCCTACTGCCTGGTTCTGACCGCAAGGAAGCTCCGATCCTACTTCCAGGCGCACACCATTGTCGTCTACACAAATTTGCCGCTGGAAAAGAACTTGAGGAGGCTGGAAAGGTTAGGCCGAATGCTGAATTGGAGTGTCAGGCTCATCGAGCTCGACATCACCTACAAACCAAGGACAGCGATCAAGGGGCAAGCACTAGCGGACTTCGTGACGGAGTGCATTATAGAAGAGAATGGCGAGGTCCCGCCCCACGTCGCCTGGATGCGGAACCCCAACAGCTCGCCATCGAAAGTCATCCCTCTACATCCGCCCAGTCTGACGGCGAACAATGGGTTGTCCACGTCGATGGATCGGCCACATCGTCGGGAAGCGGAGCCAACATTGTAATAGAGACTCCGGAGGGGAGCCTATTGGAGTACGTCCTTCGCTTTAATTTCTCGGCAACCAACAATGTGACGGAGTACGAGGCCGCCCTTAACGGTCTAAAGCTCTGTCGGGCGGTTGGAGCGATAAATGTGATGTTGATCAGCGATTCAAGGCTGGTCGTCCAGCAAATTGAAGGAAGCTTCGAGGCAAGGGAGGAGCTGATGAAGCGGTACCTGAAGTGCGCCCGGGCCGAACTCCTCAAATTCAGGAAATCGGCGGTCCAACAGCTACCGAGGTCGAACAATCTCCGCGTCAACGCTCTCTCAAAGCTGGCTTCAACTTCTCCGGCAGAAATTGGAAAAGCCATCTACATTGAGAACTTATTGACGCCTAGCATTGAGGAGGGCGAACTGATGTGCATCGACCAAGAGCGATCATGGATGAGCCTAATCGTCGCCTACCTGAAGACCAGAGCCCTACCAGAGGATAGGCTGGAGGCACGAAAGACCGAGAAACGGGCTTTATTTTCGTGATCTTTGTCGACGTACTCTACCGAAAGCGTCGCGCAAAGAATGACGTACTTAAAGTGTCTTGGGCTGAGAAGAGCTGAGGAGGTCATTCGCGAAATACACGAAGGATTCTGCGGGAATTATCATGGTGGCGCACCCTGGCATATAAGGCAGACCGACATGGCTACTATTGGCCGACAATGCTGAAGGATCCAATCGACTTCGTCAAGCAGTGCGAGGAGTGCCAAAAATTCTTCAAGCATACAAAGGCTCCTCCTGCCGACCTGATTCCAATTCTTAGTCTGGTTCCATTCGCCAAGTGGGGCCTCGACATCCTCGGACCGTTTCCAATAGCAACCGGAGGAAGGAAGTTCCTGGTTGTTGCCGTCGATTACTTCATCAAGTGGATCGAAGCGTAGCCCTTAGCGCGCATTACCTCAAAGTACATGAAGAACTTTGTCTGGAAGGCTGTCATATGCCGCTTCGAGATACCCTGCTCCATTGTGACAGACAACGGGACGCAGTTCGACTCCGCGGATTTCAGAGAATTCTGCTCAGACTGGGGCATCAACCTTCACTTCGCCTCTGTAGAGCACTCGCAGTGCAATGGCATGGCCGAGGCAGCAAACAAGTGCATCCTCGAACCCTTGAAAAAGGCAGGCAACGCTCCTGGATCTTGGCCTGACGAGCTACCTGACATCCTTTGGTCTTACTGCACTACCTACAAAGCTTCAACTGGCGAGAGCCCCTTCATGCTAGCCTACGGAGCGGAAGCCGTCGTCCCAGTGGAGGTCGGTGAACAATCTCTCCGCCTTCAGTACTTCGACGAACAAGCGAATGAAGAAGGCATCGACCTCAACACCGAACTCCTCGATGAGGTAAGGGATCATGCTCTAACATGTCTTATCAAGCACATCCAAAGGATGGCGAGGTACTACAATTCTCGGGTGAGGAAGCGAAGCTTCAGAGTCGGCGACATCGTCCTCAGGGACGCCACCTTCAATCCCGAGGTCGGCCGCCGCGGAAAGCTCTCTGTCAAATGGGAGGGCCTATACAAGATAGCGGACGTCGTGGGACCTGCAACCTACATTTTGGCGAACATGGAGGGCGAAGAGTTAGCTCATCCGTGGAACACCCAACATTTACTTAAATACTAGCAATAAAATTTGTAATTTTATGTTTGTACAAACGACATGTTTGAATGCCATTTTCAGATCCCCTCCGAGATAGATAGCGTCTCCATGAAGGTCGTCTTGATCGTCCGGAGCGGCCTACCTCGGTACAAGTAAACTCTTGTATTTTCGTTTGTACATACGTATTATGCGAACTAAAATTTCAGTTCTCCGCCCAAGATCGGAGCTCCTCCGAGTAGGCCGACTATGCGCCCTAGAACTCGAGCTCTCGCGGGACAACCTAGAGCCCTTAGGGTCTGGGGATCGCCTCCTGAGCGTCCCCCACCCTAAGGAAGTCCGCGACAGGCTTCCGAGCTGCGATGCCAAAAGGTCGCCATCTAGACCTCCGGGCCAGGTCGCGGTGCAGCTACACTTAGCGTGCCGGACCTCGCTAACCAAATCGGACATGGGCATGACGGAGGGGCTACGGCCCTGTCCTCGTCCTCAGGAAGACCTCCGGGACATGTTGCGGTGTAGCTACCCATAGCGTGCCGGACTTCGTTAACCAAACCGGGGAAAGAAGCGAGCTACATCGCACCAAACGAAGATCCGGAGTAAACCACGTGCAGCGCCCCCAAAAGACCCCAAGGGCGATCTGTCTCTACAAAGAACCTCGCCAACTCGACTACATCCAAACTCTACAACATTCCGCTTCTCTTCGCACTTGGCTCTTCCAAGCAGAAAGTTGGGGGCATACACGTACATTCAAGTACATACAAGCACAAACAAGCACAAAGATAAATGAGGCGAACTACCTCGAAGGTGATATCTTTCATTTAAAAGTGAAAATATTTACACCAAGTTTCTTTCAAAAAATATATATACACAAATCCTAAGCCTGGCCTCAAGATCGGCCCTACATATGCTCCCCCAACAGCTAACTATGGCGCCACAACTCGGTCGCCTACCTCCTCCTGCCCCTTTGCTTGTTTCTTCGCCTCGCTCTCCGTCGGTTCTGTCGTTGCGACCTCCCCCTGGCCGCCTACTTCGCTAGCCGCTTGATCGTCGGCCGACGTACCTCCTGCTTCCCCGACGTCCTCCTGTTCTTCGCCATCCGAGGCTGCCAACAGCGAGAAGTCGACCACTAGCTCGGGATGCAAACTCTTCAGTCTCTTCTCCGCCCTCCCGAGCCCCCCTGGAGTCCCTCCTCGAAGCTCGCCTACCGGCCCTCCTCCATGCTCTTGGCCCGTACATCCTTCATGATGGAAAGGAGCTTGTCCATCTGGTATTTGCGGACGGCCTTCGCCTTCATGGCCTCAGGATCGATTTTCTTCAGCTCTGCCACCTGACGCGTGAGCTTGGCGATCTCCTGTCCCTTTGCCTCCACCTCCGCGGCATGTGCATTCTTTAGAGCGACCCTTCGGGCCTTCACCTCCTGAAGCCGCCGTGCCAGCTCATCCGAGATTTTATACTGCTTCTCCATCTCCCCCTTCTGGGTCGTATAGAACCCGCATACTTCTTCCAACTTCTCTTCCCTGTTCCGCAGCCGCTCGACGACCTCCTTGAGTTCAGCCTCCATCTGCAACTCATCGGTGGCCGCCTTAAGCTCCGTCTTCTTTCGTCCGATGGTCGCCTTGAGCATGTCCACATTAGTGTGGCGCTGCAAGGACATCATCGTCGCCACAGCCTATAGAAGGAACATGATATATGAGCCCGCATGAAAGAATGCAGACCGACAATATGAGTAGGGAGAGTAACGAATCTGCATGATGTGCCAAATTGCCGTGCTGCAGAGGCGCTCGACACCAACATTGTACAGGGACTCACGGTCCCTGGGCAACAAATTGTTCTCCGCCAGACGGGTCGCAACCCCGGCATCCTCGAACAACGATTTCTTGGCACCCACCGGGCAGCACGGCCCAGAAAGCTCGATCTTCGGAATGCTAGGACCTCGGCCTTCTTCGTCTTGAAGCAGGCGAGCGCTGCCTCGCAGCTTGGATGCCCCGACATCCTCACTCCAGCTTCCCCTGTTGCCAAGAGGAGCATCCAAAGGGCCAACGCTCGACCCTGTAGCTTTGCCGCTCTGCTTCCAGGCTAGAGTCTGTTGGTGGGGCCGAGCGAAGGTGGGCCGCAGTGGCGACCTGGGCCGACGGGCACTGGGGCGTGGCGATTGTCAGATCGGCAACCGGCTCCTCGACAGCATCGAGGTTGACGAAGCTGTCCGACGTGGCCTCGCTCGTACGGGAGGAGGGAGCGGTTACTGTGGACGTCTTCTTCTTCGGTCTCTTGCTCCGCTCCTCCTCAGACCGCACAGTGGACGCCTCCTCCAGGCTCTGCTTCTGCCCGGCCTTCTTTGGCAAGCCATTAGACCCCACGGCCTTGCCTTTGACCTTGGCTGCCTGCTCCTTGAGCGTGGGCTCCTCCGTCGATGGCTCATCCATGGCCATCCTCATCAGTTCGTCTCTCGACAGACTCATGGCCGCACCTGCATAGAGAAAAGAGATCAGGGTGTGCAAATATGAAGGTCGCTTAAATCGCAGTACCTTCGGGCCAGATATGGAGGGCGATATGGTCGTCCTTGACCAGCTTCGCATGTTTTCGGAGCTCGTGGGGGATCTCTATCAAGATCTTGGAGTTCTCCAGATCCTGCCACTGCAGAGTCACCTCCTTGTTCGCTTGGGGATTCAACTTTCCCCAGTTCGACAGCAGAGTCAAGTCCGCCGGCGTCGAGATGAAAACGAACATCTCCTTCCCACTCCCTCACTTTACTCGACAAATCAAGGACGAGATGCCGATCCCTCCTCGCACTGACATAATAATACACTCCTCTCCGCTTCGCTTCGAAGAAATACCGGAACAGCAGCAGGGTCGGACTTATGTTGCTGCCGAAGTAGAGAACAAGGAAGCCGACCATGGTGCTGATCGAGTTTGGCATCAGTTGGAAGAGCGGAAGCTCGAGAAAGTTCAGCATGTACAGGAGGACGGGGTGGAGCGAAAACCGAAGTTCGAGCTCAAAGGTCGGAAAATAGACAACGACTTCATTGTCTCTGGACGAACAGACTCCTTCATCGGAGGTGGGGAGACAAACTTCATAGGGTGGTCGGATATACTTGGAACGAATTTCGGCGCGGTTGATATATTTTGTCTTAGGCACTATGGCCTGTATCTCCGCCGGAACCGCTATTGTAACTACACCGACGGTTGGCCCTGAGCCATTCTTTTTGGTTTTCTTGGGGACCGTCGACGTCGAGGGGATGGCAGGGGGCTGCTTCCCGCTCCTCTGGCCAAAACTCTGCCACGTCCGCCGACACCGTCTGTTCCTCCGTCCCCTCGGAGCTAATATTCTCAAACTTGTTGAAGTGCTTTTCTACGTGTTTATTAGAGGAAGAAGATTCGGATGAAGTTATCTGATAGAGATCGAAGAAAGTACCTAAGAAGAAGATCACCAGAGCTCCAATGAAGCGTCGATCGACGGCAAGAGCTCGAAAACGAAAACGAAGAACGAAAGGAGTTTTTTGAAATTTGAAAGCAGGAGCCCTCAACCGTTGCTCACTCTATCTGTTTTATAGAGGGAGTCGGCTGATCTTGGCCGTTGAAGGTAGGCCACGTGGCGCGATCCGAAGCGAAGCTGTCGCCTCAGCTTCTCCCCAGAACCGTATGGGACACACGTCGTGCTTCGAGTGGCGGGGCGCCTTGATATCCCTCCGCTGTTGAATCGTCATAATGGCTTTAGAGATTCACCAGTCATCTCGCATTTAATGCCACAGCTGTCAGCCAAACAGAGCGGAGTGCGTCATCCGAGCCGAGCCAGACTTCCCGTTTCTTCCCGTTTCGAATTCGAATGATGAGGGCAATTGTTACGACCTTAAGATCGGCCCAGTCGATCTAGGCCAGTATGATCGAAGCCCAAGTCATGGCCTGCCGAATCTCTGCAATGAGTCCTAGTTCGTCGAGGCTTAGAGAAGCTCGTCGGGGCTCAGAGCAGCCCGCATTAGCAGAGCGGCAAACTTGTCAACCGAACCAAAGAGGAGCACTCCGGTTGGTCGCACACGATCTACGCCAGTTCGTCCCAAAGGTAGCTCGCCCCAGAGGCAGTTCGTCTCCCTCTCCACCCAGAAGCAGTCCGCACACGGAGGGAGGCGATCCGCCACAGATATCACTGTCAGTTTCATTACAGACAAACCTGACAAAAGCGCGCCTGACACGTTCGGCTCTGACAGCCTGACAAAAGTGCGCCTGACATGTTCGGCCCTGACATCCTCGGCCGAACCACTGACACACCGACACCGCCAGCTCAGCTAAAGCAACCAACTCCAACAGCCTATAAATACCCCCTCTCCTCCAACAAGAGGGAGGCTGGCGAATCGATAAGATACCCTATCACAGCTATTCATATTCAAGGTCGAATATCCTCTATATATTCGCGCCTTTCACACTAGTTCGCCACGCAAAGGGCCGATCTGCCTTTAAGACCGCCCAGCGTCTCCGACATTCTCCATACAGTCGTCAACTGACTTAAGCATCAGAGAGGCTCTCGGTTGGCAGCCAACTGAGCTTTTCTGACGAGTTCTTCTTGTAGGAAGCTCACCCCAGCTATCAGCTGTCGAGGCGATCTTCAGCGAACTTCACCAACTGACGAGCGAACTTCACTGGATGAATGACGAATTTGAGATCTCTATCCTCAAAGCGCTCTCAAATGCGTGATTAGCCTCATCTCCCTCCAAACACTTGTAATAATTGTAATCGTGATTCCCATTTCAATATAAATTCAGTGTTAGCGGATTTTACCTCGCAACACAATCTTTGCAAGGGTGTGTTTTTCGATCAAGGTGAGTAGTCGAGCCCTTTTTTAAGTTTTTCATATTTTTTTAAGTTTTTTGATTTTTTTCTTTCAATTTTGGGTTTATTTGACATTATTTTTAGCCTTTGATATGAGGCTCCGATATTCAGTATCCCCGATATTCATGTTTAACGAGAGAAATATAACCAAAACATACTTTTATTTGAGTTAGTATAGTATATATCTTCTTAGATACATCTATGCTTGCATATGTCATCATGTTTCAGTCTCCGATATGACACTCCGATATTTAGTCAATATCATAGATATATCCCAGATATCCGTAATCCGATTTCAAATTTTCTAGGCCGATAGGCGACCGATATCCAATATTTAGAACACTGCCTCGTACACACACCCACTCACACACAAACCCCACCCCACACACACACACACACACACACACACAAGAAGCTGTATTGTGTCTGGCATGATTGGAAGTTGGAAGAAGAAATCAACTGATTGCCTTAATTCATTGCTTTATTTCTGCAGTAACTTTTTTCCTTGACATGGTGATTCATTATAATTCAGAATTCTTATTTGCTCCAACTTTTTGTCGGTTTGATCAGATATAACTGTTTATTGGTATGACCGGTTTTACCTACTGCTTCGGGTTAGTGGTTTTGTGCAAGCAGTCAATGCAACAACCAAACCAAACAGATAAAAGCTGGTTTTCCCACTTGTATCTAATTCCGGTATTGCACTCGGTTCAGATTTGGATCTTAAACAGATATGCGATCTTCTATTCTACACAACCATGTGGTTTGTTAATTGCTGCATTCCAAATTTTTAATAAAGTTTGTACTTGCCGAGACAATAGCACTCAAAGATAGTTAAACGTTTTCAAATTTTAGAATTTAATGCATTAATTGCTTTTCGGTAGAACAACATAGTAATAAAATGAAGATAAGATTGCTAAAATTACTTGCTAGTACATACAAACATTTATGGTGGAAAACTTTCATGTCAAATGTATATGCATATGAGCTTTATCTTGTCGGGCCTGGTTTATTTAGTATACCGACACTCGAATGAACATGCCAAGCTTATCCTTTTACTGGTTTCATTGGGTTAACAAATGCTATTTATTGAACTATTTTTAATGCATTATAAAAAGATGCGGACAGTTTCTTCTGTGATTGATACGAAGTTTTGAGCTGGTCTCAATCGTAACTTTGTCGCCGGCAGTCAAAACAAACTATGATTTTCCTCATCCTCTAAGATATTGCACTATGTTACTGCTAAGCAAAGAAACAGCTTAACTGTGTTACAAAGTCTTTATCGCGTGTTTTCTTATGTACATTTCTTTTCCCCGTTCAGTTTACTTAAAGCAACAACATAATCATTCTGATATCTGACATCTCGATGCAGGGTGCAGGCCGTGCGCTTGTTCAAGGGAAAATAATGCTCAACTCAGAGACAATATGCTTCGAAAACATGCTGAATTTTATTCTGGTTCTTTGCTGTATCTGTGT
Organism: Scilla litardierei; assembly: GCA_030789695.1. Classification (NCBI taxonomy): domain Eukaryota; kingdom Viridiplantae; phylum Streptophyta; class Magnoliopsida; order Asparagales; family Asparagaceae; genus Scilla; species Scilla litardierei. The sequence goes on along the minus strand of CM061137.1, from coordinate 129,267,645 downwards.
GATTATCTATTTACGCATCTATAAACCTTCCTCGAGTTTGATAAGCCTAGAAAAAGCTTAATCTAGCGTTCGATGGATGCTGGGACCTTTTCAATCTAATTTGCTGAATTGCCGGTCATGTTCTGAACTCGCTCTGAACTCGCGATGATATTCTTCCAATATTGGTCATAATTATTGCAGCTAGACACAAGTCGGATGAGGATGTCATTGATGAACTGCCTGTGTTTATTCTAACTAGAATGTAAATCTAAGTTTGCTGCTTGATCGCCAAAGCCTGGCATTTTTAAACCCAATCATTGCTTGCAGCAGCCTTCCTATACTCTGCATTGTTCAGGTATTGAAAGTAAGGTCCCTAATTAAACTGAATATGAGATAACACTAACTGAGCTTATCTCGAATTGCTACTGCATGTCATTTCTTTGGGTAATATTATATGTGGTAGGATTAAGTTTTCATATTAGCATTGTGTGAGTGCGTATTTTTTTGAACTGCAAATGCAAGGATCCAAATTTATCATGCAACCAATTAGGTTCATTATGCACGGAGAAACTCAAAATGTTTGCAGAACTTCACAAGGCATTAAAAATAGTTTGTTTGTTCCATCTGAGTTCAATGGAACAAACAAACCTCCACACAGATGGGGTGTTTGTTCCACTGACGTCCAAAATTCTATTGCCTTGCAAAAAGTATGACTTCAGTGGAACAAACCAACCTCCACAAAGAGTCCAAATTCATCAATCAACCACTTGAGTTCACAACGCGAGCATGGAAAAAGGAATTGCTATGTGAACAGATCTTTTTGCTCAGTTCATAGACCGCTCAACTTTTTACTCCGGGCACGGATCTAAATTTTTGAAAAATTGCATTTTTGCTTAGTTCACGGGCCGAAAATACCAAGTATACCATTAGCCGAGCATACCAATTATACTCTTAAATTCACATCGCACAGTTCACATAACACTTAATTTTTGCGTAGTACACATGCCTTAATTACACACTAATTATCTTTTAAAAACTAGAACCAATTGCATGGGAAATAAATTGTTGCTCTGCTTTAAAAATACTAATTGCTTAATTATACACTAATTATCTTTTAAATAACGCAGATCTAATTGCTCATTACAACTGAGGCGGAGGGGGGCTGAGGTGGTGGTGGGGACGGGGGTGGCGGGGGCTAAGGCAGAGAGACAAAGAAGAACAGAGAAATTAAGTGGTCTGTGAACTTGGCAAAGTGCCACTCTCTAAGAAAGGGTATGTGTACTCCGCAAGAAGAAGAGAGAAAGAGAGAAGAATAAAGGGCATTTTGGGGTTTTTAAAAAGGTATAATTGGTATCTTTATAAAAATTAAGTGGTATGTAAACTGAACAAAATGTCTCTGTTCGCATAGCAACTCCCAAAAAAAGTTGGGAGTTGCTTTGTGCACCCACTGTTTTACTCACGCGCACATGCCACTTATTAACAAGTTTGCCATTCAATTACAATATGCGCACATACCATTTATTCATCTTTTACCCTCGGCTGCCCCCGTCATCGCCCTACCGACGATGACGACGAGGCCTCTGACGATACTTTATTGGGGTTTGGAATGAGCGGTGGGGAAGATGGAGAGGCGAGCTGGTGAAGTCGGAAGAGCGGGGGGAGGGGGGAGGGGGCTGGGGAGGTCAGAAGAGGTGGTGGGGGCTGGGGTGGTCGGAGGACGACACAACTGTTCGCCATTCGAGGGGAATGAGAAGGGGACTGGGGAGGTCGGGGGGTGCTAGGGAGGTCGGAGGAGGGGGCAGCGTCGCCGCCCGTCGTAGTTCGACAAGCTTGTAAATAATTGGTATAGGTGCAGGAGTAATGGCAAACTTGTAAATGAGTGGTATGTGCACGGAGTAAAACGGTGGGTGCACAAAGCAATTCCCAAAAAAGTTTGGTGATCCGAATGCCAACAAAAAAAAAGATTGGGTTTTTCTCATATTAGTCCCTTAAATTATGTGTATTTTGATGTTAGTCCCTTAAATCTTTGTAATTTGAATTTAGTCCCTTAAATGTTTAAGATTAACCTAAATAGTCCCTTTTGTTAACCTAAATAGTCCTTTAAATGTTTAATGTTTAACCTAAATAGTCCCTTTAAAGGACTAAATTCAAATTACAAAGATTTAAGGGACTAATATCAAAATACACATAATTTAAGGGACTAATATGAGAAAAACCCAAAAAGATTTACGGTGCATGGATGCTACAATGATTTGCAGAGGTACTCTGTGATTAGGGTGGTCGAAATTATTCTTCCAGCAGAAAATCAAATGTCACATTCAACGCAAATTGCAGGCCCGACCTAAAACGTAGCAAGTCAGCTGCAAGTCCCCCAAAAATGGTGTTATGACCAACATGAAGCCAACATGAACACCAACCACAGGCATTAATATTTGCACCAAAATTAATAACAAATAATATCAAGAAGAATTATAATTCACCATTCCATTAAAAGAAGAAAACATTTTCCAAGAAATAATATCAGGAACCAACTCCCAGTGGCATGGGTATACAGAATTTGCAACCCCATATCAACAAAATATTTTCCAAGACATCAACAATCCGAAAGAATGTGTGATCTGCCAAGATCAAAATAATACCACCTACAAAACCCAAACCCAAACCCAATATTACATCAACCCCCCTTGATGATGGAGCAATTGGTGCTGTACATATGAAACACTTGAAGATTGTCCAAAAGCTATTGCCCCTCGGATGCCAAGCGATATCTGATCTACTTTGCAGACGATGGCCATTTACACGACATGTTCGCTTTCAAGAACTGGTTGTGTCCGAGTCCCTGAGGCCACCGGTGCCTGAGTTGCCCCTACTCGGGCCATCTGCAATGATTCACCCAATTCAGCCCTTCGCTCCATCTCAGCCACCTTCTTGTTCTCCCTATGCCGACTTATCCAAGCAACAAGCAAAGCCAAGAGCACCAAGCCGATTAATCCGCCCACCACCGCGACCACAACCTTCCACGTTCTCAACTTGCGGCCATTTTTACCACTAGGTGCCGGAACCGAGCCAGGACCAGGGCTCAGAGCTGGAGGAGGAGCTAGCCCGGAAGAGTTCACCACAATAGAGAAGTGCCCTTGTCTATATGTCGAACAAACACCATCTGATACCAAGTCTCTGAACTCAGGCAAGCCATCCAAGTCAAACCAGACACACTTAGCAGTCAGCCCACTTGGAACCGGCTTCACATCTCCAAAATTGATCGAAATGGGCGACTTTGAAGCCACAACATCAAGCTCATTCAAGTCAGTAGCACTCAAATTTGCAGCACTGTAAGCGAGCAATCCGAGGAGAGGAGTTAGGTAGGTGAAGCCCGGTAATGGGTAGTAGAAGGATGACCAATTGCCCAAGTTATGGTAAACAAAGGCGATCCTCGTGACATAAGGCTGCACGGCAACTCCCAGAGGGATTTCAAACTCCTTGTAGCTCATGAATCCTCTTACTCTTAAGCTCCCACTTCTTAGTCTCAGAGCAGCAACCTTAATGCCGGTGAGATTCGCAGGGAGTGCAGCATCATAGATTTTCCCAGTATGGGGATGATTATCGAAGGCTCGATACGCATAATCCTGAAGGAGTGAATCCAATTGCCTTGGCGAGGTGGTAGTAGGGGGACTGGGTGATTGGGCATTACATTGACATGCAAACGTAATTGCTACAATTGCGACAAGGATCAAAGCATGTTGATTCTGCCAAATGTACTCCATTGATACTCGGTGAAAATTTTATGGGAATGTAGTCAACTTCCCTCTTTCGAAGATCTCTAAAGTGTTTGATCCCTTTGTTCTCTTTATCAAATCAACAAAGGGATCTATTTTAGCAGCTAATACAAAGGCTATAGCATGCTCAATATGTTGATGGTTTCTTCAGAAATTTTTCAAGCAATGTGGTTTCAAATTAGGTACATTTAGCAAAAACCACCATATAAACAATAGAAACATAGATTGAAATCTGAAGTTGCTCCAAAGTACCTGAAAAAGCTCCAAAGCAGTAGCCTTTGCTTCCAAATTTCAACAATGCCCCTCTTTTCTCGACTCAAGAACTCAGTGGGAGCTCTTAAATTCACCAAAGATCCACTTTGCAAGGATTGAAGCAAGAGAACCCACTGAGAGCTTCAAAGGCCCAACCTTTCTACTTATAGTCTCTCCCATTTCAATCCCAATCAAACCCTAGGCTCTCCAAATTACCTCATAATAAGCAGAGACTTCAAATCTTTCCAAAAATAACTTAATCGCGCCTTAATCGCAGCAATGCTGGCAGAATTGAATTGAAATTGACGCATTTACGAACGCAGATCTCTCGGGGGGCATAGAACAGCTACTCCGAATCGGATGGGTGTCCCCTTCAAAGGATAAGTTTCAGGAATTTTGGAGATAGAGATTGAGAGACAGTAAGAACCCTAATGTTTTATTTTTAAAAAATAAAGATAATAATTATAGTGTAAATAATTAGAAACATGATGAGAACAAAAATCGAAAAAAAAAAGAATGAAAAAATGACGAGAGATGGAAGAATAAAACACTGATAAACCCCGCTGTCAACGTCGAATGACGATAATGCCCATCGCCTGGGGAGCAGTGGATTGCGGACGGTAAACCCCGCTGTCAGCGTCAAAGCTTTAACGGCGGTTAACTTTTTTCTACCGGTTTCGTGGTGGAATTTTGCTTTTAAGTCCTCTTTTTGCAACGTCCTGATTCCCTGGAGCTTTTAATGATGAGGGGCTTTTTGCAAGTTACTGTTTGAGAGTATGTTTCTATGTAAATTTCATTTTTACCAAAAATAATCCACTTAGAATCTAAACTCACACAATTGTATATCATGTGCAATCTCATGCAAGCGAAAACATTGATTCTTTGTGTTGTCTAACTACCACAATTTATAAAGAAAATAATAGGAATGAGGCGACGGCTCATTTTATTTGTTTAATTTTGATGAATTAGGAGCTTGCCATAAATTTGTTGGTGATGCTTTTTATCCATAATAATTTAGTTATTATTTTCTATTATATTTTGATTTTCTCAATTTTAAAGTATCTTTTAGTTATTTAGCTATTAATCATGCACTGGGTCTTTTATGTAAGGACTATGTGCCATGGAGAAAACACTAGAATGAGTGTTGAATATTGTTTATAAAATTAAATAGACAATAACATCTAATTAAAATCCTAACCAACAAAGATGCAGAATTATAATGTAACAACCATGAACAAGCAAACAGAATATGTTCAAGGCTTCGGATTACCAAAGTCAAACACGACTTGTTCCCGGTAATCCTACGTCCCTATAACCTGGAATGCCACCCATATACTCAAGCTAAAACCCTAGCTTGAGTTTTCCTTTCAACCCACTTGTAGCAACCCTACAAGTGTAATCAATACAAGATTGATGTCCTTGAATTCCTCAACTTGGGATTGAGCAAACCACTCTCACAACTGAGAGTAAAACCAATTTATGAAAGTTATGAAATTGAAATTTACACACTTAGAAATCAACTATGCCTTGAAGTAGAACTTGAAGGAGCAAAGTGAGGAGCGTGCTGATCTCTTCCTAGAAGAGAGAATAGCTCGTGCACTTGTCTTCACCAAAGCTAGAGGATCATATTTGGTTCTAGTTGGAAGACAAGATTAGAGTTGGAATTCTAGGGCTTTAGATGAGAGAATGAAAGCTTGAACACTCAAGCTTGAGAGATGAATGCAAGAATGTCTAAGAGTTTCTCAATGGAACAGTAGCAAGCCCTTTTATAAGTTCTCTCAAAGCCCTAAAGAAAATACCCAAATGCCCTCTCAAAATCTGTGGAAGAAAAGCCAACGGATTGATTTTACGCACAGGACATGTGACTGATGAAGGAACTACATTCGCCTGCTGCACTTTGTCAGAGGGTAGGTGAGAATTCAAACGGTAACTTACCATGTCGGGCCGACGATTGATGAAGGTTGGACAGGCGCCTGAAAACAGGCAGGTGCCTGAGAAACCTTCGACAGGTGTTTAAGTGGCAAAGTGCAAAAGTTAAGAAAACTTGAGAGTTCTAGGAAGCAAGGGCAGGCGACTAATGAAGGTTGGACAGGCGCCTGGAAACAAGAAGGCACCTCAGAAACATTCGTCAGGTGTCTTGTGTGCACATGTGCGAATCTTGCAAAAATGAAGGATCTGGGCAAGGGATGGACATGCGACTGTAGCGGTATAGCCAGGCACCTGTGCCATGGACAGACATCTGTAAATCCACAGCCAATCGTTTGTGTGCACAATTGGAAAAGTTTACAAAACTTGGGATCTTTGGGCAAGCTAATACAGGCGACTGTTGAATAAAGTTCAGGCGCATGTACTTTGTACAGAAGTCGCCTGTTAGAATTTAGGAAGAAAACCCAAGATACCATGACATAAGTGTGTGCATAACAGACGACTGTAAAACAAATCACATGCGTCTGTATGGAGACAAGCGCCTGGCAATTGTTCAGCAGTTGCCTGTTGTAAACCTAAAATGCACAACTCAGGGAATATAGAATTAGAGTCCTGGGAAATGAGTTCTAATGGATTCCTAGGCTAGATTGAGTGATGTGTGAGTGCTCCAACATTACTTTAATTCAAGACTACATTCTAATGAGAAAGAAACAAGAGAATAAAATATTTTCATTTGTTAAGGCCAAAATTGACCAAGACAGTTGTCAAGCTGACGTAGACTCTGGATATTAAGTCAGAGCCTCGTCAGCAAATGAAGTGGGACCATAGGTTGGAAGAACCGGGGTCGAGTGATGGTAGTTGATGATGGTGCGGTGCTCGATCGACCTTCGAGCAGCTGATGCGTCGATCGTTCGAGGTTATGAAGCTCGATGACAACCTTTGACGCTGGATGATGACTGTCGATCTGCACCACATGGACACGTTAGGGGGTCGGATCTGGGTTCCGACCCAAATCCCCTCCAATGCTTAAGTTAGTATGTGAACTTAAGGAAGAGAGGAAGCTTGGTGCAGCTGAGATCGACCCATAGAGGTTCATCTCAGGAAATATCAGCTGAGAAGGTAGAGTTCTATGTTTTAGACCTCGTGCCTTGGAGATGGGACCCTTCCTTGTATTTATAGGCGTTTGGGATCCCTTTCGAGACGTTGGGGAGATAATGGCCACCCATAGTGGGGCCACGATCTTTCCCCTTTAATATGAGTAAATGTTGTGCACGTTCCCACGAATTACGAGCCCATCTTTAATCCCACGTTCGAGTGAGGTGGACTCAACGGTCGACTGGCCATCGTGCTTTGACTTAGTCGACATCGGGCTTCTCCTGTGGGCCCCGTGGGCTTTAGTCATCCGTCGGTCGAGTTAACTCGAATGCCGGCCCTATGACTCAACAATGCCCCCCCGTCGCACGACCTCAATGGGTCTGCACGTTGAAGTCAAGCGACGTTACATCGCATTAATGGGGGCACGAAAGTCGAGAAAATAGAACTCAAGTTCCAGGCACCAAAACACCTGCCTTGTCAATTCGGATGATTTGCCTATTCGAAATCCAAGATACTTAGAGGCTTGGGATCTTTGACGCGTGTTTCATCATGCTGTTGTCGCACTACCTATATAGGATGGCTCCAGCAGTAGAATGCGGAGGTACCATTTTCATTCTCTTGATTCAGATTTTCATTCTCTCGAAAATAATGGCTTCGTCCTCCATCTCTGCCTCTGGAAGGAGCCTGGTCACGGCCATGCAGAAGAATCAGGAAGGGATCATGGAGCCGGGGTTGCTTGCGAATCTGAGGTCCAACGTCTAAGGCTGGCCAAATCGCCGAGCTTCAGAGGAGTTATGTCTGTCTTGATTACCAACTCCGGTTGCCTGGGAAGGACGAGAGGGCTCATCGTCCCAGCGATCAGGAAGTGGGGATTTATGTTAGAGCCTTTGAACGAGGCCTTCGATTCCCCATGCACCCCTTCATACGGTACTTGATGTGTACCCTGAACATTTTCCTCTACCAGTTGATGTCGAACGCCATTTGCATGCTGACGGGCTTCATAAATCTATGTGTGATAAAGGGGATTGAACCATCTCTGAATCTGTTCAATCATTTTTTTCTCGATCCCTCACCTCAAGACCCTGGGCTGGTATATGATAATGGCTCGTCGAGGCAAGAAGCTGCTGGAAGGTCTTCCCACCTCCAATCCCAAATGGAAAGACGAGTTTGTGTTTGTGGTTTTCCAAGGGGAGGCAAGCTTCTGCATCGGTTGGGGGTGCCTCTGACTTAGGCCTTGACGAGGATAAAACCCTGACTAGCGAGAAGAAGAAAGCCGCCGACACTTTGACGAGCATGCAAGAGGATATGAGGTCGGTCAAGTGGATGTGGTCTTACGACATGTTGCGTCAGACCGTGTGGACGAAAGGTTGGTTCGATTGTGCCGGCCAACCATTCGACCTTCGTTCTTTGACCTAACTCGTTTGTTGCTTTCGCAGGCATGGCTAGTGTGAATTATCATGTGGATTCTACATTGAGGGAAGCAGTTGAGGCTTCCATCAAAGAGGCGGAGGTGAGCATGTTGTCTCCCTGGGTGCTGACAATGGGGGAATTGACGGCTCAACCTTCTGGAGATCGACCCATGGTTGTTGAGAGGGTTGATCAGGTGGCCCACCCTCAGAAGAAGAAGAAGAAGAAGGAAAATCACACCTCCGAATTTGAAGTGGTTGCGCTGGAGGGGGCCAAGAAGAGGCGTCGACTCGTTCTCAGCTACTCGGAGCCGTCTGGATCGAATGTAGCCGCGGAGCAGGTCTCACGACCAGGGAGAGACACCCTTCATGAGGAAGATTCGGGGCGGACTCCGGTTCCACCGGAGCTTCTCGTGCACAAGGACTCCTGGCCTTGAGGGAGTCTGTTCCCTCCAGTAGGATTGTCTGAAGACATCTCCGACGAATATAGGCTGATTTTACTGGAGAGCTGTTGTGTCTATATTTTCCATGTTTTTAACATGCATTCCCATGTCGTTTCGATCGCCCGAATTCATATTTTCGTATTATATCGCACTTTTCCCGATATTCTTGATCCGTTCGATGTTTTATGTGTTTTCAGGGAATTCGGTGTGATTTGGAGCGATATGGGGTTCTGGGCACAACATCGATGCCAAAGCTCGCTTCGCCTTGCTACAACAACCCAAGGAGGCCAAAGAAGCTAGGGAGAGGAGTAGAAGAAGAGAGGAGAAGAGAAGAGGAGAATGTAGAGAGAAGGAGAGACTTGGGGAAATCATGCCAGATCGCTCGGCGGGGCGCATATGATGCGCTCGGCTGAGTTGTGACGCGCCAAGGAGCAGCCAAGTCCTCCTTCGTGGCGCTCGGCTGAGCGACCAGCTCGCTCGCCCGAGCTAGCCGTCAAAGGAGCCCAATAAACAAAGGACTTGGGCTCTAGAATTCTTGGAGCTTAATTCGCTCGACCAAGCGACATGACGCTCGGGCGAGCAACTCAACTCGCTCGCCCGAGCGGCCCCTCCTCGAGTGCCAAGCAGAACACTAGACAAGGCACCGCTCGGCCGAGCGAGCACTGCGCTCGGTCGATCGGTAGGTCGACATACTCTAATTTGACTTAAAATAATGGGTTTCGGGTTGGTTTTCTTGTAAAACCCGAATCCATACTGTTTTGTATAAATAGTGAACGATTTTTAGAGTAGGTTAAGCTTTAATTTTCTGTAGCAAAACCCTTAGAGCTATTTTGGGAGCTCTCTTTTGGTAAACTCTTTTACAATCTAATTCTTTGTTTGTGGTTGGATTTCCTTGATTTCTTTATTATTGCTCTCATTTCTCCTGCTCTCTCTATTGAAATTAATTTCATGCAATTTGACTGGTTGGATATGCCTATCTCTATTGCTATTGTATTTTGAGCTTTTGCAATGCTAGAGTAGTGTGTATCTAGGGCTTAGGGACAATCTCTAGGATCCTAGGGATTGGATGTTAGGTTAGACCCCCATTGGATCAATCTAGGGTTGCCCTATGTAGGTTTGAACAAGGGTTTTGGGGGATTGGCCTTAGGATCGGGGTATCGCGAAGGCGGCTCCGTATCCCGGGGGAAATCCCCACGAATATGATTTAGGCTTAGTGGCCGTTCTCTGGGACTCGTGATTACGAGAGTGACGCGAGAGCTGGGGCGACCGTTAATCCCCAATCTGCTAGTCGGTGACTGCGCGAGCACGCCGATTGCTAGAACCAACCATATGATAGCGTCGGACTCCGTAGATCACAAGAGTGGGTGTGAACCTACGAGGCGGGCCCAAGTATCAAGCTTAATGCACACATTCCCGTGTGAAACCGACTGCGAGAGCACGGTTTCGCATAAGGATGCGTTAGACGAGTAGGAACAGCGAAAGTTAAATACTCGTTCTCATCTACGAATGTGACACTCCTATCCTAATCCATCGTCCGACGTAGGGCCATTTACCTGGCATCCGTGATCGAAGGGCATAGCGGGGAATCTCGAAAGCCTTTGTCATGCCTTATTTTGCACTATACGTGTATTCTACCGAACACACGTGTTATTTCTACATACGATGCATACGTGGGCATGAAATAAGCGTAGATATCGATGTATGTGACATAGTGCAAGGGGAATTAGGCCATAATACGTGGCTAAGGGAAGAGAATGCGAAATGTGAATGCGGGAGAAGTGCAAATGATGTCGTGGGTGTAAAACAACAGGAATGTGTTGGACGTGTATGCGTGGGTCATGTAAGCATGTGTAGGCATGCATGGGTATGTGTAGGGAAGTCATGCGAGCGTGAAAGGGGTTAGGGGTCAATGGCAACCCCCGTAAATTTTTAGAAATGCGAGGGGCAAAACGGTCATTTGGACTAAAGCTGCAGTGCGTACAAACTTAAGTGGTCGGTGTATAAAGTAATGGAAAACTTGTAAATACCTAAAAGTTGAGGGGCTTTTTGGGGAGGGTATTTTAGTCATTTTAAGTGATTCATGGCTTAGGGAGCAAGGAAGAATTGTGTAGATTTTTCTTCAACCTTCTTTTTCTACTTCTTTCTTTTAACTTCTCTTATCTTCTCTCTTTCCTCTCCCTCTCCCACCTAATGAGGCCGGTCACACTACCCCCCTTTTCTCCTCATTCTTCAACCCAAAAACCCTAATTTCCATGCCCTAATAGAAGGAATCCATGCTTGCTTGAAGAGGGAAGAAGATGAAGAAAGAAAGAGGAAGAGAAGAGAAAATTGAGCTTTTTGAGGTAGGAACCCTCTTGGTTTGGAATTCCATGAAATAATTTTTGCTATTATGTTTTTATAGCATGTTTTACTTAATTTGAATTAGGGATGGTGAAATTTCATGAGCTATGTTTCAATTTCACAAAATATTCCATGAAATTCTTAGTAAAACCAACCCCTTTGAAATCCTAAATTTTTGTTGTGTGTTGTTGCTTTGATTCTGATTACTGTAGCTCGAATTAGGTTTCGAAAAAAATATGAGCTTGTAGATCTTGAAGTTCTACCCCAAAATCATATAAATTTTGATATATATTCAATTCAAGAATCAGAAGCAATAAATCCTTCTTTACAACATGTCTGTTTGATTTTCAGTGTTGACACAGTTTAGCAAAATTGGCCTAGACACCTGCACACACAATGGAATATTGTGTTCTTAGTCTTGTTGAAAAGTTAAAAAGTTTTTCTAAAAATTCTTTAGGTTCTTATATGTCGAATTTCTGGCTGCAACATGCCCAAAATTGGCTTTCAATATAGACGCTGAAATCTGTCTGAAAAATAGAGTTGACACACTTTACCAAATAATTCACTATAAATCATATACTTAATATTTTTATCTGAAAGTTTATCTGTAAATTCAGGACTGACATATCTCCAACTTTCATTTAGAAAGTTTTGTAAAATTCTGACTATAATTGGGTGATATCATCCATCTTTTAGGACTGCTGATACATTTCCTGCAAGCTGAAGTAGTTAAACAGTGTGATAACTTGTGTATTGTTGTTAATATACCTGCTATGGTGAATGATTATTGTTTTTATATAGAAGGTAGACTAATGATATGTTTTTTCCAATGGATTTGCTAATATGCTTATGGACATTCACGTCACGTTCACCACGTGTTTGTGAAAATGCCACAATGAAATGAAATTTGAAAAATATGAGAAATGGGCTTGTAAACACTGTGTTAGGAAATATGTTGTGAATTAGTAATGATAGGGTCATGTAACACATGGTTTTATATGTGATAAGTGATGAATGGAAATGGCTATATTGAAGGGCTTGACACCTGGGTGCATGGCCCATTTGATATGTGATTTGACGACGATGAAGGGCATGGCACTTCGGTGCATGACCTAATTGGTATGAATGTGGTACGTGACGCCATGCAACATGACTCCTTCATTACTAAACTGATAAAATGAAACTCTTGAATGTCTCAGTCCTTTCTAATTAGGGTGAGTTAGTAAAACCCAGGTTTAGGTGGGATTTGAGTAAATTGTGGATATGAGGCCTGGACTGAGAAGTTGGGGGAAATGATTATGTGATGTGTGATGTTTATACCCACTCGTCGGGAGTGGAGGGGATATTTATACCCACTCGCCTTTACCGGGAGTGGAGGGGAAGTGGTCATACGGAGGTTGTGATATGAGCCTCACTCCTGCCAAGGACGGGGGAGCTGAGAGGCCCAGCGTACAGTGCACGTGTCCACTGCGTCGTGTGCTATATTCACCCCAAATTTGGTGTGAAGTCCAGGTCCTGGTATCACACAGTTTACCCAAGTTCCAATTAATTCAATTATAAATTAATAACATAAGGATTTTGTGTGTTACTCCTTGTGCTGGCAGTACTTCCCTTCCCTCTACTTGCTTCACTAGTGACACTGTGTTATAATTCTGACACTTGGGATTCTCTTATTAGTTTGTGGTTGTGTGAATATTTTTATTGCTATTCATGCCAACCCCCTTTCTTGCAGCAGCTCGACATTGGACCGCAGGTATGATCCCTTGCTTAGCTATTTATTTTTCATTACGACACTTAGTTTGCATGCCTTATTTCTCTTGCCTCGTCTTGCAGATTAATAACCTTAAAACGAAATTCCAAGTCCAAGTTGGTTCCTACTGGGGCACGCATTGACGTGCTCCCCCTATTTTTCAGGCAGCAGGGACAGCATGGTTGGAGGTGGCTTGGAGTTGGGTTTCTGGGGTAGTCTTGATGTGAGTTGTAGCAGTGTAGTGTGATATGGTTGTCGTGGGAGGCGGAGAGTGGCGGTGTATGTGTAGTGGTGCGTTTGGACTAAGTATGTAAATGAAATTTGTTATATAAATTTGTTGTTCTATGTTATTGATGAGTTGTTTGATATTTCAATGAAGTTGCACTTGTACTATCCTAGCATGTGCGCAGTGGCCTGCTTATTCAGTTTCTTCTCTCTCTCTCTCTCTCTCTCTCTCTCTCTCTCTCTCTCCCTCTCTCATCACCCCCACTCTTCAGGATACTTGGAAAAAAAACTATATATGCCGGGTATTCTGGGGAACGGGGCGTGACAGTTTGTGGTGGCCCATGCAGGTCACCGCACTGCGATGTGCGTAACAGTAATACAAGTAATGCTTCAATATTTAATTGGGATACATTAACCCTAAGGTGGGTAGTTGTCACGCCCCGTTCCTCAGAATACCCGGCATCTAAATTTTTTTTTCAAGTATCCTGAAGAGTGAGGGTGATGAGAGAGGAAAAGAAAGAGAAAGAAGAAACTGAACAAGCAGGCCATTGCGCACATGCTGGGATAGTACAAGTGAAGCTTCACAGTAATATCAAAACAACACCACAAATAACTTTGTTCAATAACAACATATCATATATACAACTTCCATTAAATTACATAGCCCAAGTACACCAATTCATAGACACCATCACTCTCCACCTCCAAGATAACTATGTCACTACACAAGCTACGTCTCACACCAAGTGCTACCCCTGAAACCCAACTCCAAGTCACCTCTAACCAAGCTGACCCTGCTACCTGAAAAATGGGGAGGAGCACGTCAATGCGTGCCCCAGTAGGAACCAACTTAGATCTGGACATCGCTTTATGGTTATCAATCCACAAGGCAAGGCAAAGGAACAAGACATGCAATACTACATATATATAGCAAAAAGTGAATAGCTAAGTAAGAGGATCATACCTGCGGTCCAATGTTGAGTTTCTGCAAGAAAAAGTTAGCACAAGTAATAATAACAAATAACCATACAACCACAACTAAAAAGAGAAACACAAATATCAGGATATAACACGATGTCACCAGTGAAGCAAGGGGAAAAGGGAAGTGCTGACAGCGGAAGAAGAATATGCAAAGTGCTCATTTTATAATTGAATTGATTAATTGAATTAATTGGAACTTGGGTAAACTGTGTGATACCAGGACCTGGACTTCACCCCAAATGTGGGGTGAATATATCACACGACGTAGTGGACACGGGCACTGTACGCCGGGCCTCTCACCTCCCCCGTCCCTGGCAGGAGTGAGTCTATTCACATATAACCCAACCTCCGTATGACCCCTCCACTCCCGATAAAGGCGAGTGGGTGTAAGTATCCCCTCCACTCCCAGTAAAGGCGAGTGGGTTTAAGCTCCACACATCACACAATCATTTCCCCCCAACTCCTCAGTCCAGGCCTCATATCCACAACTTACTCAAATTCCACCTAAAACCCGGGCTTTGCTAACTCACCCTCCTTAGAGAGGATTGAGACATTCAATTTCATAAGTTAACATCATAAGTGACACGTTAGGGGTCATGATGGCATGGGTATGCACATATCACCTTAACTATCCATCATTAGACATGGGGTCATGCACTCACGTGACATGCCCTCTATCACAACATCTCAACCAGTCACAATTACTATGTATCCATGTCATTCAAGCCACTAACTTTGCCAATCATCAATGTGGCTCAAGGCCAACACTAACACATACGTTTCTCAAATTACTGGATGTTGCCTTTATTGAGGCATTTCATCGAACACATGATATGCGTCGTGTTCCACATATCAATCACATTAGCAATTTAATAGTATATTACACCAATCAACTTCCTTTTAGGTAATAACAACAATCATGGACAATAGGAGTATAATTGGCAATATTACACAATTCATGTCATCATTCAAAAGCTTCAGCTGGCAGGAAACACATATGCTGTCATAAAGAGTGGCTGATATCATCCATTTATATACAGAATTTAGAAAAACGTACTGAATGAAACTTGTAGATATGATAGTTATGGATTCACAGATAAATTTTCATGCAAAAATATTAGGTGTGTGATTTATGGTGAATTATTTGGTAAAGTGTGTCAAATCTGTTTTTCAGACAGATTTCAGAGCCTGTATTGAAAGCCAATTTTGGGCATGTTAGAGGCCAAAATTCGACATATAAGCACTCTGATGAATTTTTAGAAACACTTGTTAGCTTTCCAACAAGACCAAGATCATAAAATTCCATGATGTGTGCAGCTGTTTAGGACAATATTACTAAACTGTGTCAACACTGAAAATCAAACAGACATGCTGTAAAGATGGATTTATTTCTCCTAATTTCCGAATTGAACATATACCAAAATTTATATGATTTTGGGGTAGAACTCCAATATCTACAAGCTCATATATTTTTCGAACCCTAATTCGTGCTACAGTAACTGTGAATGCAGCAACAACCAACATCAGTATTTTTGAATTTCAAAAGAATGGTTTTGCTTGGAATTTCAAGGGGCTTTTGCATGAAAATTGAAACATGGCGAAACATGGCCCCCTAATTTTATTTCAACTACTTCATAGTGGTAAAACATGATGTATAAACATGATGGAAGAAACCCTAAATAATTTCCAAAGCCAAGTTGTATTCCTACCTCAAGAGAGTTCTTTCCTCCTCTTCCTCCTCTTCTTCTTGTATTTTTTTTGGTCAACATAGAAGGGGAAGAGGGGGGCACGAAATTGGAAGAGAAGGGTGAGGTTGGGAGGGAGGAGATAAGGATAAGGGAAGAAAAGAAAAGAAAAGAAGAGAGAAGTTTAGAAATGGGTAGAAACTTCCCACGAAAAATCTCCTCCTTATCCTTATCTTTAAGATAAGCATGCATCATTTTAAATGACTAAAATACCCTCTTAACTTCACACTAATTACAAGTGTGCCATTACTTTATGTACACACCACTTTAGGATGTACGCACAACAGCTTTAGTCCAAATGACCGTTTTGCCCCTCACCTTTCTAAAAATTTACGGGGGTTGCCATTGACCCCTAACCCCTTTCATACTTGCATGACATCCTTACACATACCCATGCATGCCTACACATGCATACATGCACCGCACACACACGTCCAACACATTCCTGTTGTTTTGCACCCACGACGTCTTTTGCACTTCTCCCGCATTCACATTTCGATTCTCTTCCCTTAGCCACGTATTACGAACTAATTCCCCTTGCACCAAGTCACATACATCGATATCTACGCTTATTTCATGCACACGTATGCATCGTAGGTAGAAATACCACGCGTGTTCAGTAGAATACCCGTATAGTGCAAAATAGGGCATGACATCCTACCCACCTTAAAATAAAGTCTGTCTTCGGACTTTCTAGGGTGTGAACCTTGTCGAGGTCAGCTAGGTATGATGGTCTTACTATCCATGAAGTACAAACAAGAATACGTATCTACACCACACTTATATACACTGTATGCTTCCCCATCATCCATACATATCCGCATCGCACACATGTCACAGATACATCCTATTTCTCATTTAGTAGCACATCCATATCACTATATGCATCATTACATACACATATGTATATGTTCTTCACATAAACATTTAGGCACACATATTCACACATTAACATGTACATCGCACACCCCAAGTAAGTCTCTATACGTATTAATACACGTATTTAGATCACTACTCATATCTATATGCATAGGACATCACGCCATATCCATATCACGGTACATACGGTATCCATACATGACATGCTTTCAGATACATCACAATACATTCAAGTATAGGCGATTTATATTCTAACTCTTTATATATATTTACATATACACCTACATCAATGCACAGACACCCAGCAATACACATTAATCTACACACCATTGCTTAAGAAACAGGGTCACCATCACGGTGTCACACCGTATGTACCCCGGATCCCTATACTCCCAATACTTAGTCACATGTGCTTACTCACATTCATAGACACGTAAATACCTATATACACACAATATTTAGTCACATCCATACATGCATTCACCTGCACGTACTAACACATGCATGATCGAGTCACATAAGATTCACAATCATATTATAAATAAGTATACACATAACCTCACATCCATAGCAGTGCACCTACTGCCTCACACAGATAGGCACATACACCACACCCAATATACACAAGAGTGCACAAACATAACACATCCACTGCCATATGCTTTATATATACCTACCTTTGCACATCTTACGCATATACTGCCACGATAATCAAATAATTATAAATGTCCATATACACTCCACACACACGTATACACATAAATATACAATCAAATACACACATTCCAATACCTGCTTATCAAACAGTTTCATTCACTTATACTCATTAAATATATATAGATACACCTATGTTTCATACTCATCACATTCATATCCCCACTTCATATGTATATACATACAAGCACGCTCTGTTACAAAACTACACATACATGCATACACACAGAAATACACTTATCTAAGATACACCTAGATAGGCAACCATGCCGGAAAAATTTACAGATAAACAAACAAGGATATTTATAAGTATATACATATTCAACCAATATACACACAACCTCATATGCTTCTACTGCACACTGCACATACATCTTCACATCCCGACACTCCGCTATGACACATATAATAGAAATCCATACAACCATATAAATATTCACATATACACATCAACCAATACACTACACGGATACTCTATATAACCCAATTATATGCACATACTTATTATGTTTACGCAGAAGTATACACTTTAATTCCATATATAGATATCTAGGCTTACATATAGCCAAATACACGTTGGTCATACACACCAGATAATTATTCTAATAGCAGGTATGCACACAGACATGCATATATGTCTATTAGTATCCATGCAACCATGCACATACATTCCCATGTATAAGCACACACACCAATTCACACATTCTAAACATATCCTGCTATTATACACTCATACAGTCAAGCTACTCAACTACACTAGCAGGAATTCGGTAGCTACCCATGCCATCATATATATATATATATATATATATATATATATATATATATATATATATATATATATATATATATATATATATAGAGAGGTAAATCTTCATATGAGAACATTTCGCACGGTGCGAAAATGTTTTTATCTTTTTTTTTGAATTTTTTTTTCAAAATTTTTTTTCCACCATCATTATATGTTGTTATACCCCCCTCAAAAAATAATGGTTGAGAAATAATGTCATTTGGCCTTCGATCAAGGCATTTCATCAAATTCGCACGTTTTGAGACCGTTAAATTTGTAACGGGTGAATGTGTGCTCTAATCCCCAACGGGTTCACCCATTATTTTCCCTGGGGTATATAATTGTATGGATTAAACATCAAAAAAAGAATTTTTGAAAAAAATTTCAAAAAAATAAAAAAAAAGTTTTCGCACGGCTTTCGCACGAGTTTTTTCGCACCCGAAGATTGCCATATATATATATCATCCGCTATACACATACTCTAACTAGTATACATATGCAAATAGGTGCATTCCAACATTCATACACATCTAATAGATAGTCACACCCCATATACGTATACATTCATATACTGATACTTGTATATCAGAATAGGGATCATTCACATACATATACATATAACCACTCATAAGACATATACCAATACACATTCAATAATAACAACATATATACACAATCACACCACGCTTGCTACAACACACCTACATACATTCAAGTATCTCATTTACCAATACACAGTCCCCCTCATGCCACTATATACGGAAGGGTGCATGCACTACACATGCATCCAAATGGTCCTATAAACACCATTCTAAGGGAGTAAACGTACACACACATATATACATATACCGTAACTCCACTTAACCGTGCAAACCCTTAGCCATCCCACTTATACACGCAATGTATAATCTCAAATCCTCATATCCATCACATCTTACATGCGTTACACGTCACACTTATATCCTTATACCATACTAGGCACGGTATAGAGCTAAGGGCCTCAACTGAGGTGGACGGGTCTAAAGCATCCCTACTCATCTTAGGATACATCTACTCCAAACACCCTGGAGCATTACTCTTACTACACGTGCATCCACCACTTATCTATATCGCTACATACACGCTATATATAGCCAAAACACAACACCTATCTTCACGGCATAAAACAACCCACAACCATATACCAAAGTAAGGCAATATATTGGTTCATATAGGAACATAGGCAGCATATACACATATTCACAGTTATTCAAATCTAACACATTAGAAATCCATACACTAGCAATGCAACATTAGCGAATATATATGTCTACACCACTTACCCATACAAGCACACATCTATTCACACGCATGCACCTTTCCCCATATGTCTAAAGACCAGATGGACATTCCACTACTCTATCCATACAATCATACACACATTGGTACTTTCCCCACATGGGAACAGAACTATAACACAATAGATATATTCACTTATATCACATACGTATATATCATCACTCACACCCTTACAGCTCATACGTCCCCAATAGCTTATATTTACCCACCAATATACATCCACGAATATACATATACTTATCACCTATACCTCACAGTCACACAAGTATAACACATACCTACTCATATACCCGTATCATGTATCTACGTATAAACGCCCACACATATCCATATACAACTATAACAAAGATACATGTAACTTTCATATCATTCAGATATAAATACATATACTGACTACAAGTATACTACAACATATATATAATTCTAATATTCAAGCACAACAAAAGCACTTATACACGCGGATTCACACAATTATAAATACACCCGTATATCTACAAATAGAAGTTCATCCACTGACTTCTTAAACTAGGAGTTTAAGGGTGGATCACTTAAAACTCTAAGGTCACTACCCACCTTAGGGCTAATCTATCCCGATTACCTACTGAAGCCTTACATGTACTATCCTTACGCACATCGCAGTGCGGAGACCTGCATGGCCGCCAAAACTGTCACGCCCCGTTTCTCAGAATACCATGCATCTAAAATTTTTTTCAAGTATCCTGAAGAGCGAGGGTGATGAGAGAGGAAAAGAAAGAGAAAGGAGAAACTGAACAAGTATGCCACTGCGCACATGCTGGGATAGTACAAGTGAAGCTTCACAGTAATATCAAAACAACACCACAAATAACTTAGTTCAATAACAACATATCATATATACAACTTCCATTAAATTACGTAGCCCAAGTACACCAATTCATATACACCATCAGTCTCCACCTCCAAGACAACTATGTCACTACACAAGCTACGTCTCACACCAAGTGCTACACCTGAAATCCAACTCCAAGTCACCTCTAACCAAGCTGACCCTGCTACCTGAAAAATGGGGAGGAGCACGTCAATGCGTGCCCAGTAGGAACCAACTTGGATCTGGACATCGCTTTAGGGTTATCAATCCACAAGGCAAGGCAAAGGAACAAGACATGCAATACTACATACATATAGCGAAAAGTGAATAGCTAAGTAAGAGGATCGTACCTGCGGTCCAATGTCGAGTTTCTGCAAGAAAGAGTTAGCACAAGTAATAATAACAAATAAACATACAACCACAACTAAAAAGAGAAACACAAATATCAGGATATAACACGGTGTCACCAGTGAAGCAAGGGGGAAAAGGGAAGTGCTGCCAGTGGAAGAAGAATATGCAAAGTGCTCATTTTATAATTGAATTGATTAATTGAATTAAATGGAACTTGGGTAAACCGTGTGATACCAGGACCTGAACTTCACCCCAAATGTGGGGTGAATATAGCACACGACGCAGTGGACACGGACACTGTACACCGGGCCTCTCACCTCCCCCGTCCCTGGCAGGAGTGAGTCTATCCACATATAACCCAACCTCCGTATAACCCCTCCACTCCCGGTAAAGGCGAGTGGGTGTAAGTATCCCCTCCACTCCCAGTAAAGGCGAGTGGGTGTAAGCTCTAACATCACACAATCATTTCCCCCTAACTCCTCAGTCCAGGTCTCATATCCACAACTTACTCAAATTCCACCTAAAACCCGGGCTTTGCTAACTCACCCTCCTTAGAGAGGATTGAGACATTCAATTTCATAAGTTAACATCATAAGTGACACGTTAGGGGTCATGATGGCATGGGTATGCACATATCACCTTAACTATCCATCATTAGACATGGGGTCATGCACTCACGTGACATGCCCTCTATCACAACATCTCAACCAGTCACAATTACTATGTATCCATGCCATTCAAGCCACTAACTTTACCAATCATCAATGTGGCTCAAGGCCAACACTAACACATATACGTTTCTCAAATTACTGGATGTTGCCTTCATTGAGGCATTTCATCGAACACATGATATGCATCGTGTTCCACATATCAATCACATTAGCAATTTAATAGTATATCACACCAATCAACTTCCTTTTAGGTAGTAACAACAATCATGGACAATAGGAGTATAATTGGCAATATTACACAATTCATGTCATAATTCAAAAGCTTCAGCTGGCAGGAAACACATATGCTGTCATAAAGAGTGGCTGATATCATCCATTTATATACAGAATTTAGAAAACTTACTGAATGAAACTTGTAGATATGATAGTTATGGATTCACAGATAAATTTCATGCAAAAATATTAAGTGTGTGATTTATGGTGAATTATTTGGTAAAGTGTGTCAAATCTGTTTTTCAGACAGATTTCAGAGCCTGTATTGAAAGCCAATTTTGGGCATGTTAGAGGCCGAAATTCGACATATAAGCACTCTGATGAATTTTTAGAAAAACTTGTTAGCTTTTCAACAAGACTAAGATCATAAAATTCCATGATGTGTGCAGCTGTTTAGGACAATATTACTAAACTGTGTCAACACTGAAAATCAAACAGACATGCTGTAAAGATGGATTTATTTCTCCTAATTTCCGAATTGAACATATATCAAAATTTATATGATTTTGGGGTAGAACTCCAAGATCTACAAGCTCATATTTTTTTCGAACCCTAATTCGAGCTACAGTAACTGTGAATGCAGCAACAACCAACATCAGTATTTCTGAATTTCAAAAGAATGGTTTTGCTTGGAATTTCAAGGGGCTTTTGCATGAAAATTGAAACATGGCACCCTAATTTTATTTCCACTACTTCATAGTGGTAAAACATGATGTATAAACATGATGGAAGAAACCCTAAATAATTTCCAAAGCCAAGTTGGATTCCCACCTCAAGAGAGTTCTTTCTTCTCCTCTTCTCTTTCTCTTTCTCTTCCTCTTTCTCTTCCTCCTCCTCTTCTTCTTGTTTTTTTGGTCAACATAGAAGGGGGAGAGGGGAGCACGAAATTGGAAGAGAAGGGGGAGGTTGGGAGGGAGGAGATAAGGATAAGGGAAGGGAAGAAAAGAAAAGAAAAGAAGAGAGAAGTTTAGAAATGGGTAGAAACTTCCCATGAAAAATCTCCTCCTTATCCTTATCTTTAAGATAAGCATGCATCATTTTAAATGACTAAAATATCCTCTTAACTTCCCACTAATTACAAGTGTGTCATTACTATATGTACACACCACTTTAGGATGTACGCACAGCAGCTTTAGTCCACATGACCGTTTTGCCCCTCGCCTTTCTAAAAATTTACGGGGGTTGCCATTGACCACTAACCCCTTTCATACTTGCATGACATCCTTACACATACCCATGCATGCCTACACATGCATACATGCACCACACATACACGTCCAACACATTCCTGTTGTTTTGCACCCACGACGTCTTTTGCACTTCTCCCGCATTCACATTTCGCATTCTCTTCCCTTAGCCACGTATTACGACTTAATTCCCCTTGCACTAAGTCACATACATCGATATTTACGCTTATTTCATGCTCACGTATGCATCGTAGGTAGAAATACCACGCGTGTTCAGTAGAATACCGGTATAGTGCAAAATAGGGCATGACAATAGTGACCTTAGAGTCTTGAGTAATTCACCCTTAAACTCCTAGCTTGGGAAGTCAGAGGATGAACTTCCTACGGTGTGGTATATTATAGATGTATATTTACTGGTATTAGCGCATACATATAATAATGAGAATTCATGTATATAAATACAGTTGTTGAATTGGATATTTGAACTATATACGTCGCTTGTTGTATTCAGCAATGTATATATGTATTTGAATGGCATGGAGGTTGCATATATGGATAGGTGTGGGCATATATACTAGGTGGGCAAATACTTGATTGTACGTATATTACGTCTCTATAGAAGTACATGATACGGATATGCGAGGCAGGTGTGTGGTATACTTGTGTGACTCTGAGACATATGTGATATATACATGTTTATTAGTGGATGTGTACTGGTGGATACATTTCAGCTAGCATGGATATTATATGTTTGTAGAGACGTGGGCGAGGGTGTGTACGTATGTGATGTGAGTGTATGTATGCGGTTCACTATCTCCTAAATGATAGTTGGGTTTCATGTGAGGAGTACACTAATGTGCGTACATCTACCCTTGTATGGATAAAGTAGTGGGATGTCCACATTGTCCTTGGGCATATGTAGGAAAGTGCATGTGTGTGAACATATGTGTGCTTGTATGGGTAGGTGGTGTAAATATAGGTTGGGATATTGGTGTATATATATTGCTAGTGTTGCATTGCTAGTGTATGAATTCCTCATGTGTTAGATTTGAATAACTGTGAGTATGTGTATATGTTGCCTATGTGTTCATATGAACTGGTATGTTGTCTTAATTTAGTATATGGTTGTGGGTTGTATTATTGCGGGAAGATAGGTGCTGTGCTATGGCTATTTATGGCGTGTATGTAGCGATGTAGATAAGTAATGGACGCACGGGCAGTATCTGCTCCAGGATGTTTGGAGTAGATGTATCCTAAGGAGGGTAGGGGTGCTTTAGACCAGTCCACCCTAAGTTTTGGCACTTAGTTCTATACCATGCCTAGTATGGGATGAGGATATAAGTGTGACGTGTAACGCATGTAAGATATGATAGATATAAGGATTTGAAATTATACATGGCATGTATAAGTGGGATGGCTAAGGGTTTGCACGGTTAAGTGGAGTTACGGTATATGTATATATGTGTGTATACGTTTACCCCGTAGAATGGTGTTTATAGGATCATTTGGATGCATTTGTAGTGCAAGCACCCTTCCGTATATAGTGGCGTGAGGAGGATTGTGTATTGGTGTACGAGATACTCGTATGTATGTAGGTGTGTTGTAGAAAGTGTGGTGTGATTGTGGGCATGTGTTGTTATTATTGAATGTGTATTGGTGTATGTCTTATGAGTGGTTATATGTATATGTGTGTGAATGATCCCTATTCCGATATACATGTATCAATATATGAATGTGTACGTATATGGGTGTGATTATCTATTGAATGTGTATGAATATTGAAATACGCATGTTTGCATATGTACTAGTATGCTAGTAAGAGTGTGGATATATTAGATGTTATGTATATAACGATATGGGTAGCTACCGACTACCTGCTAGTATAGTTGAGTAGCTTGACCATATAGGCGTGTAATAGCAGGATATGTATACTAAGTGTGAATGGGTGTGTGCTCTCATACATGGTAATGTGTGTGCATGGTGTTTTGGTCCTAGTACGTATATATATGCATGTTTGTGTGCATACCTACTATTAGAATAATAATCTGGTGTGTGGGCAAACATGTATTTGGTTATGTGTAGGCTTAGATATCTATATATGGAATTGATATGTATACCTCTTCGTGTACATAATGCTTATATACATATAATTGGGTCATATAGAGTATCCGTGCGGTGTATTGATTGATGTGTACATGTGAATATGTATTATGGTTGTATGGATTTTTATTACACGTGTTACAATGGAGTGTAGGGATGTGATCATGCATGTACAGTGTGCAGTAGAGGCTATATATACGGTTGTGTGTACATTGGTTGAATAAATATATACTTGTATATATATCCTTGTTTGTTTATCTGTGAATCTTTCCGACTTGGTTGTCTATCTATGTGTATCTGGGAGAAGTGTATCCCTGTATGTATGCATGTATATGTAGGTCTGTACTAGAGCATGTGTGTGTGTAGTCATAAGCAGTGTGGGTATGAATGTGATGAATATGAAATATAGGTGTATATATATATTTTTGATGAATATAAGTGAATGAAACTGGTTGGTATGTAGGTATTGAGAAGTGTGTGATCGTTTGCATATGTGTACGTGTAACGGTCCGGATTTTTTCGATATAACTATTCACGTAATTTCAATTTTTAAACTATTTTATAATGGTTTGTCAGGAGTTTTACGATTTCAAAAATTTCTTATAAAAATATTTTGAAGTACCAGACTAGTTATGGAGTATTTTAGTAAGATCGGATTTCAACAAATACTTGAAACATTTCTGATAAAATTCATTTTCAGTTATTACCGTTTTGATTCGAAGAATTTATTTTCTATACGAACGTCTTCAAAACGTTTTCAAACTTCTGCAGTAGCCTCCTATGATCATTTAGGGCTCTCCACATTAATTTCGTAATTTTCTGATATCATTTCAATAGAGAACCCGCAAACCCGCTTTCTAAAAGTTTTGGCCAAAAACTAGTATCCCCGTAGCCCAAACCCTGAAACGGACTTCGTATTCGCGATCCTCGCGACGATACGATCCCGTGGGTATGTTTTCGTAATTTTTCGGACACGTTTACTAGTAGGGGTAAAATCGTAATTTTGTATTTTGACATTACCCACTAATTACGTTTTTAAACCTTTTTTACTTAACTACTAACCCCAATTATTTTAACATCAAACACGTTTTCAGCGTTTTAAAAGTTTTCTAGGCTTAGTCAAAGACATAAACCTAATTTCATTAATACCACCTAATGTATTAATTGTGTTTGACTAATTAACCTTAATTAAAATACTAATTTTATTTAACTATAAATAACCCTACCCTAAACCCCTTAAGACCCACGACACCCAGGGTCTCTCCTCTCTCCATCTCGCTCGAAACCCCACCCACACCCTCGTTCATCAGCCCGCCTCCGCCATCGCTCGCCCTCCGTGCTGCCACCAATGCGACGAGGCCCCGCCACTGCTCCGACGAAGCTCCAGTGCCTCCCCGTTCTCCGTCTCCCTCTCTCCCTCTCTCACGTCGGTCTCCCTCCACCCTCGCTCCGCCACGGCAACCCGCGGCCTCTCCCCTGTCACCGAACCAAGCCCGATGCCCTCTCCGCCTTCCGGTGACGTCCTGACGTCACCCCCACCGGAAACCGCCGCCATCCCGCTGCTCCGCCGCTTCACAGCATCCCCGAACAGCCCCCCCCGAAGCCCGCTACAACCTCTCGCCGCCATCCTCATCGCCGAAGCAAAACCCACGGCGACCCCGACCTCCGTCACGTTCTCCCACCTTCGACCGCTGCTCAACCCTCCAAGCCCGCCCCGCTCTTCGAAACCCGCTATCGCCGCTACCGTGCTCGACCAGTCGCCTCGCCATCGAGAGAAGCAACAGCAGCAGCTGCTGCTGCCTTTCGCCGCCTCCGGCCCCGCTTGACGCCGTCGTCGACTCCGCCGCATCGCCGAGACCCCGACCGCGCCGCCCGCTGTCGGCCACGTCGCCTCCGACCTCCGCCGTGGGTCGACGAGCATCAGCCCCCCGCTATCGACGAATATTAACGGTGGGTTGCGTAAATTTAATTCAATGGCAAACTTGTAAATACGAAGAACTTTCGTATTTACGTATTATTAAATAATTATTAATTGGGTTTTAGGGTTTGTAACCCATAACTAATTATACAGGGGCCAGAAAAATGTGTGGATAGTCCCAGAAAATCAGAAACGATATTTCGGATCCAATGGCGCTAGTCTCACTGCGAGCAGATGCCTAATTTTTTCAGAATAAATTTTTGAACTTAGAAATTAAATAGGTATAAATCGTTCTAAAAATCGTAACTCGCTGATTTTACGTACACAAATATGTGATAAAATTATATGTGCTAATAGACTTCGAGACGGTCGTTTTGACCACTCGCTCATGTAATTCCGATTTGTATTGCTCCCGTAAGAAATTACGGAAGATACGCGTCACTTAAGTATTTTAGGGTTTTTAAGCTATTTCTAAGTTTTTAAAAATTATAAAAAATTACAGAAGCTTCTGAAAATTCTCCCCTCTTACAGTAAAATCTAAATAATTATTTTAGGTTTATATAAAAATTTTAAATATTTTCCAACACCGTTTTAACGAGTTTAAAAATCAAACTAACCTAATTATTAAATAGGAAAAAGTCGTGTTTTTCTAAAATAAGTATTTTGTGTTGCAGGTACAGACTCTGGTGTACCAACTTCTGAGGAAGCCCTAGATCCTCTTCCGGCTTACTACAACGGTATTAATTTTGGTAAGTCACGATATGTTCTAACCTTAGAAATCTAGCCACTATGCTCGTACGAACTTGTAGCACCGCACTACTACGTGCTCGAAGCACGGAAACATACGCCACTTACTTGTGTTGGACTTGACTTGGAACATTTCGTGGAACAATCATGTAAAGAACTTGTACTTGACACATCACCGGGTTTTGGGGTAACTCATAGTTTGCGAGAGTACGGGAGTGACTAGAGTTCGATCTACATGTCAAGCTGCCTGTGTTTCGGCCTCCTGTCTAGCTGCCTGCGTTTCGGCAAACCATCCTGCTGCCTGGGTTCCGGCAATCGTCTGGGTAGCACCCAGGCAAGAGACGAACTGAACGGTCACATATTGTACTCTCCGACTTGAGTCACGTAGTTATAGTGGAGCTTGCACAGTTACTTCTTTACAGTCATGCACTTTACTTTCTGCACTTGTAGCACTTTACTTTCTGCACTTGTACAGACACTACACCGTACTTTACTTCTGCTTGTCATACTTGTACAGTACTCCTTTTCTTTGTTTAGAATCTTTGTGACTTACCTTCGGTTCCACTTGTGGCACCGACAGACGAAGATCAGATTGAGGAGATTGCTCCAGAGTATGAGGAGCCTGCGTACGACCCGGAGGCCACAGAGTTTTAGTTACTTTTCTGTCAGGAGTGTGTATTGTACTATGTATTTCCGTTTCTGCATTTCCTTTCAGTATTTCCTTTCATGTATTGGTGTGAGAGAGTGTTGGTTGTTATACTTTAATTTGGACTGTAATAATGTCTGTAAGCTGGTTTGAGTGTTGTTGGTACATCTCTGCGTTGTGGCTATGCTGAATTCACTGGTAAACTGCGGAACCTGCGCAATTATCAAATAAGTAACGGGCCCCCGAAAGCGGGTCGTTACAAGTTTGGTGGCCCACGCAGGTCCGTGCAAAATACCTCGTGAACAGTGTAGTAAAACCAGGATGTATCGTGTACGATACTCAACTAAGCTGACATTTCTATGGATGCAGGTTCGACACTCGAAAGACGGACGTGAACATCTCGGAGAACCCCAATGGAGTTGACCTATCCGGCCTTAATAAGAAGTCATTAACAAAACCTAAACTTTGATAGGATTAACTAATTGTTAATAAAAATCGTTCTGTATCGGTGGCACTCATATGAATGATAATCTTCCTTCAATGGACCATGATACCGGTCAATGTGCTTGACTAAAGTCTGTTGGATCGACCTAGCTAGACTAGGCATAAGTGATCCTGGCTTAGTCACTTCCCTGGCCGTGTCCGCTGGACCGTAAGGACGTGAATCATGATTATGTGACGTCATCGATCTTATTCACTACCAACCTTCCTTTATCTTGATGACCTTTCGATTGACCTTCTTAGAATCTTCTATCTCTAGTTTGCTTGAACCCTAGCCACGTTTATTTTAAGGAGGGTAGCGTTCGAGTTTTCGATCATCAGAAGTTCGGATTCCTCAAACTAAAGCAGATCGAAGGACGTTCAGAAGTACTCGAGGATGATGCTGGAGATTTTGAGACGAGCCAAACGTAGCATGCACGTATAGGCTGTTATGTTTTTGAAACTCGTATTTCTTTTCTAACCCTGCTCCCATCTTGTACCCGATTTTTCCACGTGTTGGAATTCCTTCCCACCTACCACCTCCCCTCATTATTGCCTTTGTCCTCATCCTTGCCTCGAGCCCCGTTCCCGCCTACCCTATACTACCTACCCATGACTTTCGGTGCCCCCCTTCTCTTTTTAACTTCTCTTCTCCTTCCTTCCCAAGCCACCCCGTGGTTCCTTTTTCGCTCAGACATCGCCCCTCCTCCTCCCGGCCTCTTCCCCAAGCGAGCTCGCCATCTCACCCGAAGCCCCGCCAGCTTCTGCTCCACTCCATCGGAAGTCCCTGCCATGGATCGTCAACCAGCCGCAGCCCTCGCCGCCGTGGGCCCGCAACCATCGATGGCCCTCCGACGATATGTTTTGGGATTTTTGGCCTTGGTGACAACCCTCGCCGCCACCCTCGCTACAGCCGCTTGGCTGAAATCTTGGGAAGCCGTGATCCTTGGGCTTCTCTTGAGCTCTCTGCCCTGGGTCTCACCCCGGTTGAGATCCCGTTTAGGCTTCCTCTTACGTCTACTTCTTTTGGTTTGCGGAAAAGCGTGTTTTTGGTTGTTCATTTGTTGGGTAATGTTGGGTGTTGCGAATATCGAGTATTGGTCTACGGAAGGAGTTATGGCGATGATTATTGGCATGATATTGGCCTTAGGTGTTGAAGTTGGATGTATGCCTTGTGCTTGGCTCTGGATGAGAGCTTGGATCTTGCCTTATTGTGGGATATTATGGAGATTGATGGAAGGAATGCTGGAAGTGAGTACCAACTTTGGGTATTGGCCTTGTACTTACCTTTGGGCGGTGATTTGGACGTTAGCATGTGGTTGGGCATTATGGAAATTGATGTTGTTGGTACCCGTGGATTAGTCGATACATGCTATACATCTTTGGCTAGACCCAGTTAGTCACCAGTAGCACGAATAAACTTTATAATCTTCCGGTTTATGTGGTTTAAATGGCTTGCTACTGACTTATCACCTCAGGTTCCAAGTTCGAACAGATGCTGTCATCATAATAGTCCTCATTTTCATGTGATGTTATTATCTCATGTTAATTTTGGGCTACTTGAGAAGTCAGAATAACTATTGTAATGATACTGGTCTCAGGAATAGTTACGGAAACTATGATGATGTCAATAGTATATTCATAACATCTCTTGTTTTCTTGATGCTATGATATCACATTATATTTCATGCTATTAACAACTTATTTTTCCTATATCGTGATCGTTCATCAAGCCTTCCTTTCGATCGTTTAAATTGCTTAGGCAATGAACGGTCTTCTTAATTCCGAGGACGGAATTATTTTAAGGAGGGTAGAATGTAACGGTCCGGATTTTTTCGATATAACTATTGACGTAATTTCAATTTTTAAACTATTTTATAATGGTTTGTCAGGAGTTTTACGATTTCAAAAATTTCTTATAAAAATATTTTGAAGTACCAGACTAGTTATGGAGTATTTTAGTAAGATCGGATTTCAACAAATACTTGAAACATTTCTGATAAAATTCATTTTCAGTTATTACCGTTTTGATTCGAAGAATTTATTTTCTATACGAACGTCTTCAAAACGTTTTCAAACTTCTGCAGTAGCCTCCTATGATCATTTAGGGCTCTCCACATTAATTTCGTAATTTTCTGATATCATTTCAATAGAGAACCCGCAAACCCGCTTTCTAAAAGTTTTGGCCAAAAACTAGTATCCCCGTAGCCCAAACCCTGAAACGGACTTCGTATTCGCGATCCTCGCGACGATACGATCCCGTGGGTATGTTTTCGTAATTTTTCGGACACGTTTACTAGTAGGGGTAAAATCGTAATTTTGTATTTTGACATTACCCACTAATTACGTTTTTTAAACCTTTTTACTTAACTACTAACCCTAATTATTTTAACATCAAACACGTTTTCACGTTTTAAAAGTTTTCTAGGCTTAGTCAAAGACATAAACCTAATTTCATTAATACCACCTAATGTATTAATTGTGTTTGACTAATTAACCTTAATTAAAATACTAATTTTATTTAACTATAAATAACCCTACCCTAAACCCCTTAAGACCCACGACACCCAGGGTCTCTCCTCTCTCCATCTCGCTCGAAACCCCACCCACACCCTCGTTCATCAGCCCGCCTCCGCCATCGCTCGCCCTCCGTGCTGCCACCAATGCGACGAGGCCCCGCCACTGCTCCGACGAAGCTCCAGTGCCTCCCCGTTCTCCGTCTCCCTCTCTCCCTCTCTCACGTCGGTCTCCCTCCACCCTCGCTCCGCCACGGCAACCCGCGGCCTCTCCCCTGTCACCGAACCAAGCCCGATGCCCTCTCCGCCTTCCGGTGACGTCCTGACGTCACCCCCACCGGAAACCGCCGCCATCCCGCTGCTCCGCCGCTTCACAGCATCCCCGAACAGCCCCCCCCCCCCGAAGCCCACTACAACCTCTCGCCGCCATCCTCATCGCCGAAGCAAAACCCACGGCGACCCCGACCTCCGTCACGTTCTCCCACCTTCGACCGCTGCTCAACCCTCCAAGCCCGCCCCGCTCTTCGAAACCCGCTATCGCCGCTACCGTGCTCGACCAGTCGCCTCGCCATCGAGAGAAGCAACAGCAGCAGCTGCTGCTGCCTTTCGCCGCCTCCGGCCCCGCCTGACGCCGTCGTCGACTCCGCCGCATCGCCGAGACCCCGACCGCGCCGCCCGCTGCCGGCCACGTCGCCTCCGACCTCCGCCGTGGGTCGACGAGCATCAGCCCCCCGCTATCGACGAATATTAACGGTGGGTTGCGTAAATTTAATTCAATGGCAAACTTGTAAATACGAAGAACTTTCGTATTTACGTATTATTAAATAATTATTAATTGGGTTTTAGGGTTTGTAACCCATAACTAATTATACAGGGGCCAGAAAAATGTGTGGATAGTCCCAGAAAATCAGAAACGATATTTCGGATCCAATGGCGCTAGTCTCACTGCGAGCAGATGCCTAATTTTTTCAGAATAAATTTTTGAACTTAGAAATTAAATAGGTATAAATCGTTCTAAAAATCGTAACTCGCTGATTTTACGTACACAAATATGTGATAAAATTATATGTGCTAATAGACTTCGAGACGGTCGTTTTGACCACTCGCTCATGTAATTCAGATTTGTATTGCTCCCGTAAGAAATTACGGAAGATACGCGTCACTTAAGTATTTTAGGGTTTTTAAGCTATTTCTAAGTTTTTAAAAATTATAAAAAATTACAGAAGCTTCTGAAAATTCTCCCCTCTTGCAGTAAAATCTAAATAATTATTTTAGGTTTATATAAAAATTTTAAATATTTTCCAACACCGTTTTAACGAGTTTAAAAATCAAACTAACCTAATTATTAAATAGGAAAAAGTCGTGTTTTTCTAAAATAAGTATTTTGTGTTGCAGGTACAGACTCTGGTGTACCAACTTCTGAGGAAGCCCTAGATCCTCTTCCGGCTTACTACAACGGTATTAATTTTGGTAAGTCACGATAGGTTCTAACCTTAGAAATCTAGCCACTGTGCTCGTACGAACTTGTAGCACCGCACTACTACGTGCTCGAAGCACGGAAACATACGCCACTTACTTGTGTTGGACTTGACTTGGAACATTTCGTGGAACAATCATGTAAAGAACTTGTACTTGACACATCACCGGGTTTTGGGGTAACTCATAGTTTGCGAGAGTACGGGAGTGACTAGAGTTCGATCTACATGTCAAGCTGCCTGTGTTTCGGCCTCCTGTCTAGCTGCCTGCGTTTCGGCAAACCATCCTGCTGCCTGGGTTCCGGCAATCGTCTGGGTAGCACCCAGGCAAGAGACGAACTGAACGGTCACATATTGTACTCTCCGACTTGAGTCACGTAGTTATAGTGGAGCTTGCACAGTTACTTCTTTACAGTCATGCACTTTACTTTCTGCACTTGTAGCACTTTACTTTCTGCACTTGTACAGACACTACACCGTACTTTACTTCTGCTTGTCATACTTGTACAGTACTCCTTTTCTTTGTTTAGAATCTTTGTGACTTACCTTCGGTTCCACTTGTGGCACCGACAGACGAAGATCAGATTGAGGAGATTGCTCCAGAGTATGAGGAGCCTGCGTACGACCCGGAGGCCACAGAGTTTTAGTTACTTTTCTGTCAGGAGTGTGTATTGTACTATGTATTTCCGTTTCTGCATTTCCTTTCAGTATTTCCTTTCATGTATTGGTGTGAGAGAGTGTTGGTTGTTGTACTTTAATTTGGAATGTAATAATGTCTGTAAGCTGGTTTGAGTGTTGTTGGTACATCTCTGCGTTGTGGCTATGCTGAATTCACTGGTAAACTGCGGAACCTGCGCAATTATCAAATAAGTAACGGGCCCCCGAAAGCGGGTCGTTACAGTACGCGTGTGTGGGGGTGTATATGGATATTTATAATTATTTGACTATTATGGCAGTATGTGCGTAGGATGTGCAAAGGTAGTTATATATATAGCATATGGCAGGGGATGTGTTATGTTTGTGCACTTTTGTGTGTAATGTGTGTGGTATATGTGCCTATCTGTGTGAGGCAGTAGGTGCACTGCTATGGATGTGAGATTATGTGTATATTTATCTATAGTTATGATTGCGGACCCAAGTGACTTGATCATGCATGTGTTAGTGTGTGCTTCTCAATGTATGTTGGATGTGACTAAATATTGTGTGTATGTAGATATTTATGTGCCTATAAATGTGAGTGAACTCATATGACTAAGTATTGGGTGTGTAGGAGTCCAGTGTACATACGGTGTGACACCGTGATGGTGATCCTATTTATCAAGTAATGGTGTGTAGATTAATGTGTATTGTTGTATGTCTGTGCACACATATAGACGTATATGTAATATATAAGCAAGTAGAATATAAGTCGTTATACTTGAAGGTATCATGATATGGATATGATGTGATGTCGTATGCACATGGATATGAGTAGTAATCTAAATACGTATAATAATACGATTATAGACTTAGTTGTGGTGTGTGATGTGAATGTTAGTGTGTGAATATGTGCGCCTAGATGTTTATGTGAAGAACATATACGTATGTGTATGTAGTGAGTGCACATAGCGATGTGGACGTACTGCTAGATAAATAGTAGGATGTATCCGTGATATGTATGCAATGCGGATGCGTGTGGATGATGAAGAAGTATATAGGGTATATAAGTGTGGTGTAGATACGTATTCTTGTTCATACTTCATGGGTAATAAGACCATCATACCAAGCTGACCTTGGCAGAGTTCACACCCTAGGAAGTCCGGGGACGGACTTTATTTTAAGGTGGGTAGGATGTCATGCCTTATTTTGCACTATACGTGTATTCTACTGAACACACGTGGTATTTCTACCTACGATGCATACGTGTGCATGAAATAAGCGTAGATATCGATGTATGTGACATAGTGCAAGGGGAATTAGGCCGTAATACGTGGCTAAGGGAAGAGAATGCGAAATGTGAATGCGGGAGAAGTGCAAATGATGTCGTGGGTGTAAAACAACAGGAATGTGTTGGACGTGTGTGCGTGGGTCATGTATCATGTGTAGGCATGCATGGGTATGTGTAGGGAAGCCATGCGAGCGTGAAAGGTGTTAGGGGTCAATGGCAACCCCGTAAATTTTTAGAAAGGCGAGGGGCAAAACGATCATTTGGACTAAAGCTACTGTGCATACATACGTAAGTGGTCGGTGCATAAAGTAATGGCAAACTTGAAAATACCTAAAAGTTGAGTGGCATTTGGGGAAGGGTATTTTAGTCATTTTAAGTGATTTATGGCTTAGGGAGCACGGAAGAATTGTGTAGATTTTTCTTCAACTTTCTTTTTCTACTTCTTTCTTTTAACTTCTCTTATCTTCTCTCTTTCCTCTCCCTCTCCCACCTAATGAGGCCGGCCACACTACTCCCCTTTTCTCCTCATTCTTCAACCCAAAAACCCTAATTTCCATGTCCTAATAGAAGGAATCCATGCTTGCTTGAAGAGGGAAGAAGATGGAGAAGAAAGTAAGAGGAAGAGAAGAGACAATTGAGCTTTTTGAGGTAGGAACCCTCTTGGTTTGGAATTCCATGAAATAATTTTTGCTATTATGTTTTTATAGCATGTTTTACTTAATTTGAATTAGGGATGGTGAAATTTCATGAGCTATGTTTCAATTTCACAAAATATTCCATGAAATTCTTAGTAAAACCATTGAAATCCTGAATTTTTGTTATGTTGTTGCTTTGATTTTGATTACTGTAGCTCGAATTAGGTTTCGAAAAAAATACGAGCTTGTAGATCTTGAAGTTCTACCCCAAAATCATATAAATTTTGATATATGTTCAATTCAAGAATCAGGAGAAATAAATCCATTTTTACAACATGTCTGTTTGATTTTCAGTGTTGACACAGTTTAGCAAAATTGGTCTAGACACCTGCACACACAAAGGAATTTTGTGTTCTTGGTCTTGTTGGAAAGTTAACAAGTTTTTCTAAAAATTCATCAGAGTGCTTATATGTCGAATTTCTGGCTGTAACATGCCCAAAATTGGCTTTCAATATAGACCCTGAAATCTGTCTGAAAAACAGATTTGACACACTTTACCAAATAATTCACTATAAATCACATACTTAATATTTTTATCTGAAAGTTTATCTGTAAATCCATGACTGATATACCTCCAACTTTAATTTAGAAAGTTTTGTAAAATTCTGACTATAATTGGGTGATATCATCCATCTTTTAGGACTGCTGATACATTTCCTGCAAGCTGAAGTAGTTAAACAGTGTGATAACTTGTGTATTGTTGTTATTATACCTGCTATGGTAAATGATTATTGTTTTTACATGGAAGGTAGACTAATGATATGTTTTTTCCAATGGATTTGCTAATGTGCTTATGGACATTCACTTAACGTTCACCACGTGTTTGTGAAAATGCTACAATGAAATTTGAAAAATATGAGAAATGGGCTTGTAAACACTGTGTTATGAAATATGTTGTGAATTAGTAATGATAGGGTCATGTAACGCATGGTTTTATATGTGATGAGTGATGAGTTGAAATGGCTATGTTGAAGGGCATGACACCTTGGTGCATGACCCATTTGATATGTGATTTGATGACGATGAAGGGCATGTCACTTCGGTGCATGACCCACGTTGGTATGAATGTGGTACGTGACACCATGCAACATGACTCCTTCATTACTAAACTGATAAAATGAAACTCTTGAATGTCTCAGTCCTCTCTAATGAGGGTGAGTTAGTAAAACCCGGATTTAGGTGGGATTTGAGTAAATTGTGGATATGAGGCCTGAACTGAGAAGTTGGGAAAATGATTATGTGATGTGTGATGTTTATACCCACTCGCCTTTACCGGGAGTGGAGGGGATATTTATACCCACTCGCCTTTACCGGGAGTGGAGGGGAAGTGGTCATACGGAGGTTGTGATATGAGCCGCACTCCTCCCAGGGACGGGGGAGCTGAGAGGCCCGGCGTACAGTGCCCGTGTCCACTGCGTCGTGTGCTATATTCACCCCAAATTTAGTGTGAATTCCAGGTCCTGGTATCACACAGTTTACCCAAGTTCCAATTAATTCAATTATAAATTAATAACATAAGGATTACTCCTTGTGCTGGCAGTACTTCCCTTCCCTCTACTTGCTTCACTAGTGACACTGTGTTATAATTCTGACACTTGGGATTCTCTTATTAGTTTGTGGTTATGTGAATATTTGTATTGCTATTCATGCTAACCCACTTTCTTGCAGCAGCTCGACATTGGACCGCAGGTATGATCCCTTACTTAGCTATTTATTTTTCATTACGACACTTAGTTTGCATGCCTTATTTCTCTTGCCTCGTCTTGTGGATTAGTAACCTTAAAACGGAATTCCAAATCCAAGTTGGTTCCTGCTGGGGCACGTATTGACGTGCTCCCCCCTATTTTTCAGGTAGCAGGGACATCATGGTTGGAGGTGGCTTGTAGTTGGGTTTCTGGGGTAGTCTTGATGTGAGTTGTAGCTGTGTAGTGTGACATGGTTGTCGTGGGAGGCGAAGAGTGGCGGTGTATGTGTAGTGGTGCGTTTGGACTAAGTATGTAAATGAAATTTGTTATATAAATTTGTTGTTGTTGCTCTATGTTATTGATGAGTTGTTTGATATTTCAATGAAGCGCACTTGTACTATCCCAGCATGTGCGCAGTGGCTTGCTTATTCAGTTTCTTCTCTCTCTCTTTTCCTCTCTCATCACCCTCACTCTTCAGGATACTTGAAAAAACAACTATATATGCCAGGTATTCTGGGGAATGGGGCGTGACAGCCTTGACGTTTAATGTCTAGTTAACTCTTGATTTCCACAATCAACCAATCAATCACTCGTGACAACCCCCGACTACATACTCTCCTCCTTCCATATAAAAAGTGTTAAACGATCGCCTCCCTGAGTTCGATAATCTTTCTATAATATAGCACACCGTGCACTTGTGGTGATTCACACCCTCGTGTTGCAAACCCGGGGGCCGAACAAGTTTTTGGCACCATTGCCGGGGAGGCAACGGTTTGCTTTAGCTTTTGGTTGGAGAGTGTTGGTTTCATCCACACTTAACACCCCACCACTTCTTTTCATTTTTGTGTTCTCTTATTACTAACTTTTC
Organism: Scilla litardierei; assembly: GCA_030789695.1. NCBI lineage: Eukaryota > Viridiplantae > Streptophyta > Magnoliopsida > Asparagales > Asparagaceae > Scilla > Scilla litardierei. The sequence goes on along the minus strand of CM061137.1, from coordinate 129,229,623 downwards.
TCTCTTTTGCTAACGAGTTCCACGATTTTCTTGAGTGCCTCTATTTTGCATGCATACACGTTCTTGGGGAGTAGAAGATCTTTTACCATTGGATCCTGAGATCGAGGCTACCGCAAGGAAACTCGCAGCAGATAGAAGGAGAAGAGTAGCGATGGCCGAGTCTATTATAGGACTGCATCCTCCCACTCCACCAGAATTGATCCAGGATTTCATGAGACCTGGCACTGCCCTAGCTTCCTCCGTGACAGTACAGTCGTTTCGAGAGGGGAACTTCGAGCTAAAGACAGGGCTCATCCTGCTAGTGCAACATGTCTGCTTCCATGGGCTCTCACATGAGAATCCCAGTCACCATGTGGAGGCGTTCTTAGCCAAATGCTCCACATTCCAGATGCAAGGGGTCAGCGATGATACAATCAGTTTGCGACTCTTCCCCTTCACCCTGAAGAATAAGGCCTATTATTGGCTGACGTCCCAAGCACCTGGCATCTTCACGACTTGTGAGCAACTGGCGGATGCCTTCATCATCAAATACTTCCCCCTTCGAAGATGCTACGTCTTCAGAACCAAATCCCCAATTCCAAGCAAGGGGCCAGGAGTCTTTGTATGAGGCCTGGGAATGATACAAGGACCTCCAGCATCAATGTCCGAACCATCGCATCGCCACGTGGGACTTGGTCCTATCTTTCTACAATGGAATGCGTTCGGACACAAGAATGATAGTTGATGCTACGGTGAATGAGGCCATAACGGGAACAGAGCCAGCTGAAGCCATGTGGATCCTTGAGGCTATGGGTGGGCATCGGGTAATTCCGAATTTTTTAGAACAGCCCGAATCCGAATCCGAATCAATTCGGACGTAAAACAACAACCCGCTTTTCGAAACCGATAAATCGGAACCCGATAATTCAGAATCTGATTAACGCACACGAAGTCGGATCCGAAATGAATCCGAATACGCATTCTCCATAGGTGGGAACAAATTCCAAACTCGTATTGGACTGTCCGTATGCGGGAACAAATTCGCAATGCACGTGGCTGCGAGAGATGCCAGACTGTTAAATTCTGGCTTGTGACCAAGAATCAAGTTACTTTAAACAATAAGAGTTTGACTTTTCCCACCGATGTGGGACTAAAGATGTCTCTTTTCTCTTCACTCCACTACGACACCTTGCTATCATGTGTTGTTTAGTCCCACATCAACAGGAGGAATTGATATAGCATTGTATAAATAGGTGTTTTAGGCATTGTGTTTCGAACATGAAAATTGCAGGCGGATTCTGATCGGTCTACGTCTTTCGGAATCGGGTCGGACTATATATTTCAACCTAAATTCCGGTTTTCGATTCCGATTATAATCGGTTAGGGTTTTTCAACCCGAAACCGGTTTCGATTCCTAATTGTCCGAAAATTCGGAATCGGATTCAGGTACGGAACCGGGTTCGGAATCGGAACCGGGTCTTTTGCCCACCCCTACTTGAGGCCATGTCAGCCAACAACCAACATTGGTGGGACGACAGGTCTACCCCGACTATCGCCAAGGCCCCAGAAGGAGGCCGGTATGAAGTCAGTGAGGCGGCTATTTTTGATGGCCGTCTCGAATCCCTTACATAGCAGATGGCCAGATTGGAGCACCGACTCGACGCTATACCCAGCTCAACCCCCCGCCAACACATATGCCGCCTACGAGAGATGCGCAGATCAGGGACCCAATGGCAGGACCTACTCCTACCAGGCACCTCCTGCAACAACAGAGGAGGCCAACTACACCTCGATGACAGAGGAGGAAACATGGGAACCTATGGGAACCCGTCCGGGAGAAACCACCCTGGTTTCCAGTATGGGAATATCAGCGGAGCGCAGCAGCAACCCCATCAGCAGCAGCAGTATCAGCACAGCAGCAACCCCATCAGCAGCAGCAGTATCAGCAGCAGCAGCCACAACAGTATCAGCAGCAGCAGTATCAGCCGTAGCAGGAGCAGTCTGGGTAGAGACTGTATGCCCCCTATAGACCGCCAGGGTACCAGCAGCAGCGTCAGCAGCAGCTAGCTTTACCCGCTTCTCCTCCAACTCAGCAGAAATCCTCCTTGGAGGCCACATTGGAGAGATTCATCGAGGAGCAGGCAAAGCTCAATCTAGACCATGTGGCCCGCAGCAAGGAACTTTCTACTACGGTGGATCAGCTGAATGAGCAGCTGAGTCAGATGGAGCGGTCCCAAGGCAAGCTCCCTGCTCAGTCGGAGAAGAAGCACAGGGAGAGCGCATGTGCCATCACCACCCATAGCGGCCTATCGACAATGGATCCGGAGCCGCCGGTGATGATTCCCATAGCTGCATCACCGGAGGAGGTGGTAGATGAGCTCCCACCGATTATAGATGGTGGAGATATTGAGGCTGAGGAGCATCCTACCACCATTGAGAGAGATAGCCCTCCCGTAGTGGAGGAAGTGATCAAGGAAAGGGAAAATCCCGTTGAGAAGCCCAAGTATCGCCCCGCTCCAGTTTCGTTCCCGAGTAGATTGGCTAAGGACAAAATGGCGGAGAAGTACACCAAGTTCATAGGGCTTCTGAAGGGAGTGGAGCTGAATATTCCATTCATGGACGCCCTCACGGAGATACCCTCGTACGCGTAGTTCCTTAAGGAACTAATCTCGAGGAAGAGAAAGACGGAGCAGGTTTTATTGGCGGAGCAACCGTCCTCATTTATCAGAAGCAACAAGCTACCGAAGAAGCTTTCGGATCAGGGGAGCTTCACAGTCCCTTGCTCCATAGGTGGCGTCCCCATCAGGATGGCCTTGATAGATTTGGGGGGCAAGCATCAGCCCGATGCATTTGTCCATCTTTCGCCGCCTCAACACCAGGATAGAGTTAGAGCCCACGACCATGACCATCCAGTTTGCAGATAGGTCGGTGACGCACTGACGTGCGTTTATATTTTATATATTCACGCGCGTCTTCTTAGTGATTTTCCGTTGTTTTCCGGTGTTTCGTATCCATTCTCTTGTGATTTTTAGTTTTCTTTCACTTCTTTGTGTTTTTGTGCCAATGTAGGAGAATGACAGCGCTGGGAACATATAAAGCAGATATCATGAGTCCCCGGAGCAACGGGAGGTGTCACGCGCGATCCCGAGGGCCAAACGTCGAAGAATACCATGTTTCAGCCCTCAATCGATCGGTTGGACAGAGCCAACCGATCGGTTGGTGCACGCATATCCAACCCGGACAGGAGCAGAAGTGAAGAGCAGCTCACCCGATCGGTTTAGCGATCGGGTGAGACCGACAGAGCTCTCTGTTTTTTGGAGCTGAATTCCAACCGATCGGGTGACATCTCACCCGATCGGTCCATCTGAAGCCGAAAATTCCGTCGCACGACTCGGTGACATCAACCGATCGGCTCAACGACCGGTTGATGTATCTCAAGAGCTGAAGGCAAAGTCGACTGTCGGCTCACCAGATCGGTTGATGCTTCAACCGATCAGGTGGCCGTGTTTTCTATAAATAGCCCTAGGTTTTCCCTGAACGATACCCAGTTTTATTTTTCTGTCTTTTTGGGATTTTTGACGGCTCGAAATTTATTCCGTCTTGTATGTTTTTTGATAGTCCTGTAACTTTAATATTGCGTTAATACTATTGCTAGCTCCATAGTTCTATTGCTTGATTTCGATTTCAATGGTTGAATTTTGTTACGATGCTATTTTCACCATAAATTGTGAGTAGTTTCCCAATCTAGGGCATTGGTAGAAACCCCTTCGTGGGTTCTCCCTAGAACTACCATAGGATTAGGATTTCAATAGGATTTAGGAATTTAAATGGTTACGCGGGGCGTTTTATTGTCATTGGCAGGAGAAAGACCGCCTCTGACCGTCGGGCAAAGGGGAAATAAAACTGGCGTTTCATCCCCTAGCCACAGCTCACACCCCTAGCGTAGACATTGAATTCTAGCGCGTGGGAACGACAGGATGAAATGTTGGGAGTAATCGTTGCGAGCTTAGTGCTCCCGGAGTCGGACGATGTTAATGGACATGTGAATTCCCACCGTCCGGACCCGGGTAGACCTAGCGTATCATCCTGGGCATCGACCGGAATATCGGGCCCACGGGACGCTAGGTATCACTCTCAGAGGCAACGTCTCACCACTAAACCCTAAAATCCAATCGTATTCCTATCCGTCGGTCGTAATAGAGAGGGCACATGATAGGGTGAAAACCAAAGTCCTAGGTTCCCTTTTATATCTTATATCCTTCGTATTTCTATTTTGTGACAACCTACCGATTGATCGGGCTAGCTCACCCATCGAGTGAACCGGATCCTTCTTGACAACAAGCACAACACACGCCTCTCTGAGTTCGACCCCCAAGCCACACTACAACACCGTACGCTTGCGGTTATAAATATTTAAATCTGGTATCTCGATCCCATTGCGTCGAACACACTACAACCACGTCGAACACAGGGAGGCGTGGTTGTGCTTGTGTCAAGGAGGAACCGGTTCACCCTATGGGTGAGCTAGCTCGAACGATCGATGGTATGTCACGGAAAATGAATACGAAGGATGAACGATATAAAAGGAAACCTAAGACTTCGGTTTCCACCCTATCGTGTGTTCTCGCTATTACGACCGACGGATATGAATACGATTGGAATTAGGGTTTAATGGTGAGACGTTGCCTCTAAAAGTGATACCAGCGTCCAATGGGCCCGATATTCCGGTCGATGCCCAGGATGATACGCCGGCCTACCCGGGTTCGGTCGGTGGGCATTCCAATGTCCATTAACACCGACCGACTCCAGGAGCACTAAGCTCGCAACGATAACTCCCAACATCTCATCCTGCCGTTCCCACGCGCTAAGATTCGATGTCTACGCTAAGGGCGTGAGCTGTGGCTAGGGAGTCAACCGCCAAGTTTATTCCCCCTTGGCCCGACGGTCAAAGGTGGTCTTTTTCCCGCCGATGACAATGAAACACCCCGCGTAACCATCTAAATTCCTAATCCCTATCGAAATCCTAGTCCTATGGACGTATTAGGGAAAACCCACGAAGGGGTTTCCACCAAAATCCCAGATTAGGGAACTACTCACAAATCATAGCTAAAAAGCAATCTAAACAAATTTCAACCGTAAAAATCATGATCAGGCAATTGAAACGATGTAGTAGCAATGCTATTAAGATAATATCAAAGTTTGAAAGCAATCAGAACACTTACAAAAGACAATAAAATTACAGCCGTCACAATAGGCGAAAAAGACATAAAATAACAAAAGCTGTGTTTTCTGAAACCTAGGGCATCTATATATAGAAATCGACGTCACCCGATCGGTTGAAGCATCAACCGATCGGGTGACCTACTTGGTGCTTCAGCATCGACGTTCAGAAGCTTCAACCGCTCACTTGGTCCGATCGGTTGGCAAGTCCGGGTCGTCGCTTAGAGAATTGCAGCATCAGGTGAACCGATCGGTTGAGTATTCAACCGATCGGTTGGAATTATCCCCAAAAAGACAGAGAACACTGACGATTTGGCACGGTCAGCGAACCGTCGGTTGAGCTCTCCGGGTCGTCGCTTGGAAGATTCGGCTACAGATGAACCGATCGGGTGAGATGTCACCCGATCGGTTGGAATTCAGCTCCAAATGGCCGAGAGCTCTGTTGGATTTAACCGGTCGACGAACCGGTCGGTTGATCTGCACTTCACTTTAGCCTTCGTCCGGGTCGGATATGCGTGCACCACCCGATCGGTTGGCTGTGTCCAACCGATCAGTTGAGGGTTGAAAAAATAGCAATCTTCGTCGTTTGACCCCCTGGATCGCGCGTGACTCCTCCCGTTGCTCCGGGGACTCATGCTATCTTCGTTATATGTCCCCTACGCTGGCAATCTCCTGCAAACACACAAAAACACGAAGAAGTGAAAGAAAACTAGAAATCACAAGAAAATGGATACGGGACGACGGAAAACAACGGAAAAACACAAAGAAGACGTGCGTGAATATATAAAATATAAACACACGTCAAAATCCCCCAAGCTGAACCATTCCTCGTCCTCGAGGAAGACGAGTGAGAGTCGGAGCTCGGAGGGAGAAAATAGAGGGGGAGAGAGAAAGAGAAATCAAATCCTAAATCGCCCGTCAGGGCCAACAAAATCAAACACGCCACACCAAGCAAGCAAGCGACAAATCACAACACTAAACCAAGGAATGCAAGTCCAAACAAGTGTCGTGGGCCCACTCGGTGAAGCGCGAGTGAGTGTGGTCATGTGCTAGCGGACGGTATCACTATCTACATTGTGCAATAAAGCTCCATATACACAAATCCAGGGAAAGACCCAAATATCGATTCGATTTGAAATAAGCGGTGAATAGTAGCTCAAGCATGCATGAGAAGAGTATAAGAATAGAAGTGTATCATGCATCAGGGACTCCACAGCTAGGAACTAGGAAATCACCACACTATTGCCTAGGTAATCGCTAGAAAGTTCCTATTCCAAGTGTTTTCAAAAACGATGGAGGTTGAGATGACGTGGAGTAGAACACTCGGTGCAAACTCTCGCCTTCCCTTTATTCTCGGTAGGTAGGAAAATATTCACACATTTTTTTTGGGTTTTTCGCATTTGTATTTTTTTTTTTGGATTTTTGGCTATACATATTTTTTTCTTTCTTTTCTCTTTTCTTTTCTTTTTTTGGGGTTTTCTTTTCTCTTTTTTTTTGGATTTTGGGCTTTTTGGGATATATACATGTGTACTCTCCCAAGTGAGAGAACGGTACACGACGAGGGGATTTGCATCAAGTAAAATAAAAAAGAAATCGGATTCTAAACACTTGGGCAAAGGAAATTTTTCTCGCTAATCAGAGCGTAGGCTAAATGGGTTATCCTAGTCCTAATTGTGGAATCCCGACACATGCGAATTGAAGTATACGATATAAAATATTCATGCATATAGAAGCAGACGGGGGAAGCAAATACCGCATATTCAAATCGAAGCATGATAATCTAGGGGTCATCCCAGGACAGGTATATAAATCAAAATCACAAAGTAGAAGCACACTATAAGCTAGTCACGACACACGACTCACATAAAAGCAAAGTGGACCCACGAAGCATGAAATGCAAGAGGACTCGGCTTCCTAGGGTTAGTGAATGTGATAATCGTAGCCATGCTAGGTGTGTGTGTGTGTGTGTGTGTGTGTGTGTGTGTGTGATTCTGTGGCAATTCATCATATGGGGTCATCTCTAGGAGAAAGAGAACAAAAGAAGAGGAGAAAAAAGAAAAACACGAAGAAAACGACTCAAAAACGAAGAAAAAGACACAACTGACGTACGAAGTGCGACTTTCCCAAGCTGAAACTTGCATTGCCCTCAATGCAATAAAAGTAAATACGGGAGGGCAATGAAAATGGGGGGGAGTACGCATCGACGCAAAGAGAATGAAAAACGAGAAAAATACACATACGAAACTGAAAAATAAAGGAGGAGGAAAAAGAAACACAGAAAATAAAAGATAGAAAATCACACCACACGACATATATAAACAAACACAACACGACGAAAGAACACGACAAAACACACAAAATTCGAATTCCCCCAAGCTAGACATGACAATGCTAGCGATAAGATATAATCATGATGATACAGAAATATGCTAGGGGGAAGATCGGAAAAGAAAAAGAAATCAGAATGCAGGAGAGGGACTATCCTCGTCCTCCTCGGTAAAAGATGTGGGGGATGTGGGGGAGTGGACGGGAGAGGTGACGGGTGTGCGGAGAAGTGGGGAAAGGGGTGGATGGGTGGCTGCGGTGGTGGTGTGAACGATGGGTGGAGTGGTGGTGATGATGGTAAGTGGTAGTGAAATGGCGACTAAAGCGGTGGTAGATGGAAGAGGTACGGTGGTAGAAGAGGATTGTATGAGAAGTGATCTCGATCACACCTGCAATTTCTTGCGGCGCGCGTATGCGGTGAGGGAAGTGGAGGGTGGCGGAGGTGGTGGGTCAGAAACGGTGTGTGTAGAGGAAGTGGTGGGAATGGAAGTGGTGGTGGGAGGGGATGAATGTGAAGGTGGAGGTGAAGATCGTCGAGGAGGCGAAGGAGGTGGTGAGGGGGGTGGTGTGGGTGGAGGTGGTCCGTGAATGTGAGTGAGAATGCGGAGGATGGCGGCCACGTTCCTCTCAAGTGCGAGGAAACGTGGGTGGGTAAAGATAGAAGAGGATGGGACCGAGGAGGTCGAAGTGGATGCGCCAGTGCACAGTGCAGCTAACTCAGCCTCGAGACCGAGGCGAGCAGAGGTGGCTCGACGAAAGGAGAAAGTAGTGGTCGTGCGGACAGGAGAAGTGGTGACGGTGCCGGAGGCTAGGCCTAAGAGGGCCTCAGTAGTGATGGGGATAGAAGCCGGGATGACTCTACTAGGGCCAGCCCCGGAGTCTCCTCGGGACACAGGAAAGTCCTGCTCGCCTAAGTGGGCGGCAGGGGAAGGTGATCTGGGTGCGCCCAGGATAAGGAACGGAAGACGTAACCCCCCTAGAAACTCAGGGTCAGAAGGGAATGTCCAATCTGCCACAAGCTGGATAGACATGCGACCTGGGTTGGGCAGAATGGTGTAAGGAGCAGGGGGTGACCGTAGTAGAAAGTGAAACGACCGTCGGGTCGAGGCTTAATCATATTGGTGTGCCGCAGGACATCAAGATCTAGACGTATAGGTCCTGCGGCAGAAGGAAAACCTCTGGGGATGACGATATTGTACTGGGGATATGAAGCTATGATGGTAATGAGGCCCCCGCAACAGTACTTGCCCTTACCGACGCGGCTAATCTCAAGCAATTTGTGAATAAGCTAATCGCCAGCATGAATGGGAATGCGAGGGGCCTTGAAGGCGATCCCGTCATCACCGCGAATAAAATCAAATGTCATGGCCCACGGAATAAAAAGATCAGGGATAGTCACGGTCCCGGACTCATCCCTGGGGAAGAATGTGCTAGAAATGATGCGGTGGGCCAGACGGAATACGGGGTGAATGATGGAGGAGGCCTTGGCCTTCCCTCGAGGATAATGGTCGTGGAGGATGAGGCGAAACCAAAATATATCGACGTTGAAGTCGCGGTGATATTCGTGGGAACGGATAACGTCGCGACCAAGAATGGGGAAACCGAAAATGTTATTGATTGTATCTAGGTGGGTGCGGATAGTTCGGTTTCGGACGCGGAAGACGACGATCGATCCCGCCTCACATTTGAGGGAGGAAAGGAATTCTAGCGTGAGGGTGGGGTAAGATGCCGCGTGGGCGTTCAAGAAAGCTATCCATCCTAAGTTAGCGAAGAGAGTCTCGACCTCGGAGAAAACTCCGAGATCGATAAGGGATTGGGCGTGTGCAAACTTGGTGGATAGGTGTCCCCGTGCATCGAGTCTATTATAAAAATCTTTCTGTTCAAGACTCAAAAAACGGTAACCACTCGGGCCCATCATTGGGTCCTCAGGAGGGATAATTGGTTGGGGTTGGGGTTGTGTAGGCGGTGTAGGAGGAGGACGTGAACTAGATAGACATGTAGTCTTCCGTCTCTTGCGAGACGACCACTCCTCATGCATGATGGCCTTACCATTATCTTTTTCCCTGGCCATGATACTGTGTGATGCAAGTGAATGCAAGATATGATGAATGCACACAAACAATGGCGATTGAGCAAAATAGTAGTATTAGGGCAAATGTAAGAAATAGAGCTAGGGAACGAGTTTACCCAGCAGAGAAGACAATCCTTGCTCGCAAATCACCCAACGATGTGCAATTGATAGGAGTGTGAAGCCGCGGCACGCCGATTCAACAAATTTTCGAAATAGTGGGGGGGGGGGGGTCGGCTAGGGTTAGGGCGTAGGTTAGAGTTGAATGAAAGAGAATGAGAGTGGGATTGATGGGGAGAAGGGAGGAGGAAGTGGGGAGATCGTTTGAGAGGCTGTGGGGGTCGGTTAGGGGAAGAAGTTGGTCGGTTGAGGGTTGGAGAAGTCGAAACGACGGAGGAGAGACCGAAGTGGGGTTAGAGAAATGAACGGGTGAATGCGGGGGTATTTATAGGGTTTTAGGCGAACTGATCGGGTGAGTTTTCACCCGATCAGTTGGGTAAATTTTCGAAAATTTTGTTGAAAAGTAGCTACATGCGAATCGGTCGGTTGAAATTTCAACCGATCGGTTGGCCGCTTCACAATTTTCCCGAGAGCATCCCGGCTTCACCCGGACATCCACCCGGTCACAGCTCAGATCAACCGATCGGTTGAATTAATCCCTAAATTTCCCGAGAGTTCTGCTCTTCTCACACGATCTGCCACCCGGTCTCAGTTTGCTCCACCCGAGCGGTTCGCTAATGAACATATATATGCCACTTTCAGATACGTCCCACCCGATCGGTTGAGGGCTCAACCGATCGGTTGGGGGCTTGTTTCCTGCAAAAGTTCAAAAATAGCCTAAGTCCCTCGACGAAAGTTCCCGTTGCTGAATTTATTCATCAAAATAAGAAAAATAATCCTAAAAACAAAGACGAGGGTTTAGAACATGGGTTGCCTCCCATGAAGCGATGTTGTTTAACGTCGTTTGCTCGATGCCAGGTAGATGATTTTCAAGGTGGACGTGGGTGATGCCCAATGTTTGGCATCCCTTCAGGTTTTGGAGTGGTGGCCTTTGGTGTTGACAGCGATGATAAGTAGACTTCTTCGACGATCCTCCCTCCATTGATGGTATCCGGGGGCTTCTCCCTCACATTGGCGTCAACCGCCACTTTTCTTAAGATCCGGATCTCATCAGCGGTAAGCCCCATGGGCTCTTTTCCTTCTCTCCTTGTCGGAGCAGCTTTTTGAAATCCAGGAGGGGTCGTATGTGAGACACCCGCTTCCCGAGCAACTTCTTCCTTCTTCAAACCGACAAGCTCTTCAAGGCCCCAAGCTGTCGGGGGGGGGGGGGGGGGGGGTTCCTTGAGAGAATTTCCCAGGCCCCAGCTTCTACGGCTCTTTCCTCCTCAACGTCCAGCATATTGCAACCAGGTTCATCCGGAGGGTGCTTCATTGATAACACCAAGTCAAATTCGACCTTCTGGTCGCTAACATTAAGGGATAGCGTCCCTTTCTTCACATCTATCAGCACGCCAGCGGTGGCCATAAAGGGCCTCCCGAGGATGATGGGTGTATGAGTGTCTTCAGGCATGTCCATCACCACGAAGTCTACCGGCACATGCACTCCGCTGACGTTAACAGGCAGGTTGTCTACAAACCCCACCGTATACTTGACTGATCGGTCTGCAAGTTGAAGGGTCATACCGGTGGGCTTCAGGCCACCCATCCCTATCCTCCTATATAGTGACAGGGGCATCAGACTGACGCTCGCTCCCAAATCGACGAGCGCCCGATGGATCTTCACTTCTCCGATTGAATAAGAAATAGAGAAGCTTCCTGGGTCTTTAAGCTTCGGCGGGTTCGCTCGCTGGATGAGAGCGCTGCATTCCGCCGTGAGAACGACCTTTTTCCTTTCTGGAACCCCTCGTCACCAAGTCTGTAACGACCCGCTCTCGGGGCCCGTTACTTATTTGGTTTATTCGCAGGTTCCGCAGTTTACCAGTGAAATCAGCATAGCCACAACTCAGAGATGTATCACAATACTCAAACCAGCGTACAGACGTTATTACAGTCCAAATTAAAGTACAACAACAACCAGCACTCTTTCTCACAAATACATGAAGGAAGTACTGAAAGGAAATGCGAAAAAGGAAATACACTGTACAACACACACACCAACAGAAAAGTAACTAAAACTCTGCCGCCTCTAGGTCAATGTAGGCTCCACAAACTCTGGGGCAGTCTCCTCGATCATGTCTTCGTCTGCCGGTGCCATAAATGGAACCGAAGGTAAGTCACAACAATTCTAGCGATAGAAAAAGAGGAGTGCACAAATATGGAGCAGTCTATAGTAAACAAGTGCGGAAAGTAAAGTAGGGACAGACAAGCATGCAAGTGCGATAGGTAAAGTACATCTGTCAAGCATGCAAGGGTGACAAGTAAAGCAAAGGTGACCGAGCAATGACAATAGCAATAACCATGACGATATCAATGACAATAGCAATAATGAGAGTAAATATGCCTAGCCTAGACCGTGACTTATAACGGGAAGTACAGTGAGCAACCAAGAGGCCAACTCTTGCCGCGGGTGCTACCCGGGCGAACCAATCTCTGAGAACTATGCAATAATCTGTGAACTGTGAACTGTGATCTGTGATGGTTGTCACCGGCACTGTTATGGGTTGCTAGAACCCGCACGGTGACAACAAAGTCTGGACTAGTCGCTCCCGCACTTCCGTAATTATAAGTTACCCCAAAAACCCAGTGTCTGTGCAGATTACCGTACTTTGCAATTTTACCAGTCATTTACTGTTCTTACATTTCCAGTTACAATCTTTCTGTCAAGCATGCCAATAATCTGTTCAGGTCAATAACTGTTCCGAGACTAGGTGTCAAGTCCTATGTTCATACGAGTACACTATCTATATTTCTAAGGGTAGAATTTACTGTGACTTACCATCTTCGAGGTGGTGGTAGTGATCCGGGACTGGATCTAGTGTCGATGCACGAGATTTGCTACCTGTAAACACAAGAGATAACTAGTTAGAGAATACCCTATTTTCTTATTTATTTAAGTTGAGTGTCTGATTTTGAAACTGGTTAAAACGGTGATGAAAAAGGTCCTAAATTTTTATATAGACTATATATGATAAAAATAGTTTTACTGCAAGAGGGAATATTTTTCTGAAGTCTATAGTAATTTTTATAATTTTTAGAAACTCAAAACTAGCTTTAAAACCTGATTTATTTAAGTGACGCGTATTTTCCGTAATTTGTTCCGGGAGCAATCCTAGTCGGAATTACTCGAATGAACAGTCAAAACGACCGTCTCGAAGTTTACTTTCACATATAATTTTCTCATGTATTATTGTGAGTGAAAACAGCGAGCTACGATTTTTAGAAAGATTTATACGTATTTAAATTTTAGGTTCAAAAAACGATTTTGGGAAAAGTAGGCGTCTGCTCGCAGTGAGACTAGCGACATTGGGTCCGGAATATCGTTTCTGATTTTCTGGAGCTATCCCCACATTTTTCTGGCCCATGTATAATTAGTTATGTATTTAAAACCAATATACCCATTATTAATTAATTAATTAATACGAAAATCCGAAAATATTCCGTAATTGCGGAATTGCCATCGAGAACTCACGTTCCCTCGCGTCGTTCTCGATCGCCGGAGGGGGCGTCGCATTCGGCGGGCGGAGGCGGAGACCGGGGGCTCGGGGCGGAGATCGCCGCTGCTCGGGGGTCGATGCCGCGGCGGGGCACGGCGGAGCAGCGCGAGCGGGCGGCGGTCTCGGCGTCTTCGTGCAGGCTGTGAACGGCGGAGAGGGGTTGAAGCGGGCTGGCCTGTCAACGGCGGCGGTGGCGTTCAGAGTGGCGGCGGCGGTCGGCGGAGGCGGCGTCGGCGGAGGAAGCGAGGGCGGCGTGGAGAGAGGGCGGAGGAGCGTGGGGCGGGGGCGTCGTGGGGCTGTGCACGGCGGAGGGGCACGAGACGACGGCGGTCGGCGGTCGGCGAAGGCGAACGGACGGCGGCGGCGGCAGCGGTCGGCGGCTTCGACGGGCTGTCGGGGGCGGCGGTTGACGGCCGGAGGGAGGGGCGGAGAGAGGGAGAGAGAGGTGAGAAGCGCGGGGAAGTTTTGAGCAGCAGCCTGGTTTTGAACGCACGAGAGAGGGGGGGTTTTTACTGTGTGTTTATTGTGTGAAGCTTGGGGTGTTTATATAGGGATTATCAATGGCAAATTTGTAAATAGGGGAGAGGGGACAAGGGATTAAAAGAGGGGAGAGGGATGTTGGATCTGATATGATTTCAGATCCAACCAGAAATTCGGTGGATAATTAGAGTAGTTGGGGGTTAGGGGTAAAAGTAACTAGTTAAGGGTAAAAAGATCATTAGTGAATGTAATTAGCAGAGCGGTGAAATACAGACACGTTTTCACAAACGACTCCGAAAAATTACGAAAACATACCCACAGGATCGTATTGACGCAAGGATCGCGAATACAAGATCCGTTCTTGGATTTGAAATACGGAAATACTAGTTTTAGGTCAAAACGTTTAGGAAGCGGGCTTGCGGGTTCTAGGCTGAAACGATATCCGAAAATTCTGAAATTAATGTGGGAAGCCCTAAATGATAATAGGATGTTACTGTAGAAGTTTGAAAACGTTTTGAATACGTTTGAATAGAAAATAAATTCGTCGAATCAAACCGGTAGCTTTGGGAGATGAATTTTAACAGGAATGTTTTGGGCATTTGAGGAAATCTGAAAGTGCTGAAATACAATATAATAAGTCTAGTGCTCTAAAATATTTTTATAAGAATTTTTGAAATCAGTCTTGTTATAAAACTCTTTACGAACATTTATAAAGTAAAATTAATTTTTAAAAATACGTAGAAATACGTAAATTGAACTGTTGAAAATTACTGGTCGTTACATTCTACCCTCCTTAAAATAATTCCGTCCTCGGAATTTAGAGGATCAATAATTGCCGAAGCAATTTAAACGATCGAACGGAAGGTTTGACGAACGACCACGACATAGGAAAATAAGTTGTTAATAGCATGAAATAAAACGTGATATCACATCATTAAGAAAACAAGAGATGAATACATGAATACTTACTATTGACATCACAATAACTATTATAATAGCTACGATGATATACTGATTGCAAATGAACGAGTATAATATCAAAAGCAATAATTCATACCTCCAATCACCTGGTCGATAGCTTCGACATTTTCTGCGATCATCGTGTAGGCCCGTCATTGCGGAGGAGGTGGTAGGTGGGAAAAGGATTGAAACACATGGAAATTTGGGTACAAGACGAAAGTGGGGTTAGAAAAGAAACACGAGCTCAAGAATGATGCAAAAACGCAACAGCCTACACGTTGGGTCTGGCTCGATACTCCACTGGTCCTTCTGATCGGCTTTTGCTGAGGAACACGAACTTTGGATGATTGGGTATATCGATTTCTACCCTCCTTTGACGACAGTCAATGGTGGCATGAAATGATCTCAACCAGTCCATTCCAAAGACAACATCGGAAGTCGGCATCTTTATCACCATGAAGTTGGCAACGAGATCTCATCTACAAATCACAACGGAACAGTAGAGGCATCCGCTGGTTACCGGTAGGGAACCGCCAGCGGTCTCGACCTTCCAACGAGAAGTCAGAGGTTCAACAGTGATGGCATGTGTTTGAACGAAACGACTGGCCAAGAAGCAATGTGTAGCTCCTGAGTCGAACAATGTGAGGGCAGGTTTACCGGCTATTAAGACGGTACCTACCGTGATGAGAACCAAGTCTAAACTTACAATTTCTAAATATTAGAGTATGTAGCTTAGTGAAAAATCACATACCAGTGATTACTTGGCCCGTAGCTTCGGCTTCTTCCACTGTCATGGTATAAGCTTGGCGTCTCTGGGGCGCCTGTCGTGGAGTCTGCTGGTACACTTGCTGCTGAGGAGGGAGTAGTTGATGTTGCTGAGCAGATGATGGCGGTCGCTTCCGTTGTGGAACTCGAACTTCTGGTGGTCGAAAATTCGAACGCTACTCTCCGTAGCCAGAGTTCAAGCGTAGAAAGATTCTAAGAAGGTCAATCGAAAGGTCAACAAGCTAAAAGAAGGGTGATAGTGATGAAGATCAATGGCGTTACATAATCATGATTCACGTCCTTGCGGTCCAGCGGACACGGTCAGGGAAGTGACTAAGCTAGGATCACTTATGCCCAGTCTAGCCAGGTCGATCCACAGACTTTAGCCAAGCACATTGACCGGTATCATGGTCCATTGAAGGAAGATTATCATTCATACGAGTGCCACCGATACAAAAGATTTTTATTAATAACTAATTAATCCTATCAAAATTTAGGTTTTGTTAATGGCTTTTTATTAAGGCCAGATAGGTCAACTCCATTGGGGCTCTCCGAGATGTTCCAGTCCGTCTTTCGAGTGTCAAACCTGCATCCATAGAAATGTCAGCTTAGTTGAGTATCGTATACGATACATCCTGGTTTCACTATACTGTTCACGAGGTATTTTGCACGGACCTGCGTGGGCCGCCAAACCTGTAACGACCCGCTCTCGGGGCCCGTTACTTATTTGGTTTATTCGCAGGTTCCGCAGTTTACCAGTGAAATCAGCATAGCCACAACTCAGAGATGTATCACAATACTCAAACCAGCGTACAGACGTTATTACAGTCCAAATTAAAGTACAACAACAACCAGCACTCTCTCTCACAAATACATGAAGGAAGTACTGAAAGGAAATGCGAAAAAGGAAATACACTGTACAACACACACACCAACAGAAAAGTAACTAAAACTCTGCCGCCTCTAGGTCAATGTAGGCTCCACAAACTCTGGGGCAGTCTCCTCGATCATGTCTTCGTCTGCCGGTGCCATAAATGGAACCGAAGGTAAGTCACAACAATTCTAGCGATAGAAAAAGAGGAGTGCACAAATATGGAGCAGTCTATAGTAAACAAGTGCGGAAAGTAAAGTAGGGACAGACAAGCATGCAAGTGCGATAGGTAAAGTACATCTGTCAAGCATGCAAGGGTGACAAGTAAAGCAAAGGTGACCGAGCAATGACAATAGCAATAACCATGACGATATCAATGACAATAGCAATAATGAGAGTAAATATGCCTAGCCTAGACCGTGACTTATAACGGGAAGTACAGTGAGCAACCAAGAGGCCAACTCTTGCCGCGGGTGCTACCCGGGCGAACCAATCTCTGAGAACTATGCAATAATCTGTGAACTGTGAACTGTGATCTGTGATGGTTGTCACCGGCACTGTTATGGGTTGCTAGAACCCGCACGGTGACAACAAAGTCTGGACTAGTCGCTCCCGCACTTCCGTAATTATAAGTTACCCCAAAAACCCAGTGTCTGTGCAGATTACCGTACTTTGCAATTTTACCAGTCATTTACTGTTCTTACATTTCCAGTTACAATCTTTCTGTCAAGCATGCCAATAATCTGTTCAGGTCAATAACTGTTCCGAGACTAGGTGTCAAGTCCTATGTTCATACGAGTACACTATCTATATTTCTAAGGGTAGAATTTACTGTGACTTACCATCTTCGAGGTGGTGGTAGTGATCCGGGACTGGATCTAGTGTCGATGCACGAGATTTGCTACCTGTAAACACAAGAGATAACTAGTTAGAGAATACCCTATTTTCTTATTTATTTAAGTTGAGTGTCTGATTTTGAAACTGGTTAAAACGGTGATGAAAAAGGTCCTAAATTTTTATATAGACTATATATGATAAAAATAGTTTTACTGCAAGAGGGAATATTTTTCTGAAGTCTATAGTAATTTTTATAATTTTTAGAAACTCAAAACTAGCTTTAAAACCTGATTTATTTAAGTGACGCGTATTTTCCGTAATTTGTTCCGGGAGCAATCCTAGTCGGAATTACTCGAATGAACAGTCAAAACGACCGTCTCGAAGTTTACTTTCACATATAATTTTCTCATGTATTATTGTGAGTGAAAACAGCGAGCTACGATTTTTAGAAAGATTTATACGTATTTAAATTTTAGGTTCAAAAAACGATTTTGGGAAAAGTAGGCGTCTGCTCGCAGTGAGACTAGCGACATTGGGTCCGGAATATCGTTTCTGATTTTCTGGAGCTATCCCCACATTTTTCTGGCCCATGTATAATTAGTTATGTATTTAAAACCAATATACCCATTATTAATTAATTAATTAATACGAAAATCCGAAAATATTCCGTAATTGCGGAATTGCCATCGAGAACTCACGTTCCCTCGCGTCGTTCTCGATCGCCGGAGGGGGCGTCGCATTCGGCGGGCGGAGGCGGAGACCGGGGGCTCGGGGCGGAGATCGCCGCTGCTCGGGGGTCGATGCCGCGGCGGGGCACGGCGGAGCAGCGCGAGCGGGCGGCGGTCTCGGCGTCTTCGTGCAGGCTGTGAACGGCGGAGAGGGGTTGAAGCGGGCTGGCCTGTCAACGGCGGCGGTGGCGTTCAGAGTGGCGGCGGCGGTCGGAGGAGGCGGCGTCGGCGGAGGAAGCGAGGGCGGCGTGGAGAGAGGGCGGAGGAGCGTGGGGCGGGGGCGTCGTGGGGCTGTGCACGGCGGAGGGGCACGAGACGACGGCGGTCGGCGGTCGGCGAAGGCGAACGGACGGCGGCGGCGGCAGCGGTCGGCGGCTTCGACGGGCTGTCGGGGGCGGCGGTTGACGGCCGGAGGGAGGGGCGGAGAGAGGGAGAGAGAGGTGAGAAGCGCGGGGAAGTTTTGAGCAGCAGCCTGGTTTTGAACGCACGAGAGAGGGGGGGTTTTTACTGTGTGTTTATTGTGTGAAGCTTGGGGTGTTTATATAGGGATTATCAATGGCAAATTTGTAAATAGGGGAGAGGGGACAAGGGATTAAAAGAGGGGAGAGGGATGTTGGATCTGATATGATTTCAGATCCAACCAGAAATTCGGTGGATAATTAGAGTAGTTGGGGGTTAGGGGTAAAAGTAACTAGTTAAGGGTAAAAAGATCATTAGTGAATGTAATTAGCAGAGCGGTGAAATACAGACACGTTTTCACAAACGACTCCGAAAAATTACGAAAACATACCCACAGGATCGTATTGACGCAAGGATCGCGAATACAAGATCCGTTCTTGGATTTGAAATACGGAAATACTAGTTTTAGGTCAAAACGTTTAGGAAGCGGGCTTGCGGGTTCTAGGCTGAAACGATATCCGAAAATTCTGAAATTAATGTGGGAAGCCCTAAATGATAATAGGATGTTACTGTAGAAGTTTGAAAACGTTTTGAATACGTTTGAATAGAAAATAAATTCGTCGAATCAAACCGGTAGCTTTGGGAGATGAATTTTAACAGGAATGTTTTGGGCATTTGAGGAAATCTGAAAGTGCTGAAATACAATATAATAATTCTAGTGCTCTAAAATATTTTTATAAGAATTTTTGAAATCAGTCTTGTTATAAAACTCTTTACGAACATTTATAAAGTAAAATTAATTTTTAAAAATACGTAGAAATACGTAAATTGAACTGTTGAAAATTACTGGTCGTTACAAAGTCCTTCAAGAACTTTGCATATGACGGGATAGTCTCTATAGCTTTTAGGAAAGGGATCTGCAAGCTCAAGTCCTTTACCATAGCGAAGAACTTGCTGTATTTTTCATCAATCTTAGCTTTGGCAAGTCATTGTGGAAAAGGCACAACGGGCTTAAATACTCTCAGGCTCCCCTCCTCGTCCTTCTTCTTCTCTTCTTCAGAGACTCCCTCCGGAGTCGTAGTCTCTGGTGACGATGCGCCATTGTCATTAGCTTTTTCCATTGGTCGCTCTACGACCAGTGGTGCTTCAGGTTCCTTAGCGGGCACTCTTGTAGGAATTTGTGTCCCGCTTCTCAAGACGATAGCGGACACATTCGCATGATCATGCGTTAGTGCCAATGTCTGATTTGCCCCCCTTGGATTTACTTCCGGTTGACCCGGCAATTGGTTTTGCGCCCTCTGAAGGGTCACCACCTGCAACCCCAACTGGGTTACTTGGTCGGTGAGGGCCCTCTGCCCCATCTCCAGCTTCAAGTTGATCTTCTCCTGGTTCGTAATATACTGGGTTAAGAGGGTCTCGACCGGGGAGATAACTCGCTGCTGGCCATATGGCTGCTGCTGCTGCTGCATGGGCTGATGGTTCCTGGGGGGATACTGCTGGTACATTTGATGTGGATGCTGCTGTTGATGATACTGCTGCTGCTGTTGCCGAGGCGGCTGATATACTTGCTGAAGCTGCTGCTGAAGCTGATGATAAGGTGCCCGGTAGCTCAGATTGGGGTGGTTCCGGTTATTGGGAGAATAAGCCAGATTTGAGCTAGTCCTTGGTAGATATGGCGCATTACCCGTCGGGTTGAAGAAAAGTGCGCTAGCTTGATCCATCGGTGATGAAATATCACCACCCTCGAAGTCTCACAGGACTTCCGCTTCCACCACTGCTACTTGTTGGGTGTTGGCACCACCAGCTCCTACCATAAGCGCGGAGATCTGGGTCGATAGCAAATCGATTTTGGTAGACAACTTGTCGACGTCCCCGACTCTATGAATCCCTCCAGAGCTGGGCGTGGCACGCTCATCGCACCTCATTGTTTGATGCCATGTTTTCTAAAATGTTGCCGGCATCTTCTTCACTTCTCGACATAAAGGACCCTCCAGCCGCGGCGTCCATCGAAGACTTCAGGTCATCCCTCAACCCGTTATAGAACAGATTTATAATCTGCCACTTTGGAAGCTCGTGATGAGGGCATCTCCGCTGCATCTCTTTGTATATCGTTCAAGCTTCGTGCATGGACTCGTGGCTGGCTTGGGAGAAGGAGGAGATCTCACTCCTCAGCTTCATTGTCTTTCCCGGAAGAAAGAACTTAGTCAAGAAAGCATTCGAGAGCCTCTCCCAAGTATTGAAGGTGTTCGGGTCCTTTCCCCTAAGCCATTGCTTGGCTTTATCCCGCAGAGAGAAGGGGAATAGCTTCAGTCGGATAGCTTCAGTTGTGACAGCATTAATCCGGAATGTGTCACACTTCTCTAAGAAGGAGTCCAGATGTTCAATAGGGCTCTCCATGGGTGCCCCAGAAAATTGATCATGCTGGATCCACGTCACTAACAACGGCTTGAGCTCGAAACTCTGTGCCGTAATAGCCGGAGGTTGGATGGAGGAGGTGAACCCGATGGATGGCATCTAGTATTCCAGCAGGGACTTCTGCGGTGGGGTGCTCTCCCCCATAGCTGCAGACTCTTCTCTTCTTCTCTTCTCTGCGTTAAGACGCCTCAGGGTGGCGTTGATCTCCGGGTCAATAGGAATCAAGTCGTCAAGACTCCTTGTATTCCTGCGCATGAAAAACAACAAACACCCGTGAAGCAAGTATGTGATAGAAACAGATAAAAACAGAAAATAAAGAGAATATAAAAAATAAAAATAAAAAAGTAGAATGCGAAAACTATCGCGAGATAGGGATATAAGCTAGACTCAAGGGTTCAATAGGTCCTAAAATAAACAAGCACGTTGCCTCCCCGGCAACGGCGCCATAAAGCTTGACGTCCCCTAGATTTTGACGCATATGTGTGCTATATGATTGGGGATACCAGATTTAAATATTTATACCGCAAGTGCACGGTGTTGAAGTGTGGCTTGCGGGTCGAACACATAGAGGCGTGGTTGTGCTTGTGTCAAGGAGGAACCGGTTCACTCTATGGGTGAGCTAGCCCGAACGATCGATGGTTTGTCACGGAAAATGAATACGAAGGATGAACGATATAAAAGGTAACCTAGGACTTCGGTTTCCACCCTATCGTGTGTTCTCGCTATTAGGACCGACGGATAGGAATACGATTGGACTTAGGGTTTAATGGTGAGACGTTGCCTCTAAAAGTGATACCAGCATCACATAGGCCCGATATTCCGGTCCATGCACAAGATGATACGCCGGCCTACCCGGGTTCGGTCGGTGGGCATTCCCATGTCCATTAACACCGACCGACTCCGGGAGCACTAAGCTCGCAACGATAACTCCCAACATCTCATCCTACCGTTCCCACGCGCTAGGATTCAATGTCTACGCTAAGGACATGAGCTGTGGCTAGGGAGTCAAGCGCCAAGTTTATTCCCCCTTGGCCCGACGGTCAAAGGCGGTCTTTTTTCCGCCGATGACAATGAAACACCCCGCGTAACCATCTAAATTCCTAATCCATATCGAAATCCTAGTCCTATGGACGCATTAGGGAGAACTCACGAAGGGGTTTCCAACCAAAATCCCAGATTAGGGAACTACTCACAAATCATAGCTAAAAAGCAATCTAAACAAATTTCAACCGTAAAAATCATGATCAGGCAATTGAAACGATGTAGTAGCAATGCTATTAAGATAATATCAAAGTTTAAAAGCAATCAGAACACTTACAAAAGACAATAAAATTCCAGCCATCACAATAGGCGAAAAAGACATAAAATAACAAAAGCTGCGTTTTCTGAAACCTAGGGCATCTATATATAGAAATCGACGTCACCCGATCGGTTGAAGCATCAACCGATCGGGTGACCTGCTGGCACTTCAGCATCGACGTTCAGAAGCTTCAACCGCTCACTTGGTCCGATCGGTTGGCAAGTCCGGGTCGTCGCTTGGAGAATTGCAGCATCAGGTGAACCGATCGGTTGAGTATTCAACCGATCGGTTGGGAATTATCCCCAAAAAGACAGAGAACACTGACGATTTGGCACGGTCAGCGAACCGTCGGTTGAGCTCTCCGGGTCGTCGCTTGGAAGATTCGGCTACAGATGAACCGATCGGGTGAGATGTCACCCGATCGGTTGGAATTCAGCTCCAAATGGCCGAGAGCTCTGTTGGATTGAACCGGTCGACGAACCGGTCGGTTGATCTGCACTTCACTTCAGCCTTCGTCCGGATCGGATACGCGTGCACCACTCGATCGGTTGGCTGTGTCCAACCGATCGGTTGAGGGCTGAAAAATAGCAATATTCATCGTTTGACCCCCTGGATCGCGCGTGACTCCTCCCGTTGCTCCGGGGACTCATGCTATCTTCGTTATATGTCCCCTACGCTGGCAATCTCCTGCAAACACACAAAAACACGAAGAAGTGAAAGAAAACTAGAAATCACAAGAAAATGGATATGGGACGATGGAAAATAACGGAAAAATACAAAGAAGATGTGCGTGAATATATAAAATATAAATACACATCACCACTCTTAACTATCCTACATATGATAAAGAATTGTGTGCATGAGTTAGAGTGTTAGAAACTTGACAACATAACTTGTGACCTAAAGACTTTGTCAGTCATACTGATCATGAGACAGTTAAGCATATTAAAAGTCAAAGCAAACTGAATAGGAGGCATGCTAAGTAGATTGAATTCATTGAATTATTTCCATATGTGATAAAACACAAGAAAGGTAAAGAAAATATTGTTGTTAATGCTTTATCATGTAGATATGTTCTTCTTTCCATGTTGGTTGCTAAGATTCTTGGTTTTGAGTTCATTAAGGATTTATATGCTAATGATGTTGATTTTGGTGAAACTTTTAGTCATTGCAACCCAGGCATTAGTTGGGACAAATTTTGTTTGCATGATTGCTTCTGATGTGTTTTGCGTCTAGGCCCATCATGTGCATTTTCGAAAATTTCAAATCTTAGAGGGTCATTTTGTAATTTCCAGTATTAGGAACTTTTTCGTAAATCTGTAATTTTCTGTAAATTTTCCTTTATTATAGTTAGGGCCGGCAAAGGGATGGTTATGCTTGATTATGAAGAAGGATTTTGTACTAGGCATCCACAAACCCTCGTTTGGAAGATTTAGGCTTTCATCTTGAATGAAAAGCTAGGAGAGCGCCCTCCTCTCCAATTGTGGCCAATCTTATCCCTTTTATTTTAATTTATTTTAATAAAAATCCCTCTTTTTCCAAATCTCTCTCTCCAAAGCCCTAAAAATCCCACCTTTCCCATAAAAATCTCATCTTTCCCCATAAAATCCCCCTTTTATCATCAAAACCCTAGTGGATCGCATCAAATTGGTATCAGAGCACGTTCAATTCATAACAGCGGCGGAAGCAAAGTAAAAGACAGAGCTCTTGGAGGAAAGACTCAATGTAGAAGTCGCAGATATGAGGAAGTCGATTATCAATTTGGAAGCATGCTTCACCTCTTTCAAATTGGAGATTAGGGCATCAATATAGGAAGGGCAGAAAGTGACAGAGACGCTTTAGGCAAATCTAGAGACCCTCATACAAACCCTAGCGCAACACTTTTCAGAACCAACGGCGGGGAAGAGTCCAGATCTAAACGATAACACAGATCTAGGTCAAAAGGAGCAATTTTTGGCAAAAGAGAAGGAAAAGGTCGAAACTTGACGCGAGGGATTCCTATCTGATGCAAATCTGGTATCGGATGAGGAGGACAACAACAATAAAGGAGGCGAGGGCACGCCACAGTGAGGAACAAGGCCCCATGACCATCGGAGTGAAACGTTGGAGGTCAACGAGTCCCGACGTGGCCGCTAGAAGCCTCTCCATGGCGGGCCGCCAGGACATCGCTGGCCCTGGACGGCCTCGCTAGGGCCAGGGCTCTCACGTGCCATGGCAGCTCGCCAGGGACCAGCTGAGCCCCAGCGGGGCCGCCAGGGTTACCACGGGTCCCTGGCGGCCCCGCCAGGGGTTCGGCCAGCAGCAGGTAGGCCGCCATGGCATTCCTGAGCCTCCGGCGGCCCCACGAAGGGGCGGCAGATAGTTACGACCTCGCCGAGGTTTCGACGAGGGTCTAGAGGAGCCCTGGGAGAATTTTGGTGCTGATTTTTTTTTGGGAAAAGCCCGAAAACTCAACATGGAGTACAAAGAATATAAGTGGTACCATGAGGATGATCGTGAGGATTTCGGAGATGGAAACGGACCCGACTGGAGAGAGGCCGACTGGAGAGAGGCCGACTGGAAGAATGACGATGGGGAGGACATAGCCCAAGCTAGGGACTATTATGGCCTACATGACCCGCACCAGCCACGACGCCACGACCATCATCAAGGACGAGGAGCACTTGAGGGATTTACAGCGAAAAATGGTCATGAAATTGAAGATGTGAATCTTTGAGAGGGAGGACCCAGATGGGTGGATCTACAGGGCAGAGCGGTATTTCGAGGTCTCACAGATTTATGCGACAGTGGTTAAGGGCCATGAGTGTAGCTTGGAGGGGAGGCTCTATCTTGGTACAGATGGAGATAGCAGAGCGGCCGTTTCGCTCATGGGAGGAGTTCAATACCTGCCTCCTAAATCGGTTCAGGGAGACCTAGGGGAGACATGTACGAGAAGCTATCCACAGAGGCAGGAGAGAATGGTCATGAACTACATAAAACATTTGGGATGTTGGTAGGTCGTATCCGTGGAGTTTCAGTAGAGTCCTTGGAGGGGTGCTTCATAAAAGGACTAAAACCCAGCATTCGAGCAGAGTTGCTAATACAGAGATCCAGAGGGTTATTAGACAGGATGCGACTGGTCATGATGGTTGAGGACAGGCTAGCAGAGGAGCGGCGCGCCAGAGGAGCATGGAGCAGATCCACTTCTCGCAGCTTGGTAACGACAAGTGAGAAGGCATCCTCAAGAGGGCTCCAGACTAGCCACGAGAAGAATATCGAGCTTCAATCGGACAATAATCGTAAGCGGCTCAAAGAGACGGAAATCCAGGAAAGGCGCACCAAGGAACTCTGTTTTCGCTGTGACGAGAGGTACAGACCAGGACATCGTTGCAAGGATCATGTTCTACAGATGCTGATCATTAAAGATGAAGAATGCCAAATAGTGGAGTAGGAAGAGCTGGGAAGAAAAACCTCCGTCTGGATTAGTGAGCACATGCTTTTCACGACACCATCTTGAGGACAATGTGGTTCTTCGGGGACGGAGTAATGATGCATTTTGTATTTAGGCCCATAGGGACATTTTCGAAATTTTCAGATCTAAGGGGTCCTTTTTTAATTGTCGGTATTAAGGACTTTTTCGTAAATCTGCAATTTTCTGCATTTTTCCTTTATTATAGCTAGGGCTGGCTAGGGGAGTGATATGCTTGATTATTGAGAAGGATTTTGTACTAGGTGTCCATGAACCCTAGTTTGGGAGATCTAGGTTTTCATCTCGAAGGAAACGCTAAGAGAGCGGCACCCTCTCCAATTGTGACCAACCTTATCCCTTTTATTTCAATTTATTTGAACAAAAATTCCTCTTTTCTCACATCTCTCTCCAAAACCCTAAAAAATACCACCTTTCCCATAAAATCTAATCTTTCACTCTTTATTCACCATTAAACCCCCAGTGGATCGCATCAACTTCTTATTTCGAGTTGATAAACTTTACAATAATTGCTCCTTGCATGTACCTTTAATTAAAAAATCATATTTTAATGGTCTTATGTGACATTTTGGCATTGCTAAAACTTTTGATATCCTGAATAAACATTTTTATTCACCTAGAATGCACAGAGATGTTGTGAAATTTGTGAAAAGAAGCATTATATGTCATAAGGCAAAATTTAAAGTGAATCCACATGGATTATACACTCACTACCTTTACCTAGTATCCCCTAAAGGATGTCTCAATGTACTTATTGTAGGATTACCTAGATCCAAAGGTAAAAGAGACTCAATTTTTGTTATTGTGGACAGATTTTCTAAAATGGCACATTTCATTGTATATCATAAAGTTGATGATGCTTCCAACATTGCTAATTTGTTCTATAAAAAAGTTGTGAGGCTGCGTGGAATGCCATAAACTATTGTGTCAGATCATGATGCAAAATTCCTAACATATTTCTGGAGACTTTGTGGAGCAGCTGGGAACTAAATTGTTGTTTTCTACTACGTGCCATCTATAAACTAATGAACAAACTGCGATCGTGAATAGGACACTATCATCCTTAATAAGAACTATCATCAAGCAAAACTTGAAGAACTGGTAAGAGTGTCTACCACATGTCAGGTTATCTTATAATAAAACTGTTCATTCCATTACTAAATTTTCACCCTTTTAAAGTGTCTATAAATTTAATCCTCTTGCACAAGTTGACATGATATCTTACCATTGCAGAAAAGAGCTAATATGGATGGAAAGAAACGTGCTGAATTTATCAAACAAATCCATGAAAAGGCACGCCAGAAGATTGAAAGAATACTAATAAAGGAAGAGAGCATGTGATTTATGAGCCAGGAGATTTGGCGTGGCTACATCTTAGGAAAGAAAGGTTTCCTGATCAAAGAAAGTCCAAATTCATGCCTAGAGGAGATGGACCTTTTTGATCCTTGAGAGAATCAACGATAATGCTTACAAGTTTCAACTGCATGTTGAGTATGACATGAGTGCTACTTTTAATGTTTCTGACATCTTTTTATTTTGATGCAGATTTTGAAGGGTTGAGAACAACTACTTTTCCAAAGGAGAGGATGATGTGAACCAGCCCATCATTTACAAAATGAAGACTTAACTCAAAGTAAAAGCCCAATGATAAGAGAAATGCTAAAAAGAATGCAAGATATAGTTGAAGTCCATGTTAAAGCATTGCTAGCCTAAGAGAGTTGTGCTAAAAAAACAAATGATGCCTTAGTCTTACAAATACAAGCCCAAGAAAATTAAGGACAAATTTAGAAATAAAACAACCAACAAATCCGAATGCATACGAAAGATAATAACAAGATAACAACAAATCTGAATGCATGTGAAAGATATTAACAAGATAACAACAAATCTGAATGCATATGAAAGATAGCAAGATAACAACAAATATAAAACGATAACAATCAACACATCTTTTAAATTTTTAAGCTCTACCCATAAATAGAGTATGTACTCCTTTGTAATGAGATGACAAGAGTAATATTTTAGAAATTTGAGTGTTTTTCTCATATTGTGTGTGATATCTTATCTTCTTTAGCTCTTGTGAAACCTTTCTTTGTCCATCTTCTCTATAAGATTGGTGATTCAAGTTCATAAAAGCTTCCAATTCATGCTTCAACCCAAGTACAGTGCAGTGTGGATTAGTTAAACTTGTGTTTGTGGTTGGACAAGTGGTCTAAATAGCAAGTCACATTCCGTATAACGTTGGTTGGCTATTTGCATTTGTCAGGTTATTGAACCATCCTTATCCAGATCTAATCACTCCCAATTGCCCTTCCCTAAATTTGGAATGTGGTATTCATATCCTTCTTTTGGTTTGTTTTGAACCTACAACGTGAAGATCGGGCCACTCCTTGTGATTTCACACCATAAAGGCAAAACAATGGCATGCCCAGAAACACTGTAAAGTTAGAGAGCTAACTGGAATGATCCCATCAACAATTTTGAGTTTACATAAATCAGTGGCAGTGATCTTTAGCTTCTCAGCAGCCTAAACAAAGAAAAGAAGAGGTATCTGATGCGTTTTGCATTTAGACCCATCAGTGGCATTTTCAGAATTTTCAGAATTTAGGGATTACAATTTTCAGTATTATGGGCTTTTCCATAAATCTGTAATTTTCTATAATTTTCTCTTTATTAGAGCTAGGGCCAGCTAGGGGAGGACCCACGCTTGATTTGTAGAGCTAGGGCCGGCTAGGGGAGGACCCACGGTTGATTTGTGAGAAAGAATATTGTACTAGGCGTCCACAAACCCTAGTTTGAAGATTTAGGCTTTCATCTCGAAGGAAAAGCTAAGAGAGCGGCCTCCTCTCCAATTGTCGCCAAATTTATCTTTTATATTTCAGTTTTTATCTCAAAAAAATTCTCCCTTTTCGCAAAATCCTCTTTTTCACCTAAAATCCCTCCTTTTCCAAATCTCTCTCCAAAACCCTAAAAATCCCAACTTTCCCCATAAAAATCTCATCTTTGACCATAAAATCCCTTTTTATCACCAAACCCTAGTGGATCGCATCAATTGGTATCAGAGCTCGTTCGATTCATGGCTCCGGTGGAAGCAAAGAAAAGGACAGAACTTTTGGAAAGACTCAATGTGGAAGTCACGGATCTGAGGAAGTCGATTACCAATTTGGAAGAAGTCTTCACCTCTTTCAAATCGGAAATTATGGCATCGATAGAGGAAGGGCGAAAAGCAACAGAAGCGCTTGAGGCAAAGTTGGGGACCATCGTACAAACCCTAGCACAACACTTTTCAGAACCAAAGGCGGCAAAGAGTTCAGATCTCAACGAAAACTCAGATATAATGCAAAAGAAAAAGTCTTTAGAGAACATGAACAGAAGATTTAGTCGAAGGGTTGCTCTCGGACGCAGACAACTACTTCGAGGAATCGGCGGACAAGGATAGTGACGATGGCAAGCCAAATCAGCGCCACAGGGTTTCGTCGGCCCCAGGGCAGCCCTACCCAGTGATGGCGAGCCTTGGCCAAGCCCTGTCGGGGGCCTGCAAGGCCGCCAGGGCCCTGCAGTCCCACTGCAGGGCCGCCAGGTCCCTACAGGGGCCCAGACAGGCCCAGCAGGACCAAACAACAGCCAGATAGTGCCCCGCAAGCACACTGGGCCCCAGCAGGGGCCGTGCAGGGCCGACAGGGCCCTCGCAGGCCCCTGGAAACCCGCCAAAGGCCTGCCGAGCCGTGGGAGCAGCATACTGGGCCTTGCAATGTCTGGGGGCCGCCAAGACTTTGACGAAGATTTTCAGTGGCTTCCAGGACCAGAGGATGACATGGAAGAATTTCAGGGGCTCCATGGACCGTGATTTTCCGCAGAAAAGGCGACGACGTCGAGTCCTACCGGCTTACGAGGAGTTTCGGGATTAAAATGATGAGGCCCCTGGATTTGAGGATGGTGTGGACGAATATAATTGGGAGGACCATGAAGACAGAGGCAGTGGTCTTTTGAGGGGCTATGGACGACGCATGGAGGAATGACATGACACTTATCATTCCCATCACTTTGGATCGACAGGGGATTTTAACACCGATAGCAGGATTCGGAAGTTAAAGATGTCCATATTTGAGGGAGAGGGCCTGGACTGATGGATATATAGAGTATAGCGGTACTTCGAGGTTTCACAGATCTATGAGGCAGAGTGGTTAAGGGCCGTTGGGGTGTGCTTGGAGGGGGTGCACTATCTTGGTATAGGTGGAGACAACAACAACGATCGTTTTGCTTGTGGGAGGAGTTCAAGGTCTGCCTCCAAGACCGGTTCAGGAAGACTCATAGAGGAGACATGTACAAGTAGATATATGCATTGAGGTAGGAGGAAATGGTCACGAATTACATAAACAAATTTAAGATGCAGGCAGGACGTGTCCTTGTGGTTTTAGGAGAGTCCTTGGAGTGGTGCTTCACGAAAGGACTAAACCTAGAATTCGGATGGAGTCACGGATTTAGAGATCCAGAGGGCTATTAGACAAGATGCGACTGGCCAGGATGGTGGAGGACATGATGGTAGAGAAGCAACGAGCAAGGGGAGCATGAAGCGGATCCATTTCTCGCAGTCAGGTAGCAACATGGAAGGAGAAGGCGTCATCAAGAGGGCTCCAGTCTAGCCACGAGAAGAATCTCGAACTTCAATCGGACAGTAGACGTAAGTGGCTTATAGAGGCGGAAATCCAAGAAAGGTGCACCAAGAGACTCTGTTTCTGCTGTGGTGAGAGGTACGGACCAGTACATCGATGCAAGGATCATGCTCTTCAGATGCTGATCATTGAAGATGAAGATGGCCAGATAGTGGAGCATGAAGAGCTGGGAGGAAACGAGAACCTCCATCTGGATTAGTGAGCCCATGGTTTTCACGACGCCGCCTTGAGGACAATGTGCTTCTTCGGAGACCGAGTAATGATGTGTTTTGCATATTGGCCCATCAGGAGAAATTTCAGCTTTTTCAGATTTTAGGGGGTCTTTTTGCAATTTCCAGTATTATAGGCTTTTTCGTAAATCTGCAATTTTCTGCAATTTTCTCTTTATTAGATCTAGGGCCGGCTAGGGGGAGTACTCATGCTTGATTTGTGAGAAAGGATATTGTACTAGGTGTCCACGAACCCTAGTTTGGAGATTTATGCTTTCATCTCGAAGGAAAAGCTAGGAGAGCGGACTCCTCTTTAATTGTGGCCAAATTTATCTTTTATATTTCAGTTTCTATCAATAAAAATCCTTCTTTTCCCAAAATCCCCTCTTTTCACCCGAAAAATCCGTCTTTTCCCAAATCTCTCTCTCTCTCTCCAAAACCCTAAAAATTCCACATTTCTCCATAAAAATCTCATCTTTTCCCATAAAAATCTCTTTTTTATCATCAAACCCTAGTGGATCGCATCAGTATCATGTTAACTATTGAGATTGCTTACAAAAGATAAAAGTAAATCGACGAAATATGTTACCTTAGGTGCTGCTTGAGAAGACTTCCATGATATTGCTGCACATGCTTCGGGGCTGCATGTAATAATGCTTCAACGAAATATGTTACCTTAGGTGCTACTTGAGAAGACTTCCACAATATTGCTGCACATGCTTTGGGGCTGCATGCAATAAACAAAGAGTACAATAACGTTACATATATGATATATGCATGACAATGCATCAGAAGATTCAAAAAGACAAGGTTGGTCTGTTTACTAAAAGATTGGGAAATAAGAGCCAATTAGAGGACAAAATACCCTTGGGATTAATAGTCGGACACGAAGACATAGACACAATCTAAGTACTTTTTTCCATCTATTTAAATACTTGCATCTGATAATGATCATTTATACACAACTGATGTAATATGAGGGACTGAGGCCAAGTAAATAACTGTATGACATGCATATCACAAGAAAGAACAGCAATTAGTTTAAATTCATTCAAAGTAATATGGAAAATGCTCAATTGTTAAAGAATTCTCTGAAGAAAAACCAGCAAATCAATAGACACACAGAATAAGAGAGATAATGTTTACAGGTTCAAAACAAATTAGCATGCAAGTGCATGATGTTTCCCATTCAATTTTCGCATACAAACTGTCAGAATCATGGTGGACCAAAATTTATGATCCAGACTAAAAATCATGATTTGTGTATACTAGTAATGTATGTATCCCTATAGAGAGAAATGGGGCAGTGATAAGTTGATGGGAAACATCTGGACCATTCTACCCATCCATACACACAACAGAAACCATTTGTTACCATCCGTACATCTCAAAATATGTGGGGATCATGAACTCTGTAATATATTTGGGTTCACTTCGTGTGATCTGAAAACGAAGTAATAGTCATGCTTCTGTAAGATCGAATCGTTTTAGATGCACCAGATAAACAAACATGACACCGCTATGATGCATGATTCTTAGTCCAAAACATGCATGACCCAAAGGAAGCACGTCGTTCATGGGTCGTTGTGCCCATTGGAAACATGAAACGAAAGAAGCAATACATGCTTATGTTCAGCTAACTGTGACTAGCAAATAATCATACTTAATTGATTGCTTTTATAGTTCTTTCCTTCAAGTGGTATTGTCCACTATAATGTTTTAAACAATAGAACCGTTATATCTATAGTACTCCCAGTGTTCTAAATATCGGATATCGGTCGCGTATCGGCCTAGGAAATTTGATATCGGATTACGGATATCGGGGATATATCGAGGATATTGACTAAATATCATAGTGTCATATCGGAGGCTTAAAATAATGACACATGCAAGCATAGATATATCTAAGAAGATATAAAATATACTAACTCAAATAAAACTATGTCTTGGTTATACTTCTCTCGTTAAATATGAATATCGAAGATATTGACTACATATCGAAGGGTCATATCAGAGTCTAAAAATGATGTCAAATAAAAGCATAGATGTGTCTACGAAAATATAAACTATAGAAACTCAATCGATTGTCCCCCGCTAATTTTCATTGGACGGAGCAAAGTGGAGCGGCGTAAGGAGCGGAGCGTTGAGAGGAGCGGAGCAGCGTGATTAGAATTAGGGCAAAGCAGCGATTATCTCTCAAAAATCCCGATGCCTCTCGTCGTTTTAAGTAAATGATTGGGTCGGGTGACTATGGTCGAATCCACTTTTAAGTGGACCAACCTGCTAACTTTATTTTTTAAAAACTGTGAATTGCGGCCGATATTTCAAAGGGATATACCGGCCGCAATATCGGCCGCAACCCGGTATTGCCGCAATATTCCTCAAAATATCGGAAACCGCAATATATAAGCCTATATCGTATCAGCTTAGTGATAAAACCGATATTGCGGCCGATATATCAGATATCAGTCCGATATTTAGAACAATGAGTACTCCAAGATAAATACATGCATCTGATTCCAAATTCAGTGGGCTTATTTCTCCTCGTTTCAATCACCAGCAAAGGCCAACATCTCCACAAAATGAAAGGGACTCAATACATTATGCACATCCTCTTAAATTAATTAACCTGAGGGAAGGGAACCAATTATGAATAAACAACACAATGGGTGGCTACCATTA
The DNA here is from genome assembly GCA_030789695.1 of Scilla litardierei. Taxonomy (NCBI): domain Eukaryota; kingdom Viridiplantae; phylum Streptophyta; class Magnoliopsida; order Asparagales; family Asparagaceae; genus Scilla; species Scilla litardierei. The sequence continues at coordinate 129,196,593 of CM061137.1, read as the reverse complement.
GGAACATTGAAGACTAAATAGATGAATTTAAGAAGAAGAAGATCTAAGTTGTTCTTCTACAATACCACTTGAAGGGATTTTGTCAAGATGTACCTTGTCAACGGACTTTGTCAAGGAGACGTACCACTTTAAGGGACTTTGTCAAGGTCAATGAGATGTCCGCAAGAGAATTGAAAAGAAATTTAGGGGTTTTAGTGGATTTTTGGGAAAAGGTGGTATTTTTATTAAATCTAGAAAGGAAATACAAAGATAGTGGACCTCATTCAAGAGGAGGCCGCTCTCCTAGCTTTAGATTTCAAGATAATTTTTTTTCTTTTTGGCTCCACTAGTATGAGGAATGACTGGTCAAAAGCTTTTACTAATAACCATTCATATTAATTTTGATGGATTAATTTTACTTGTAAAATACTTCTTAGCAATAATCAAACTAAATATTCCAATAAATTCTGATTATAGATAGCTGATTATAGAGATTTTTATTAAATTCTGAGAGACAGATCTATGTATTATTGGAATATTTAGTTTGATTATTGCTAGGGAGTATGGCTACCAGAGGATTTGAGGTTTTTCTAGTTTGAATATTTAGGCCGCTCTCCAAGCTTTAGATTACAAAGCCTAACTCTTCAAGATAATCGGGTTCTATCAACCTCCTAGTGATTTCATTTGACAAATTTCAGCATAAAATCCTGAACCCTAGCCTTCATATATTTATAATGGATGTTTTCCCTTAAAATTACAGAAATTACAAACATAACCCGAATGCCCAAAATTACGAAAACAACACTAGAATTGCAATCGCATCAGATGTACCTTCTGATTGTTTTCCCAGGGGTGTGGGTTTTTTGGGCGGTGGAGGTGGGAGTTGTGTGTGTGATCGTCAATGGAAGTTTTGTTTCTATGCTTGTGTTAGATATGTTATCATCAATTTAAGCATGCAATATGACAGAACGAAGTTAAAGGAATCCTAGCTGCTATAAGGCAATATCTATTTTCTTCTAGGCATGAACTGACCTGCTAACTATAGCATGTGAATGTGGTATAAGAAATTGATGAATGCACCAATCATTTTGATATGCACTGAAATGTTGCTCCCCATATACAGGCTATAACAGGACACCAACAAATGTAGGCGGAACTTTCATGAAACAATTATTTCATTGCACAACAAATAACTACCTATTCTCTAGAACTTGATATGCATTTTCACCCATGTTTACTTCTTCCATGGTGATGTTTCATGGTTCTCAACCCTTCATTACAGCAGGAAATGTACAAAAATTTCATAAAGATCATCATAGGAGTCTAAAGAAGAGACCGTGAAGCAATTAATATGCAACAATAAAAGAAAACCCCCAGAATTTACTCAAAAACAATACGATGTTTGAATTAGACCATTCCAAGATAGCAAGATCACCTTGCAACACAAAAGACAGAATTCTCCATCATGAACAATTTGTTTGAACAACCAACTGCACGTGCACCACCAGACCCACCTTCACCAATAACAACGGTGACAATTGGAACCTTGAGACCAAACATAGCTCTCAAATTGTAGGCTATTGCTTCGCCCTGCACACAGCCAGAGTATAACAATTCAAATGCATTAATGCTGATGAATCACAACAAGAAAAGAAATGAAATGAACATGATACTTACTTGACCAAGTTCTTCAGATCTGAGATCAGCGAATGCACCTATTGTGTCAATAAATGTGATTATGGGAAATCCATGGTGATAAGCATATCTCATCATGCGCAAGTCCTTTCAATAGCTACACAGAACACATGTTGCAAGCAAAGTAAGAACTTAGTAAATAGATATAAAATAAGACATTAATAATAATCAAACGCTATACTTTTCTTAGCCTTCAGCATATACATGTAATTATAATAAGGTAGATACTTTTCTGTGTGGGAGAAACAGATTTTCCATTGAATATAGCAATATGAAATGCACAGAAAGGAAAACCTCAAATCCTCTGGTAGCCATACTCCCTAGCAATAATCAAACTAAATATTCCAATAATACATAGATCTGTCTCTAAGAATTTAATAAAACTCTCTATAATCAGCTATATTTATTTATTACCCATGTAGAGTTGCCATCCAAAAATTACACTAGATATTTTCTTTAGTGTTCCTACCCCTCTGGTGACCAATAAGCATATATCTTTTCCCACCTATGCTTCCAATACCAGTAACAATATCTGGATCATCATCTCCAGCATGGTCTCAATGGAGCTCAAGCCACTGTGACTGTAAATAAAATACATGAAGTCAAATTAGCATAGGTGAACTATCAACCTAGCATGAAGAGAAAAGAGTCCAGGAGATAAGTGATGAGAATAATACCTTGTCAGTGATGTTTAAGATATGGTCAAGGAATGTTGGCCTGTTGGGATGCCGGGCAATAGTTAGACGTTGAATTGGAGTCAGATGTTTGTACAGCTCTTTCAGAGCCTGTCACATCAAAGGTGAAAACTAGACATCAAGATCAGGAATACCTAACGAAACTTGACATGCAATCCTGAGGCCAGGCCACAGAATCTAAATTAATTAGCAAACACAATGGTATAGAAGTCCACATAGAATACTTGAGCATTATGCAGCATGTGTTAATTTATAAAGGGAATTATGTCCAAATACTGTATGAAAAACTATGAATATTATGATAATTAAAGTAAATGCTAGGAAAATCTGCTAAGATAGCATGTGGGAACTACCTATTCCAAATAGAAGGTGCATGGCATTAGTCAAAAATATGCACCCGAATGTTCATGATTTGTTTGTGTGAAATAGCTTCTGGCTCTCAACTTTGTTTAATCCTATTGAATTTAGAAATATTTAAAGGAAATAAATGATATGCATCCTTCATCAAGAAAGGAATTGCATGAAGCTTACATAAAAAAGAAGTATTTTACAAGTAAAATTAATCCATCAAAATTAATATGAATGATTATTAGTAAAAGCTTTTGACCAGTCATTCCTCATACTAGTGGAGCCAAAAAGAAAAAAAATTCCTTTCACATACTCGTATTTGAAGAAATTGTAATTTAGAAATAACGAAGCATCTGAAGGCCAAGAGAGTAGTATAAACCAAAGTTAAGATCCCTTTGTAGCTCTCTTTTGTCAAAAGGACCAACAACGATGATGTGGCAATCAATAGCACTGTTAAGAAGAATTTCCACTGAAGTGATTGTCAAGATTAGATGTCAACTTCCTTGAATATGTTCCTATTATTTTCACCATTATCTAATTGTTAGGTTATTGATAGAAAACTATTCTCGATTAAGACATGAGTTAATATTTATATGCAAATATGCTCAATACGCTCAGATCACATTAAACAGATATTGCTAGAAAGACGTATTAACTAGTGGAACTATAAATATGGTGGGGTAAAAATGTTCATAGCACGGGTATGTATGTCGTTATCTATATGCTCTAAATAATGGGGCCATTATACGAAAAAGAATATAAGGTTGGAGATTGAAGTTATAGTTAACTTTTTTCTCGGTTGAAACCTAATTCTGTTTTTACGAGGGATCTCAAGCAATTCTTGGTAACTACATATCCAAATCAGATTCAAATGAACTGCTTTTTTCTGATTGAGAAATTTGGTAATGTGCAACTTATTTTTCACCTTTCCCTTGAGATGTCAGGTTGGGCGGGACTGTGGGGTCAGAAATGATGCAGAACGAACATGGTTAATACGTAAATTCTATTAAGGATTGAAGTGGATACTAATTTAGGAAGGACTCCTAATCGTTAAAAAAAATAGGTTAGATTTTCTTTAGGAGTTCAAGTTAATCTTTAAGAGTTCGAGTCACTGTAGACTTTGTGGTCTTTAAATTGTTTTATATCTTAGCCCTTTCGAGTTTGTTTTGGAGTCTTTTAGAGTTATTTGTTTGAAGGAAGATTCGTCTTTGCTGTTCTAGACTGAAATCAGATGAGTTAAAATCTAAAACTTCAAAATATAGCTAATGGGGAAGAAGAAAAGATGATGATAGAAAGGTTGATGGAAAAATCAGGAATTTTAGCTCTGTTATGAATTTACACATGCTCCATCTTTAGTGCTAGATATTCTAATTAGTCCTTCAATTTTTCCACCACGTCTTCCGTTCCGCATCAGGTTTGGTGTGAGAGCTAAAAATTCTATTGTTCATCAACTTCTTTGTCTTCTTTTCTTTATCATCATCTTTATTTAGATTATTTAGGTTAAGTTAGATAAATAACAAAAACCCAAAAAACCAAAAAAACATGACTTGATTTCTGTTCTATTTAGGAGCAAAAAACCTTAGAAAATCCCATGTTACTGTTCATTCTCTTCGACCTTCAAAAGCAAGAAAATCAATTATGAATTTCTTAATGTCACATTAACTTCAACCAAATTTTTTAGCTTCACCATCATAAATTCATCAACAACTTCGTCTACAATATTAGTCATCCTTCTTCTCCCCAAGAATTCAACACGACAACCCTCTTAACTGTCATTAGATTTTGACATCGTTGTCATTTAATGCCCTCATCGGAGCTCATCCCGCTTGTCATCAAAACCCTCTTCATCTTCAATCGTCAAAGGTCCAGCAGCATCGTCATCCTTGATCTCCATAAGATCTGAACGCAAGTTCAAATAATGTGACGATCAATCACCTTGGCTAACGTCACATTGCTATGAAAAAATTTTGTCATCACTGTCCTACACATCAAAGGCTGTTGCTACCTCTTTGCAATTGCCACCTACTTCGACCTAGGATTGGATTTGGGTATTGAAGCATCAAGTGCCTATAGGTATAGTCCAAGGCTAAGTTAAAGACAACACTTGCAAATGTCAAACAAAATCAATTAGCTGTCTTAATCAACTAATTCGACCAAGACCAGAACCAGACAGGCCTTAACCAAGCCAAATCGGAACCAAAAGCCATTCAAAGTGATTATGAAGGTTGTTTTGCTAATTTTAAGTTTGATTGTCAAATCATCTATGCCAACTGCGAGTCAAATCAAACCACTATTTCTCTTGAGACAGTTTGAACTATTTTGAGTGAATTTTATAGCATACTGTGGTAATTTTTTTCCAGATTGACACATCATTATCATCTAAAAAATATATATTGAAAGCGATGCATTCAAATGAATCTTGTTGTTCTATGATTACATTAATCAATCAGACCATAAAGATTAGAAATATTATCGTGATTATCCTTTTCTCACAAAAACTTAACAGATGGGTATAATATTTATATGCTAAATTAGATGAAACGGCTCAAAAGTGGTTGCTTGAGAGTTACAAACTTATCAGAGTTGGTCAAAGATGAAGATCACATTATGATATCATATATCATAAACCTTCACCAATTCAACGTTCTATACAGTCAGTAAAAGTAGACTGTTGATTGTTACATGAAAATGAGGCAGATGCTATTTTAAAGGCTATACATAAGTTGATCAGAAAAGAGTGAGAACTACAAACAAAACCAACAGTGAAGACATTGCTCGAGTTAGATCTGAAGCCTGAGCCCGAACCTAACTTAAACCCAACGACACAGCTTGAGTCAAAGCCTGAGCCCGAACTCGAGAATAAGCATGATCCAAAGGTTACCCGAGCCTGAGCCAAAGGTTACCCGAGCCTGAGCTCTAGACAGACGTAGAACCAAAGATACAACTCAAGTTAGATTCTAAGTTTGAGATTAGGATACTTATAAAGATAAAATTGAAAGAAGAGTCTGAATCAATACAACAAGCAAAGTCTATGTTTGAGCAGTCATTTGAGCCACTTGTTGAATTTAAGGAAAAGCATATAGATTTTGTTTTTTTCGTACAATCATCTTTGCCAACACTGGTTCAATATTCTCGGCATAGTTACCTGAGCTTCTGCAAACTGTGTTACTTAAAAACTCAAGATCAAGTTTATTCCAACCAGGAGAGATTTGCTACAGAACAAACTTGAAGCATATGTAAATTTTTTTGGGAACTGAAGCGGGACCTAATCACGTAAGAACTTTTAATCATAATAAAGGGAAAAATTAGATTTTTAGTAGTTCGAGTTAATATTTAAGAGTTTGAGTCAATTTAAACTTTGTGATCTTGGAGTCCTTTTATATTTTAGTCCTTTTGAGTTTCTTTTTAAGAGTCTTTAGAGATTTCTATTTAAAAAGAGATTCTTTTATTTTATTTTGCCTTGTTTATTTAGGTGTTAGAATTTTATTAGGAATCTGAGTATAAATTCAAATAGGAGTTTGTTTCTTCTCCTACAAATGTCCGATTCATGTGCTTCAAATGACTTCAATAGGCTGCTTCAAATGACTTCAATAGGCTTAGCTTCTGGTATAAGTTAGTAGTTGTAATTAATTAATTTTATTAGCAACTATGTCTTCTATGTCATTTAGACAGTCCTTGTGTTAAGCTGAAAAGTGGAATTGTGCCACCAGCTTAACATAGTGAAAGGTGGTAACTTATTGCCTTGCCCTTTCTTATGCGCTTTCTCTAACTGTTGTGGTAATTTTGGAAAGAGATGCTTCTTGGGTACATGAGCTGAAACAGTTAAGTTATTAAGGTGGGTTATCCTGCTAGTGCTAACTGACGTATTTGGTTTGTGGGAAAACCCACCTTTCACTGTTTCCATGACCAAGAATCCACACCTAAATCAGAGGACTGATGTAAAGTTGACAGCCACTTGTAAAATTATAAATTCTTCTTGGTCTCTTCTCATTGAAGAGTCGTGCTCCATACTCAACTGGACAGAATTTTGATGAGACAATGGTTTTGATAATGATAGTGATTAGTTGTGAGCTACTAACATCGTATATCTGTGCATTTAGGATATTCTGTTAAGCAAATAGAATTGAGGCAAGGTTCAGATTGTGGTGCATGTCTGATTATGGGATAATTGTATCACACTCTCCTTGGTCTCTACAAAGGGGAATCCGTCGTTTTCACATATAAAAATGGAGGAGACGCTCTGATAAGAATCTGTGTGCAGCGATATTACATGGGAGAACTCTTCAACTTTCTAATCTATAAATACGACAATGATCTAGCATGGCCCATACCTGACATATGTTAATGAAATTGAACTGTTGTTTGTTCTTTTTTATGGAGTGCTTGACTTGGCGTGATGAAAGGTTTAAAAGGAGAAAGCATATAACTCAGTAGATGTTGATTCAGACAATTTGATGTAGTATGAATTTGGACTCAATATCCTTATTTGGACTCAAATTCAAACTGGACCTTATTTGGGCCACATTAACAGCTGGAGGAGAACAAATTCTCATATAATGTCAGTAAAATCACATGAACAAATTCTGTAATTGATAGTGTTGCTACATATGTAATGTTGTACTAACCAAAGAATTCTGACTGATCAATATTATGTTAGCTTATGCTCTAAATGAGTAGAACTCGTGTGTGATGTTCATCACCCTTAAATTCCTCGAATCAACATGTGCATTTCTAATAGTGGCAAATACTACCTTGTGTATTTACAGTTTCCATTTTTCACTTGTATTAAAAGAACAAGTGGGCTTGACATGGCTCCTCATGGTGCTCCTGCGCTGTCTGGTGCAGCCGTTGCAGGTTAGGGTACATTCTTCGCTGCTGCGTTAGTTTGTTATGCTACTGCAAGAGTAGTACAATTATATCAGCCAGTTGTTTCTATATCCTCTTCTGCATTTTAATATTTGTAGTTCTTCAGTAGTTATATGTTTCTATATCAAAGATTATATTTACTCCGTGATTCCTGCTGGAACTAAGGATTGTTGTTGTGTTGTTGGCTGTTTTGTGTGTTTGTTTGTTTATGATTGTGTTTTGCTTGGTAAAGAAGGCAATCATGGGCCACGTGCCCCACAGTGCTACTCATAGTCGTGTCCTCTGTAGATAAACAAGGTATCACTGCATTGATTCGTTGGATCTCATTCGTGATCAATTGGGAAGTACTACCTTTGGGTAGACCTACAAATTTTCTTCAACACAGGCATTGATGGATTCATTTCTTATTTCCGATGCCATTTATGCAAATTATTATTAACTAAAATGTATAAATCTACTCAAAATAGTAATTCACTACTTTGTATTGTTAATGTCACGGCCCGCTTCTCCTCCAAGCCAGTTTGTGCCATCAAGGCCAAAAAGTGGTGCAAGACCAACTTATAAAACAAGTACAGGAAAAGGTTTAAGTCCCACCAAGCCCAAAAGAAATTCAAGCCCAAGATTCAAGCCCAAAATGTAAGCTTTATTGTAGAGAAGAGTGGAAGACTCTAAAAATAATTTAGGGATAAGTCTTGCATGACTCTGAAAATTCCAGATAAGTCTTGTATTTAATGATGTAGTTAGAAAATGAGTAAAATACTCTTGAAATCCATTTGTAACCATTAGATTGAAACAACATTGGCCATCCATTTAGGTAGAGGAGGCCTATAAATAGGGGGTTCTTGTATCATTTGAGTGGATCAATCATTTGAGTAGTAAAGAGAGTTCTCCAACTTCCTCTTAAATATCTAAAGTGTTCTTGATTGTTCTTCCTATTCAAGAGAGTTCTTCAGTGTTCTAAGCAATCTTTAACTTAGACATCACTTTAATCTTCTAGAGTTCTTGGAACTTCCACTAGAGTGTTTGTGGAAAAGACTGAACTAGCATCTCAAGAAGAGTGAGAGTATAGTGCCTAAACATATCTACCAACATAACATATGCCTACATCAAAATGCATTAAGCAGATAAGAATTCTAAAATCAAAAGAAAGATCAGTAAAGCAATTTCTTTTTGAATTTTGTAGAAACATTAACAGTAAAACAACATAAGAAATCATGATTTTAAGTAATCGAAAAAAAAAATTATGGCACTCTCTCATCATGATATTCCATGCAATATAAAAATCCTTACAAAATCATAAATATGATTAAAATCAACTAATATCGTCTTTATTTCTTCTGCGCTCTGTGAATTTATGACATTGTAATCATAATACAATATCATAAATATGATTAAAAATCAAAGGATATCAGTTGATTTTTAATCATATTTATGAAATTGTAAAGATTTTTACATTGCATGGAATATCATGATGAAAGAGTGCCATAATTTTTTTCGATTACTTAAATCATGATTTCTTATGTTGTTTTACTGTGAATGTTTCTACAAAATTCAAAAATAAATCGCTTTACGGATCTTTCTTTTGATTGTTAGAATCCTTATCTGCCTAATGCATTTTGATATAGGCATATGTTATGTTTGTAGATATGTTCAGTACATGATTCATATTTGTATGGTAATTAATGTAGTAATAGAAATTTAATTAGATTACTAGTTATCTCTTAGAAGATTAGATTCATCTATATCCTTATTAAAAATTAAATACTTTTGCAGATTACTTTAACAGAAACTGTTCATTTTTCAAACAAATAATTCTCAACATTGAAATGATTGAAGTTTACAGTACATATAACATTATGAACTGTATATTATAAGCAACGTTATTGTACAAACAATGTTTTAATGTCTCGTATGTTATATGATTATAAACTTTTTGATAACTATTAGAAGGCTAGACTTGCATTAGATGCTAAATGACAATCTAGAAGCTACAATTGGAGTAGTGCAATGAAGCTATCATCAGATTTCATGGACCACTTTTAGAATCAATGTAACAAGTTCAATGATTCCAAAGTCCTTGGTGATTATTGTAAGGATAACGGTGATTATGCATTTGAATGCCCAAGCAGCTGAACCCTTTTTAACTGATATCTTTACCTTTTATTATAGGCTAATTTGTATGCCTTTGACAGGACATTCATTTATATTGTTTCTAGGTCATTGTGAATTTTTTTGGGTAGGTTGGTGTTTAAATCGTTGGCCCAGGATTAATTTGACATTATTAAATAAGATTACATCAAACAAACTTGAAGCCTTTTTATTGTAAGATTAACGATATGGGAGAAGAATTTAAATTATTAATAATTAAAATTGCAATGCTCAGAATTATCACATTGGAAGACTAAACAAATGCATGTTCTCGATTAATCCCTTTCTCATTCTTTTTTATATGCTTGTACTTCTCTATTTAGTGCAATATTAGTGTCCACCTAAGATGGGAACACGCATGTCAGTGTGTTGCCCATCAACTTTAGAACCTGCGTGTTATTTATTAACCTAAGTAAGATGTCAGGATATCTGGTTCTTTGAAATATGACGACTATGCAAACACTATTAGTGATAAAAGAGCCTTGTTATTATAAACATAAATCATCAATTATTTATTTTTAGTTATTTTTATAAACTGTTTAAGCAAGATATAATATTTTGACTCTTGGATCAATAAATTGATTCTTACATAAAATTATCTCTATGATATATTAATTCATACTTCGGTTGAAATCAAGACATGTCTCATGTTTTATTTGTCTAGTGTTTTTGCATGGACAAATACAAAGGGGTGAGAAATGGTGCTTACTCCCAATTGTTTTGGTAGAATAATATAATGCTTCTAATGTAGGAGGCTAATTTATTCTGCCCTTTAGAAGGTAATAACATATTTTTTAAAAAAAACAAGTTAGATGACTTGGAATGGTTGGTGATACCTTCTTTGCATTATCCACAGCGACAATTGCTACACATCCATCGTTGACTTCCATAGAAGCTGTTCTCATTGTTCTTATGATCTTTGCCTTGCTTGCTGTCGGGAATTACGAGTTGGTCATCTGCCTGGTGGTATTGAAGCTGATTTTGTGCACCTACAGTCCAGGAACCATGGTCAAGGTCAATATGCAAATTCGAAAGGAAGTGAACTCTTACCCCCAAAAAGGTTTGTGTGGGAGAGACAAGATTCAGAGTCGTTGGCGTCGTGCCTATAGTCGTTGTGGTATTTGCAAAATTTGAGGTCGTCTCTTTTCTCATATTTGCCCTTCTTTGCTTCTTCTTGGATCAGCTCTTCTCGTGGGGCGTAGGCGAGTACTTCTGTCTTAGGGACGACCGGCCTAGTGACATATTATAATGCTTCTAATGTAGGAGGCTAATTTATTCTGCCCTTTAGAAGGTAATAACCTATTTTTCTTATAAAAAAACAATCTGCAGTATTCACAAAAAATTTGTCAGTTTTAACATGCAAGTCAATGATGTATTTAATCATTAACCAAATGAGTAACAAATAAATAAAAAAATCTAGAAATGATGTATAAACTACCTGTTCAAAAGAATATATATCCAGTATGAAGAAACAGCTCCTGCACCCAAAGCACAACTCACATAGCATGAACGTATGTTATTTGCCGCAAAAATATGAGACACATGCTTAGGTGAATGCAATGGAAGGTGTAGAAAAGTGAATATCAGCTTTTGTAGATCGGTCATGCTGCCAAATCTAGTTCTTTCTTCTCTCTGTAGCACATTTTCACAAGATGTTCCATTCCTGCTTGATCAGGTGTTCTTCCATGTTTGAGCAACTTCTCAGAAACCATACAAGCTTCCCACAATTTGTTGTCCTCAATAAGTATCCAAATCAATTTATTGTATATTCTGCGTCGTGGAACATGATTATAGGCAAGCATGTCTTGGAAAAACTTGAAAGCAATATCAGAGGAATATGAAACACAAAAACCTCTTTTGCATCATACATATGAATAAATAATAATGCATCATTCCGCCTTCCTGCTGTGCATAGCACCTTGACGAGCGTCTTGTATGTTATTGCATCTGGTTGAAAATCTTGTCTGTTCATTAAACTAAAGAGCTCGACTGCATTACCTATTTCACCAGACCTAATATAACCATTAATGAGAATGCAACAAGTCACATGTTTATGGCCAACATCAGCTGTTAGGATCAAATCAGCAATATAATAAGCATTTTCCATCTTATGTTCTCTACAAGATACAAGCAACATATAATACATGTCCGCAATCAGGTTTTGTGCATATAGCAGAGTACTTCTATTCATAAGTCGAAACTTATGAAGTGCCTCATCTATCCCCACTTTCACATTTCTCAAGGAAACGACCCTTTGATCAAGTTTTCTCACTGAAATTTTCTGCTACAGCAATTGCAAAAACATATGAGTCGCTTCCCTTAACTTTTCAGCTAAGAAAGGGTGTGATCTTCCCATATACAATGTACCTCTGCAAGTTCCACTGATCAGTAATATAATAGTTGTCAGATTTGGTTCTATCTGATCCCTAATCATCAGATCATATAAGATGAATGCAAATTCAATCGCTCCCTTTTTAGAAAACTAACTACTTAGCATTGTGTATAGAGCGGTATCTGGCAGAAACCCTTCTCTCTGCATCTCATCAAGAAAAAGGCATGCTTTGTTGAACATATTTTTCTTTATCAATACATTTATAACTGTACTGTAAGCATGCAAACTGGGTTTTATCCCATTCCTTATCATCTCAGCAAATAGATCACATGCATCAAGAGGCCAACCCATATTGGAATAACCACTAAGTAATGTGGTATAAACAACCACATCTGGTTTTATTCCGACCTGAACCATTGCTCGAAATATGTCCTCTGCTTCACTAAGCCTTTTTTCTCTACACAATGCACCAATTAATGAATTGCATCTTGCAAGAGAAGGCCTCAAGCCTCGTTTCTTCATCACTTCAAAAATTTTAAGGACATAAACCTGGTCCCCTCGATTGGAGCATGAATTAATCAAGATCGAGTAAGTCAGCTCGTTAGGAACGCAATCCAAATTCTGAAAGAGACCCAATGCAAAGTCAACGTACTCTATTTTTCCCACTTCACATAGACATTTTAGTATAGAGTTACAAGTAACAACTGAAGTCTCAAATCTATGAGCAGCCATCTTATCCATAAAGAAAAGAGCAAGTTCAGCCTTTTCAAGCAAGCACAATGCATGAATCAAGAGATTTAGTGCCATATTAATGGGTACCACATTATTTTCTAATATGTGCTCAAACAGAAGTTCGGCGTCTCTCCATAAAGTTCCAGTCGAAGCGGATGGGTGAAACATAGATATATCAATATTAAAGCCCTTGATAGCCAAAGCTTGCAGAATATTCTCGATGACAACATGTTCTTTGCCATTCAGATGAGACTCGATTAGTGAAACAAATGATGCATAATCAGGTATGACACCACTGGCCAGCATCTTTTTAAGCCACCTTTCAGCGTCTTCAAACCTATTTCTCTTGCATAGTGCGGATATCACAGTCACGTAACAGGACAAATCAGGTGCCAACCCATAATTAATCATCATATCAAGTGACACAACAGCGCAGTCCACCTTCTTCTTTCTGCAATAACTCCTAATTATGTTCCGACAAAGAAGCCGGTCAGGTACAAATCCCCTCTCTGGCATCTCTATAAACAACCTCCAAGCTATATCGAATTCGCACTGATTCAAGAAACCAGTCACCATAATTGAATACACAAACGCATCAGGCTTACAACATCCCCCTTGTTTTCCAATCCTATTGAATAAAGTAAGAGCCAATTCCATCTTCCCTTCCTTACAGTACATCTGAATAACTCTAGTGTACATGAACAAATCCGGAAACAAGACATGACCCTCCATCTCTCCCAAAGCTCTCTCAGCCTCCAAAGCCCTATTCTTCTTACAAAACCAATGTACTAAAGACCTGTACAAATGAAGAGTCGGCCGAATTCCTGATTTGATCATTACAATAAACACCCAGCGGGCAGCATCCAACTGCCCAACCGAGCACAACCCAGGGACGATAAGTCTATATACTGACACATTTAGATCAAAACCAGCTCTCCGAATCCAAATGAACATATGATACGCCTCAACGAACTGATCTTTTGCACAGAAACTACGGATGAAAACTCTCATTGCGGGCACTAGCGGCCAAGATCCAGTTTTGATTAGCTTTCCCAGCTGGGTTCTGGCTTGAACTAGTTTCCCAAGATTGCAGAAACAAATTATCATCGAACTGATTACCGATGAGTCGAAAGTTAACATACCTATGTTGCGAAAAGAGTACAGAGCTTCCATCTTTATCAGCTGATTGGAGTCGACGAGACTTTTGAAAACTCCAGAGAGAGGTACGCCGAGAGACGAAGTGAATCGGACAGCTGAGATTGAATCTGGGATCGACGAGCGGACGACAATGCGATTGAGGAGGTTGACAGCGGCCGACAAATCGCCACGTCGGACGTATGAGCGGAGAATGGAGAGGCAACGAGAGGGGTCGTTGGGTTGGTAAGGAAGGTCGTTGGAAACGGTGGAGACGGCGGCGGTTGCGGCGGTACTGAGAATTCTACGCATGTGGGGCCGTCTGTCGAGGGTGAGGTGGGTCGTGCAGGTCGGAGTCTGGGCATCGGCGATTAGAGTGAGAGAAACAGCGCGGACGATTTTTGGAAAGGGAGCTGCTATTAGCACAGGCCTGGTCGTTGAGTTTACAGACCATTTATTTACAAGTTTGTCGTTAAAAATCTTTTACTGAGTTCATAGACCACGTATTTACAAGTTTGCCATTAAATTGTTTTTGGAGCGGGCCGCAAATGCCATGCCACCAATGCATGCACCCACAGAAAAGGAGATGGACAGTCGTAAGTCGGCGCACTACATGTCAATCGAAGAGGCGAAGAAGGTGTTGCGAGCCACGCAGATGGAGGCGGTGCGGGCTAGGCTGAGGGGAACGGACAGGACCCATGTCTCATACTCCGAAGTTGTCGACATGCGTTGCGATGCGTCCGGGGGTTTCGGGTAGGGCATCTCGATCGCAAAGCTCCTCGATGAATCTGGCGTCGTTATTATACTGCGGACGTCGTCTTCTTTCACCCTGGTTAGGTGAGTTTCCATTAACACGTTAGGCTCTTTGATCTCTCTCTCTCTCTCTCTCTCTCTCTCTCTCCCCCCCCCCCCCTCTCTCCTTGGACGAAATTAACATTGAAGGTAGCAAGAGCAATCGAGAGCATGATGCATCCAACATTAATGTCGAGCGAGGAGAGAGAGGAACTGAAGGAGATGGATGGCAAGAAAGCAGAGACCGACGGGAAGGCAAAGGCGATGGTGAGGAGAGAGATGTGGTGTGGGCTTGGGTTGTTGTTGTTGTAGAGTTGTAAATAAGTGGTCTGTGAACTCAGCAAAAGATTTTTTTAATGGCAAACTTGTAAATAAGTGGTCTGTGAACTCGGCAATCAGGTCTGTGCTAATAGCAACTCCCTTTTGGAAAACATCAAATAATTAAAAAATATTAGCAAATAAGACCAATAAAATAACTATTTAGACACGACAGAGGTGACTGGGTGTAAAGCCCCGCTCCCCGGGATACCCGAAGAGCGAGTGTTACGGAGGAAAAATACAAATACAAACACAAGCAGGTCCACTGCGCACTGCTAGGATAGTGCCTGTAGCATTCCAGACATCACATAAACACAAGGAAATAGCAAATCCAACACTGATATGCACAAATATTCAACAGTTCATATACAACATCATTATACAATCTCATATAAAACAATATCTCTCATCCCACCAAGGTACAAGAATATACGCCCAAACCTGTCACACACTCACACAAACCCGCAACACCACCAACGTAGCTAATGGGCCTCCAACTACAACTCCAAGGTCCTCCAACAACCCGCTACCTGAAAAATATCAACGGGACATGTCACAGCGTGACCCAGTAGGATGTCCAAACCCAACTCACACGGTGTAAAGAAATGACATGCTATATGCAATAATCTGTAAACTAACTCAAGCATAACATAGTAGAGACAATGTAAATGACATCAACTAATTGATTACGTACCTACCGCGAAGGAGAACCTGCAGAATAACGTGAGTACCACTAAAGAGAAGAAAACAACAACTCTCAACTCTATCCAACGTAACCAATTTTAATAATACTATTGTGGGATTAAAGTTTAGTTAGCGCTATGAACTAAACCCCATACAACATTGAGATGCAAGTTTGAGCATGTCTACCTTTTAGTAGCATTTAAGTTAAGGATGCAACACTAGCCAAAACATTAACTCAACTTCTATGCTCTAGGCCATGAACATATTATAAGAAGGGATGTTAGCTTTGGACAACTTAGCAATCTTACCAACTTACAAGCATTCTTGCAAATGGTGACAAACTTAATATCCAACATATATATTAAAATGCGAACCTTAACCAACATTAGTAAAGTTTAGCATGGTCCCTAGCGAAGGATTAGGTGCTTGGTATTTTAGAATACTAAGGTGACAACTCGCATAAGGGATGAAACATTTGGCATGAATGGCTAATGATGAAATTATGTTAACATATAGACTTTCACAAAAAGCTAACTTTAATTAAAAGGAACAATAAGGATTCATTTACAACATAAAAAGAAACATACATAAATAAAGCAACATACAACATGGTGATCAATTTCATAGCAAAATCCCAATTTGGTTGTATGGTAATAAGGGAAAGCTAGTAAAAGTGAGCAAGCCATGAGAGTTCCACCTCGGCACAATTTAGCATGATATTAAAGAAAATGGTGCTAACCTTAGGGTCGATTTAACATAACAGAAAAGAAAGTTGCTAACCTTAAGCTCCAATGACTACTACAATTAATGATGCTAAGAACCTTCTAACTTTATCCCTAAATAACACCATCAACATTAGCAACAAGACTTAAATAATATTTGTCATGCCCCGCTTCCCAAAAATATGGAGGCGAGACGTGAGAAGGTCAGCTCAGACTTGAAGCTACAAGGCTGCAAGTCCGATAAGCGTCATTCAACTTTAAATAGCAGGTCCTTGCAACGCGAAACGAAACAAAGATAATAATAAAGGAAATGAGACAAAAGAAATCTCAGAATATCCATAAAATAAGTTTCCAACATCACAGAAAAAGCCACCAGGCTAAAAGAAAAGAATCTAAAGGCCCAAACATGGCCAACAAAAGTACAACGTACAAAGCAAAGGTGCCACGCACCGACAACTAACAGAAATCCTAAAACAAAAAGGAAGCTCAGCAAGGGTCACTAAGAATGGTCACCGGTGTCCGCAAAACTCCTCCTGGGCAGACATGGACTCAGGCTCAGCGTCAGCAACAACCACGTACTCAGCTACAGTCTATGGCTCAGGGTCTAACGTGTGACACCCAAAAGAGCAAGGGGCGCATGTCAGCAAGTCTACAAGAGACTTGTGCAAGAAAACTCAAAGTGAAAGTAAGACAACCTAACAGTTCTAGCATGATGAAATGACATGGCAGATATATCATGAGTGCAACAAGTAAAGTAAAGTACAACAAGTATCTAGCATGGCATGGCAAGAGTAGTAAACTAATATCATTCACAAGTCACGTTTTCATGTCGTGCACAGAGTTCACGCCTTACATCTAGAGTGGCTGATCGGGCCAACTCCTAAGCTGAGTGGTCGCTCAACCCTACCCCTCCACGTGTATCGAGCCATATCCTTACCCCCGAACGGGAATGCTCGCTTCTGGATCACGAGCCAGGAAGTGTTTTTCATGATGGCATAGGGGTGCACCAAGCCAGAACAAGGATGTACAAGTATTGTAGCATGTGCTACGAATGCAACATTCAACTTGGATGACATGTAAGATGCAATGCATGGCAGATAACAGTTTAAGTGCGTACAGATAAGGAATTTAATCATGGCAGATATCAATGCATGAATGACATGGCAGGGTGACAGATCTAGCTTCGTTGTCAAGCTAGATCTTAAAGTTGCGTCTAGACAGCTATTATTTCACTGTCTAGTCTCTTTTACGCTAAAAGCAAGGAAGTGACCTAAAAACATGGCCCTAAGCAAAAGTTGGCAAGTTTCACTTGCCTGCAAGTCAAACGTCTGAATACACCGTCCAAAGAGTCCAAAGTCCAATTCTACCTACGTGCACAAGTCCACCGGCCTACATTCCCATTTTATTAATCTTTGATTAGTGAATTTAAAACATTTAAAACACTTTAAAAACATCAATTTTAGTCTTGATTATCAGGCTGTGGTTGGGGTCCTAAGGGTGCAAAGCGTTACCTCATCACGACGCGAAAGCTACACTGGTGTCGGGTAGCGACGCCAGGGGTTGGAATAAAAGAACGCGATCCAAGTCCTGATTCCAAAATATATTCCTCGCTCGAAAGATCTGGGTAGCAATCAGAGCGACGAACCAAGATCCCATAGCTAGTACGTGCGACGAAGAGCTACAACTTGTCGCAACGTCAAAATAGTCCAACGGCGAAGAAGAAGTACTTGGGTGGGGCTGATTTGGGTTCAATATTGCGTATTTAACCCCCCATTTAGCCCTATTTTGTGCTCATGTGATGCTACATTGTTCTCTAATTCACACGTATTTTATACACAATTATTTATTAGAGAAAACACACTATTTGAGCACAAAACAGCATTTAACGATGCAATTCTGGACATTTTATATTTTTCATAGCTTGGTCTCGATCTCACGATTCCAACGACTATTTATTTGTATTTTTCTGAGATCTGTGCTAATTACTATGAATTTTTGAATGCAGAATACAATTTAAATGGAGAAATACGCACGAAAATACGAAAATACGGTCGCCGCACGAATCTTGGCGAACACGTGGCAAGATCGCACACGCTCCCGCCTCATTCGACGGCGCAAGACGAGCGGGCGACGTGGCTGCTTCGGAAGCGTCGATCTCAGATCTAACGGCGGACAATCACCCCGACGCGAACTCGAAAGCGGCTCAATTCGTGGCCACGCGTCGCCATCTCGGCCAAGCTCCGCTTGATCGAACGGCTGCGAATCGAAGCAAACTCGAAGCAACGGAGATTTCTGCTGGGCGACGTGGCCGCTTCGGGACGCTCCGATCACGATCCAACGGACTGCGAACGACGAAGAAATCGCGAGGCGGAGCGGCAATCGAAGGGCGACGTGGCATTTTCCGAAGCGTTAGATTTAGATCCAACGGACGATGTCGACCCCGCACTGAGCAGCGAACGGGCGAAGGCAAGGTTAAATCGCAGCCGTGCGATGATGATCGAACGGTCAAAAGCAACCCCGAAGCGAATTCGGATTCGATCGGCAGCGAAGCGGGCTTGGAACGACATTTAAAGCACACGTGTCGCTGCGTGGAGCGATCCCGCATGGATCAACGGCTGAGAATTGCTCCGATCAGGATCTGCGGTCCAGATCGATTCGGGCACGATTTTAGGCGGGTTTGAACCCGTTAAGCCCAATAAACCCGCAATGCCTATTATATAAGCGTATTCTAGGGTTTTTGGGCGTATTATTGACGTATTGGAGCATCTAGGAGCCGTATTTTCTTCTGCAAAAATTCTGTAAAATTCCAGAGCCTATTTTCTTATTTCCAGAGAGTTTTGAAGTCTTTTCAAGGAGAATTGGTGATATTTTCTTCAACTCTAGCTCGTATTTGAGTGTTTTAGCTTGTATTTTGCCCTTAAACCTCCGTATTTTGCTCATAAACTTATGAATTCTGATCTGAAATTTGTGTATTTCTGCACCATGAGTAGCTAAATATTTTATGTGCATGGTATGGAGTAATTAGGTGATGTGAATCGTATTCATTGGTTGTATTATTGCGCTTAATCGCTATATTTGCTAAAGTTTAATCGTCGCTCTTAAATCTACTTTTTCATATTCTAAAAGAATTGATCTAGTTGATGATCACCCCACAAGGGTGAGATTTGATCTCTCCAAAAGAGAGTTTCATACTTCATATGTACGTTTACAACTTTAGCGATATACTATTAGAATTGATGCGTTAACTCCCAAAAGGACATCTTCCGACGATTCGCTCCCAAAAGGAGGTTTCGTTGTGTTATACTTGATCAACCAAAGTTTACGATTCGCTGATCCTAATGAACCCATGCCATGTACATGCCTTTTATATCTATTTTTCACAAACTAGAGTTCGCTGTTTGCATTGATCGCACGTAACAATCCCATCATTACACACTTTTCATACCACCTTCACCATCACTATTAAAGTGCTTAGATTTTATTCGTAGTTACTCTATTTGATTTAAGCTTGTGGTTTCAACAGATTTCTCCCGAGGATTCGACATCTGGACTCCTAGATTTTACTACTTGAACGGACTCTTGCGCTTGAGAGAAGCACCTTTCGGAGCCCACCAAGTTTTTGGCGCCGTTGCCGGAGAGAACGGTTTGTTACTACGGTTTACTTCATTCAGAAGACCTTCGGTGAGATCTTTCCACTTTATTGTATATAATTTTTGTTTGCTTTTATATATAAATAAAAAAAATATTTGTGCTAGTTTATGTGGCATAGGACTCCTAGGACACATATGTTGACTCGACGTTTTGATATGGCTAATAATAATATGGATGAAAATTTTAGCAACAACAACGAAAATAATGTGCAACCTGGAGTGCCTCGGACTTTAAAAGATTTACTTCGACCCACTAGGACTAGCACTGCTTCATGCTTTGTTTTACCTGCCGATGCAAATTCTTTCAATTTTAAACCTAGGGTGATCCAACTCTTACCCACCTTTCATGGGTTAGACAAGGAAAATCCATATCTCCATATTAAAGGATTTGAGGAGGTTTGCTTGACATGCTTTGATGGGAAAACCAGCGAGGACACGATATATCTTAAACTGTTCCCATTTTCATTAAAAGACAAAGCTAAAAATTGGTTGAATGCATTGCCATCACGCTCTATTACTACATGGATTGATTTGCAGGCTGCATTTCTAAAGAAGTTTTTTCCTATTCACAGGACACAGGGACTGAAGCGGCAGATTATGAACTTTGCCTAGAAAAGCGAGGAAACATTCTACCAGGCATTTGAAAGGTTCAATGAGTTACTGCTCGCATGTCCGCACAATGGCTTCGACAAAAGCGGGATTATTGGCTTCTTCTACGATGGACTGCAGCCGTAAATGAAGCAATTTGTAGAGATGATGTGCAATGGAGGATTCTTTGATAAAGAGCCAGATGAAGCTTGGACGTACCTGGAGGAGATAGCAAAAAATGCACAGACATGGGACACTACTTCAGACTACGAGAGAGGAGGCCACTCTGCACCATCCCAGCCCACACGAGGAGTGGTATTCAATTTGAAGCAAGAGGACGCGTTGGAGGCAAAGATGGAGGCCATGATCTCAAACAAGCTTCATGCCATGAATTTGAAAGAGGCCAAGGCGGTTGAGATAGAGCAGACTTGCGCACTTTGCGACGTCAGTGGCCATGACACCAGTGCATGCCCCACACTTCCAGCCTTGAAGAGCATGCTAGGAAATCCTACTGGGGTGAATCAAGTGTCTTCGAATTACCAGAAATTCAATTCCAACAAGGGGTGGCGCAACAATCCAAACTTGAACTGGGGCCCCAATCAGCAGACTCAGCAGCAGCAGGCTCCCCCTCAGTTCAGACCGCCGCAATACAACAATAACAACTACCAAGGTGGGAACCAGAGGAGGGACCATGAGCCGATGCAACAATAGCAGATGCAACCATTTGGCGATGCACTTCAGCAGCTCATTCAGTTGCAACAAGCTCAGATGCAACAGCAGCAGGCTCAATTTCAGGCTCAGCAGACTCAGAATCAGCAGATGAGCGATAGCTTGGCGAGGCTTACAGCGACGTTAGAAAAAGGTAAGCTTCCATCTCAGTCAATTCCAAATCCTAATATGGGCTCATCTTCTTCTGCAGGTAACAATATGAAGCCATGCCAAGCTGTGCCCACTTTGAGGAGTGGAAAAGAGATTCAGAAGCCTGATCCACCAAGCAGAGAAGCTGAGCAAGAAGAGGGAATTCAGACCCAAGAAGAGGAAATTCAAGAGCAAGAGGAGGTACAGGAAAAGAGCACGGAAGTGGGACTGAGCAAAAATGTCATTAAAGAGAAGGAACCCGCAGCATATGTACCTGCAGCACCCTACCCTCATCGGCTACTTCAGAAAAGCAAAGATAAGTATCAAACTGAGATTCGTGAAATTTTTCAGAAGTGCCAGATCAATATTCCATTGCTTGATGCTATTAATCAAATACCTGCCTATGCTAAATTTCTGAAAGATTTGTGCACTGTTAAAAGAAAGTTAAATGTGAAAAAGAAAGCATTTTTGACTGAACAGGTTAGCTCTATTGTGCAACAAAATACACCACCTAAATTTAGAGATCCTGGATCACCCACCATCACTTGCACCATTGGCACTAAGAAAATTGGAAATGCTTTATTGGATTTAGGATCTAGTGTCAATATATTGCCATATCCTATTTTTGTGCAGCTTGGGTTAGGACAGCTAAAGCCTACATCTGTTATATTGCAACTAGCTGATAGATCTATTAAAGTTCCAAAGGGATGCATTGAGGATGTCCTCGTTCAGGTGGACAAATTTTACTACCCCGCGGACTTTATAGTTCTAGACATCCAGGGACCCCAAACTGCCAATACTACTCCTATCATCCTAGGTAGACCATTCCTAGCGACATGCAATGCTTTAATAAATTGTAGGGATGGTCAACTGAAAATTACTTTTGGCAACATGACTTTAGATTTGAATATTTTTAATACTTGCAAGTTGCCACATGTGGATGATGAGATTGAGAGGGTGCATATGATTGACTCGTTGGTGGATGACTATATTTGTTCTGAATTTTGTGATGATGCTTCTATTGTTGAGACTTTTATTGGTGATTCTGATGACATATCTTTTGTGCAGGAGAACATGAAGGAGCTCAATGCGGTATGGGAGCCTAGGTTCGAGGCTTTGCCACCTAACGCATCAATTCAAATTTCATCTGAGGTGGATGATCCAAAGCCAGAGTTGAAGCCACTTCCTGACTATCTTAAGTATGCTTTTCTTGGAGACGAAAACAGCTTCCCTGTGGTAATATCTTCTAAACTTACTTTAGAACAGGAAAGCTCTTTACTTGATGTGCTGAGGAAACATAGAGGTGCTATTGGTTGGTCCATTGCTGACATAAAAGGTATAAGCCCTATTGTATGCATGCATCACATTTATTTAGAGGATGACGCCAAACCCACTAGAGAAATGCAACGTAGGTTAAATCCAACATTAAAAGAAGTGGTGAAAGGCGAGGTTTTAAAATTATTGGATGCAGGCATTATTTATCCTATTTCTGACAGCAAGTGGGTTAGCCCTACACAGATTGTTCCTAAAAAGTCTGGCCTCACCGTGGTTAAAAATGAGAATAATGAGCTTATCCCAGTTAGAGCCACCACAGGTTGGAGGATGTGTATAGACTATAGGAAGTTGAATTCTAGAACTAGAAAAGACCATTTTCCTCTTCCATTTCTTGACCAAATTTTAGAGAGGGTGGCTGGACATGAATATTATTGCTTTCTAGACGGTTATTCAGGTTATTACCAGATTGAGATTGCGCCTGAGGACCAGGAAAAAACCACTTTTACCTGTCCCTTTGGTACTTTTGCATTTAAAAGAATGCCGTTTGGTTTATGTAATGCTCCAGCTACTTTTCAGCGATGCATGCTCAGTATTTTTGATGATATGGTTGAGAAAATTGTTGAGGTATTTATGGATGATTTTTCAGTATATGGTAGCTCTTTTCATGATTGTTTAGCTAACTTGGCTCTTGTTCTTGACAGGTGCATTGAAAATAATCTCCTATTGAATTGGGAGAAGTGTCATTTTATGACCACAGAGGGACTTGTCCTAGGTCACATGGTTTCTAAAGATGGTATACAGGTAGACAGAGCCAAGGTAGCAGTAATTGAGAAGCTACCAAGTCCTAAATGCGTGAAGGACATCAGATCATTTTTGGGACATGCAGGATTTTATAGGCGGTTCATCAAAGATTTTAGCGCTATATCTCGCAATCTTTGCAACTTACTTACTTTAAATGTGGATTTTATTTGGACACCTGAGTGTCAACTTTCTTTTGAAACTTTAAAGAAGTTGCTGATTTCTGCTCCCATTTTGCAGGTGCCAGACTGGTCCCTACCATTTGAAATAATGTGTGACGCAAGCAATTACGCAGTTGGTGCAGTCCTAGGCCAAAGAAAAGACAAAGTTCCAGTAGTGATTTACTACGCCAGCAAGACACTAAATGATGCTCAGAGGAATTATACGACCACGGAGAAGGAGTTGCTGGCTGTAGTATTCGCGTTGGAAAAATTCAGGAGCTATATTTTGGGATCACCAATTTTGATATATACTGATCACTCTGCTTTAAAATATTTATTGTCTAAAAAAGATGCTAAGCCTCGATTGATACGATGGATTTTATTGTTGCAGGAGTTCAATGTCACAATCAAGGACAAGAAAGGCGTGGAGAATCTAGTAGCTGACCACTTATCACGATTGACAGTAGGCCTTGATTCAGCAGATGTGCCTTTGAAGGACTCCTTTCCCGACGAGCATCTTTTTAGTGTTTCCACCTCTCCATGGTATGCTGATATCGTTAATTATCTGGTAAATGGTAAGACCCCTGACACTTGGTCTCTTCAAGACTTTAAACGGTTCAAGTATGAGGTAAAATATTTCTTCTTTGATGATCCGTACTTATATAAATATTGTAGTGACCAAATTGTTAGGAGATGCATTCCTGATCATGAAATAACCAGTGTGATACAATTTTGCCATGATGGAGTATGTGGTGGACACTTTTCAGCGAATAAAACTGTGGCAAAAATCTCGCAATGTGGCTTTTATTGGCCAACTATGTTTAAAGATACATTTCATTATTGCAAGACTTGTGCTGCATGCCAACAATTAGGGGGTATTACTAAACGTAACATGATGCCTTTAAACCCCATTTTGGAAATTGAAATATTTGATTGTTGGGGCATAGACTTCATGGGACCTTTCCCACCTTCATTTGGATATGCTTATATTTTGGTTTGTATTGATTATGTTTCTAAATGGGTGGAAGCTATTCCTTGCAGGTCGAACGACACTTCCGTTGTGCTTAAGTTCCTCAAAGAGAACATTTTCTCTAGGTTTGGAGTGCCAAAGGCCTTGATCAGTGATGGAGGGTCTCATTTTTGCAACCGCATGTTCGCTACTTTAATGAAGAGGTTTGGAGTCACACATAAAGTTTCTACTCCGTATCACCCCCAAACCAATGGTCAAGCAGAGCTGGCAAATAGAGAGATCAAAGGAATTCTACAGAAATCGGTGAATCCATCATGAAAAGATTGGAGTTTGCGCTTACCTGAAGCGTTGTGGGCCTACAGGACGGCCTACAAAACAATTTTGGGGATGTCACCTTACCGTCTTGTATTTGGGAAGTCTTGTCACTTACCTGTGGAGATAGAGCATAGATCTTATTGGGCTATAAAGAAAATGAATTTTGATACTGATGTCTCTTTTTCTTCTCGCAGGTTACAATTGTTGGAGCTGGAGGAGTTGAGGAGAAATGCGTACGACAACGCTAAAATATCAAAAGAGAGGATGAAATCCGTCCACGACATGATGATCTTGAGGAGGGAGTTCACCCCAGGCCAAAAAGTACTCCTATACAATTCCAGGCTACACATCTTTCCTGGGAAGCTTCGCTTTAGGTGGTATGGACCTTTCATAGTCAAAGAAGTATTCCCACATGGCGTTGTGCTCTTACTTAATGAAAAAGATGGAAGTGAGTTCAAGGTGAATGGCCAAAGATTGAAGCATTTTCACGAGCCTTGGACCAAGGAAGCGAGCACCATGGATCTCACAGACCCACCTTCGGGTGGGAACTAATCAGGTGTGTTCTTTCCATGATTCCCTCTTCCTAACATTGAGGACAATGTCTATTTTTAGTTGGGGGGAGGGAAATAACTTTTAGGATTTTTATTTTATTTTATTTTTCTTTTTCTTTTATGTTTTTTTAGTTCCCTTTTTGCATTGAAAAAAAAAATTTTGAGTTAAAAATATCACCAAAGTCTATCTTTACCTAGAAATGACCCCTATGTGATGAAATTTCTCGATATTTATTCACCACCATACACATGTGATTTATTTTCCTCCACCACTATTGTTAAATATTCCAGTCTTATTATACATTAATTTGAGTGCTTGTGGTGAATTTCTTTTTATACATCTCAATGGCAAGATTAATCGATGACTTAATGAATCTAGAAATTATGGATTAGCAAGTGGTATGCTCTCATTGGAACACACCAAAGTTCATGCACCAATAATTTATAAATTAACTGGAGCATTGTTCTTTATCTCGTATTCATTGCTATTTGCATGCTTGGTGTGATTTTGGGTAGAAAAACGTACCACGCCATTTGAAATGATCGGGATACCCATTCTTGTGAAAAATTAAAGAAGAGGAAGTTATCCTGCCACGTTGGTTATGCACACACAAAAGAAGAAAAAACGAGGTGAATGAAAAAAAAGAAAAAAATGAATAAATGTGCTATCAAAGAAATAACTTGGTTGGCTCGAGTAGTACAGTCCGAGGGGTCCTTCTTGGCCTAATGCCCTATGATCGTCTGATTTGGGAGCCATTGACCGGAACCTCAATTATTTGATGGAGCGATCCAAGTTATATACTTTTCCGCGAATGTTGCTTGATGCGCGTTACGCGGAACTATGGAAAAAAGCGAAAGAAAATAGAGGATAAGTGTGCATAATTAGCAAGGCAAGAGAACTTCCAAAGCTTAAAGAAAACACAAGATGTGGTGTGATCTCTTATGAATAAAGATTGACATGTGTATGCTTTGATACCATTTTATTTTTAATGTTTGCTTTGCATGAAAAATTCACGCTCCAAGTTAAAATATGTGATTGAACGGTGTGTACCATTGCTTTAGTATACTATGAGCCATGAAGTAATTGATAGTGAATTTGAGTCAACTTTATAACCATTTGAGATGCTTGACTTTCATTTTTGAAAACCCACAAGTACCATTACTTGATGAGCTTGAAATATTGATATTAGTGTTTGGTTATCTCTTTTGTCGTAGTAGTATGATGGTGAGTAATTTGAGATCTGATAAGGTGATCTAGGCATATTTTTAATCGCTCTTTTTGCTAGAGACTAGCAAAACGCTAGTTGGGGGGTGTGATTTGGGTTCAATATTGCGTATTTAACCCCCCATTTAGCCCTATTTTATGCTCATGTGATGCTACATTGTTCTCTAATTCACACGTATTTTATACACAATTATTTATTAGAGAAAACACACTATTTGAGCACAAAACAGCATTTAACGATGCAATTCTGCACATTTTATATTTTTCATAGCTTGGTCTCGATCTCACGATTCCAACGACTATTTATTTGTATTTTTCTGAGATCTGTGCTAATTACTATGAATTTTTGAATGCAGAATACCATTTAAATGGAGAAATACGCACGAAAATATGAAAATACGGTCGCCGCACGAATCTTGGCGAACACGTGGCAAGATCGCACACGCTCCCGCCTCATCCGACGGCGCAAGACGAGCGGGCGACGTGGCTGCTTCGGAAGCGTCGATCTCAGATCTAATGGCGGACAATCACCCCGACGCGAACTCGAAAGCGGATCAATTCGTGGCCACGCGTCGCCATCTCAGCCAAGCTCCGCTTGATCGAACGGCTGTGAATCGAAGCAAACTCGAAGCAACGGAGATTTCTGCTGGGCGACGTGGCCGCTTCGGGACGCTCCGATCACGATCCAACGGACTGCGAACGACGAAGAAATCGCGAGGCGGAGCGGCAATCGAAGGGCGACGTGGCGTTTTCCGAAGCGTTGGATTTAGATCCAACGGACGATGTCGACCCCGCACTGAGCAGCGAACGGGCGAAGGCAAGGTTAAATCGCAGTCGTGCGATGATGATCGAACGGTCAAAGCAACCCCGAAGCGAATTCAGATTCGATCGGCAGCGAAGCGGGCTTGGCACGACATTTAAAGCACACGTGTCGCTACGTGGAGCGATCCCGCATGGATCAACGGCTGATAATTGCTCCGATCAGGATCTGCGGTCCAGATCGATTCGGGCGCGATTTTAGGCGGGTTTGAACCCGTTAAGCCCAATAAACCCGCAATGCCTATTATATAAGCGTATTCTAGGGTTTTTGGGCGTATTATTGACGTATTGGAGCATCTAGGAGCCGTATTTTCTTCTGCAAAAATTCTGTAAAATTCCAGAGCCTATTTTCTTATTTCCAGAGAGTTTTGAAGTCTTTTCAAGGAGAATTGGTGATATTTTCTTCAACTCTAGCTCGTATTTGAGTGTTTTAGCTTGTATTTTGCCCTTAAACCTCCGTATTTTGCTCATAAACTTATGAATTCTGATTTGAAATTTGTGTATTTCTGCACCATGAGTAGCTAAATATTTTATGTGCATGGTATGGAGTAATTAGGTGATGTGAATCGTATTCATTGGTTGTATTATTGCGCTTAATCGCTATATTTGCTAAAGTTTAATCGTCGCTCTTAAATCTACTTTTTCATATTCCAAAAGAATTGATCTAGTTGATGATCACCCCACAAGGGTGAGATTTGATCTCTCCAAAAGAGAGTTTCATACTTCATATGTACGTTTACAACTTTAGCGATATACTATTAGAATTGATGCGTTAACTCCCAAAAGGACATCTTCCGACGATTCGCTCCCAAAAGGAGGTTTCGTTGTGTTATACTTGATCAACCAAAGTTTACGATTCGCTGATCCTAATGAACCCATGCCATGTACATGCCTTTTATATCTATTTTTCACAAACTAGAGTTCGTTGTTTGCATTGATCGCACGTAGCAATCCCATCATTACACACTTTTCATACCACCTTCACCATCACTATTAAATTGCTTAGATTTTATTCGTAGTTACTCTATTTGATTTAAGCTTGTGGTTTCAACAGATTTCTCCCGAGGATTCGACATCTGGACTCCTAGATTTTACTACTTGAACGGACTCTTGCGCTTGAGAGAAGCACCTTTCGGAGCCCACCAGGGGCCCACAGCAGTTCTAGGGGCCAATGGGGGACCCACAACAACTTTGGAGAACTTGGGGGGCCCACGGTGGCAAGCGGTGCGAGAGTTGCGACGTTGCGACGAACGTCGCTCGGTCAGACACGGTCGGTGCGAGGGAAAGTCTCGGTCGGACACAGCAGACGGCGCTGTGCAGCGCTGCGGGGTCGGTCACTGCGGCCGCTGCGGAGAATTCCTTCGGTCAGACACGTGGGGCGGGTCGGTCGGGCGCTTGGGCGAGGCTTGCAACGTTGCAACGTTGCAACGGTGCAGGCAAAGAGGGGGATCTCTCGCTCGGTGCGGGCGGGAGCGTCGGTCGTAGCGGGGATGCGGAGCGGGGTGCGGAGCGGGGGTCGGTGCGGGCGAGATCCTCGGTCAGACCGAGGGATCCTCTCGGTCGGACACTGGGCGATGCTGGCGGCTGCTGTGCAGTACGGAGCGGGCCTTGGTGTGGGCGGGGCTCTCGGTCGGTGCGGGGGAACGGGGGTGAAATCGTCGGTCGTGCACGGGGCGGCTGCTGCAACGTTGCGACGAATCGTCGCAAGCGAGATTTTGGGTTTTGGGAGCGGCTAGGGTTGATTTCTTGCGAAAATGAGTCTTCCTATGGGTTGTTTATATAGTGTAGAGGGGTTGACTTGGTCTAGGGCTAAATCTAATAGGATTAGGATTTTAAAATAATTTAAAATTCAAA
Organism: Scilla litardierei; assembly: GCA_030789695.1. Taxonomy (NCBI): domain Eukaryota; kingdom Viridiplantae; phylum Streptophyta; class Magnoliopsida; order Asparagales; family Asparagaceae; genus Scilla; species Scilla litardierei. Next base: position 129,167,084 of record CM061137.1, on the reverse strand, counting down.
TCTTTCTCTCTCTAACCCACGCATGGCTAGGGTGCGGCCAAGATGAGCTAGGATTTGGCTCAAAATTCATTTGAAACATTATAAACTTAATAAAATTTTATTTGGCTAAAAATACATTAAAACCTAGTTATTAAAAATATTATAAGTTTTGTTTAAAATGTAAAATAGGTCAAATAAACTCCAGAAATTGTAAAATAAATATTGGGATGATCGTGACGACGAGAGAAAGGTAACTAAGGAGACGGATCTCAATTTCGATGTCAATCGACGAAACTAAAAATAGAAACGTCCTACGTCAAAAGTGAAAATCACAACGTCTCTTCGAATAAGATCAAATCATGGGAAAACGACCCGAGAAATGTCGTTCCAAATTAGTGCCACAATTTAATACTCTCAAAGACGTTCACAACGACATATCACACCAAAGTGTTCACAAACAACCAAAGTCTAAAAACAAATACGTGCATGGTCAAAAGCACGTGCACGAACAAAGTACGTTCGGAAAGCGACCGTTACATCCTCCTCACCTTAGAATAAAGTCCGTCCTCGGACTTTCTAACTATAAATATAACTCTAGCTAGACTAGTAGCTATCCCGACCACATCACATTATAATTCAACCAGGTATAGTCATTACCAAGGCTTATACATACACTAGGTAGACAACAATAACTCTGCTAACATGTATATATATTCATTCACATATTTCAATCATATATATATATATATATATATATATATATATATATATATATATATATATATATATATATATATATATATACATCCCTTATATAACTATTACTATCCTAGTACAAACAATAGTTCAGATACTCACATAAGATTAGCCTCATACTAGCAAGTACAATCATTGCTCTACGTTTAGATAGCTACCTATGCACAAAACAAACATGGGTATACTACTCCCTAATATTTCCTAGTATACATCCAATACCAAACACATCAACACATGTAGTCACACCATACCATTACTTAAATCAAGTTTTACTATATCTAATATGCATTCACCACTACTATAGTTTCACAATATATAGTCATTCAAATGCATGCAAATAGTTCACCATATATTCACATCACATACGGTCCTATAACTGTATTTACGACACGCCACATATACCATAGTCACCAATAACTATAACTAAGCACATACTTACCCGTGCATGGTGCACACCCATACACGCTAACATTTCATTCATATATATCAATCATACCACTATATACTCAGCACATCTACACACCTAGTTTAGCTAGCACACATATGTTCACACCGGCAAGTCCTTAGTAAATAATTATACCACAAGACCAATACCTATAACTATATACTGGTATAGCGACCCACAATCATGTGCGTAACATAACCAGGCACAAACACTCCTATCACTGTACATACATCAAACATCGCTATATGCAAACTACAGACATAACAATATACTTAGAGTATACCCACTCAAGCTTGAGTGAGACTCAACACACAGATCAGAATATTCTATATACGTAACACGGTATCTATACCTATACTAATACCACTCCAATATATATACGTCTACCAATATAACCATATGCATACCATATGTCAATCACACTTAATATTTAGTCAGGTAACACTCACAAAGTTCAATCACTTTATATACCATAATAATAATTCAGACATCTGCACACATATAATTATAATACCTTCCCTAATACATGCATTCACCGTATAGTCACACACATGTAGAACATATATTCACACCATATCCGTCTACCTATAATTAATATACTAACACATCTACTTCATACATAGTTAAGATATGCAATAGTCGTGTATACCTCACGGTATACACGCATACAACATCCCGTACAAGCAAGCAATACCAATCAGGATTATAATCCTATTACCATATGTATATCACCTATATACTCATGCAGCAAATACATAACTACTTACATTTAAGCAAAATACATATCTACGTACGAGCACACACTCACACGTACTAACACATAGGTCATATAAATAGGCCTACCCACTTAACTATACGTACACCTATTATTATCACACCTATCAAGCATGTAGCTTTACCAACATATTATTTCAACCATTATAAGTATCTCCAACTACATACACCCCCTTAGATATTCCAACACTGATTCTTATACACACAGACGCCCAAAGAGCGATATAGCTATCCTCACGCATATCTATAAATACTAACACACAACTAACTTCATATCATCAAGAATAACTCCGAGTATGTATATATCACACAATAGGCAAACATTAATATACTATAGGGGAGTACACTCATTCAAGCCCACATACTCAACTTAGGTACATGCACCATGACAACATCACAAGGGTCCAAGAGCCTACTCACAAATTAGGGTTGACACAGCCATCGGCGAGCACTAAAGCCTAAGCAATAGAGGGAGGTCGAGGTCGAAAGCGTGACGAGGGAAGGATCGATAAGCACGAGTTCAGATAGGACGAATACACGGAGACAGCTTGGCTAGGTGAAACAGTGACTCAATTGTGAATGTTTAGGTAGAGGAAAGGGAGATGTAGTGATACTCTTATAGGATGCAGGAAGAAAATAGTGTAAATAACATAAGCTAAAATACGTGGAATTTGAAAACTGTTGTACTTCAAAAGTTGGAGCCCTCGTTTGTATAAAAAAAATTTGGAGATCGATAAAACAAATTGTTCGAAACAAGTTTGAGTCGAATGTACAAAATAAGAGAAAACGGTTTATTGGCTTATATAAAATTATCAAGAGGAAAGTGAATCATTCACACGAACATGAAGGACGTAGCTTAGAAAGTGCTATGCAGCAGTAATTTAATATAATGTTGGCAAAAGTTTTGAAATTCAAAGAATGAAATTAAAGTAACTGAAGAATTTAAGCTCGTGTTAAATGCTTTCAAAGTCTTTAGGCTAGGGAAAAATTTAAAATAATCAATATTGAAACTACTTTTAGAGGAACTAGGATCTGCAAAAAAAGAACTGATTTACACAAGGTTCTTAACATATGAGCACAACGAACCTGGTACAGATATATAAAAAAAATAATTGAAATTCTATTTAGTTTAGAAATCATTCTAAAAGTATGTATGGTGAACGGAAAGATGACTTAGTAGTAAAATTATCAAAATTTGTAATAAAGCTTTAAAACCAAATTATGGGGAGTCTAGATCAGGAATAGTAATTTTACAAAAATCTGAAATGGGGAAAACGATGAGCATAACTTCGACTTGTTGGAAGCTGAAATTCCATGTGACTTGAAAAGTATATTAAAAGTAAACACGATGTATCATTCGAATGGCATAAATAAGAAAAGAAAATTATAAATCGAATTGGGCAAAGTAAAAGTACGGTTCAGAATAAAATTAGTATATGAAGGGACAAGGTATTTACATCGGTACGAAAGTATAGGCTGGAAAAATATAATAAGCTAGTATTCAAAAATTTCGACAAAAGTTTTAAGAATTTAAGTCAACGAAGGAGTATGAAGTATAAGTATATATATTAAAATTTTGAACAAATTTAAACTTAGGGAAAGAGGAAATCGAAAAATACTTTCAGAAGATTCAAGATTTGTAACGGAGAGGTTCGAAAATTGACGACGATCGTCATGAGACAATCTCGTGAATCGAGGCAAGGAAAATGGTCGGACGATCAAAACGTACATACGCCTAGGATATGAACCAGGAAAATCTACGGGGAAACTCCTACAGTCGACAACTAAAGATTAAGAAACTAAGCGCTAAGACTTCCTAAGGAGCTAGACGGTAATGAAATGCGTTCAGCTTGGCCCGAAATAGATGGACCCAAGCGAACGATTAACGAAATTCTAGAAGTCTACTATGGTCAGAGTCAGGCAAGAACCACTATGGTAACTCCTAAGACGATTAAATCAATTCCTAGCAGGAAGTCTAACTAACAATCAGGGGCCTCTAACTAGCAAGCACAGTCGTCTAACTGAGTCTTCTTACCACCTAGTGACATAGGGAAACGAATAGACTCAAGGCTTATGACTCGGATGTTGCAATTTATTTAATGGACATTTCGTTATTATCGTTGTTCCGTTAATTCGCAATTGCAAGACGGGACCTGCATGTGCCACCAACAAAACCTGTCACGCCCCGCTTTCCAAAAATATGGAGGCGAGATGTGAGAAGGTCAGCTCAGACTTGAAGCTACAAGGCTGCAAGTCCGATAAGCGTCATTCAACTTTAAATAGCAGGTCCTTGCAACACAAAACGAAACAAAGATAATAATAAAGAAAATGAGACAAAAGAAATCTCAGAATATCCATAAAATAAGTTTCCAACATCACAGAAAAAGGCACCAGGCTAAAAGAAAAGAATCTAAAGGCCCAAACATGGCCAACAAAAGTACAACGTACAAAGTAAAGGTGCCACGCACCGACAACTAACAGAAATCCTAAAACAAGAAGGAAGCTCAGCAAGGGTCACTAAGAATGGTCACCGGTGTCCGCAAAACTCCTCCTGGGCAGATATGGACTCAGGCTCAACGTCAGCAACAACCACGTACTCAGCTACGGTCTCTGGCTCAGGGTCTAACGTGTGACACCCAAAAGAGCAAGGGGCACATGTCAGCAAGTCTACAAGAGACTTGTGCAAGGAAACTGAAAGTGAAAGTAAGACAACCTAACAGTTCTAGCATGATGAAATGACATGGCAGATATATCATGAGTGCAACAAGTAAAGTAAAGTACAACAAGTATCTAGCATGGCATGGCAAGAGTAGTAAACTAATATCATTCACAAGTCACGTTTTCATGTCGTGCACAGAGTTCACGCCTTACAGCTAGAGTGGCTGATCGGGCCAACTCCTAAGCTGAGTGGTCGCTCAACCCTACCCCTCCACGTGTATCGAGCCATGGCCTTACCCCCGAACGGGAATGCTCGCTTCTGGATCACGAGCTAGGAAGTGTTTTTCATGATGGCATAGGGGTGCACCTAGCCAAAACAAGGATGTACAATTATTGTAGCTTGTGCTATGAATGCAACATTCAACTTGGATGACATGTAAGATGCAATGCATGGCAGATAACAGTTTAAGTGCGTACAGATAAGGAATTTAAACATGGCAGATATCAATGCATGAATGACATGGCAGGGTGACAGATCTAGCTTCGTTGTCAAGCTAGATCTTAAAGTTGCGTCTAGACAGCTATCATTTCACTGTCTAGTCTCTTTTACGCTAAAAGCAAGGAAGTGGCCTAAAAACATGGCCCTAAGCAAAAGTTGACAAGTTTCACTTGCCTGCAAGTCAAACGTCTGAATACACCGTCTAAAGAGTCCAAAGTCCAATTCTACGTACGTGCACAAGTCCACCAGCCTACATTCCCATTTTATTAATCTTTGATTAGTGAATTTAAAACATTTAAAACACTTTAAAAAACATCAATTTTAGTCTTGATTATCAGGGTGTGGTTGGGGTCCTAAGGGTGCAAAGCGTTACCTCAACACGACGCGAAAGCTACACTGGCGGTAGCGACACCAGGGGTTGGAATAAAAGAACGCGCTCCAAGTCTTGATTCCAAAATAGATTCCTCGCTCGAAAGATCTGGGCAGCAACCGGAGCGACGAACCAAGATCCCAAAGCTAGCACGTGCGACGAAGAGTTACAACTTGTCGCAACGTCAAAATAGTCCAACGGCGAAGAAGAAGCACTTGGGTGGGGACCACATCAGTTTTAGGGGCCAATGGGGGACCCACAACAACACTGGAGAACTTGGGGGGCCCACGGTGGCAAGCGGTGTGAGAGTTGCGACGTTGCGACGAACGTCGCTCGGTCAGACACGGTCGGTGCGAGGGAAAGTCTCGGTCGGACACAGCGGACGGCGCTGTGCAGCGCTGCGGGGTCGGTCACAGCGGCCGCTGCGGAGAATTCCTTCGGTCGGACACGTGAGGCGGGTCGGTCGGGTGCTTGGGTGAGGCTTGCAACGTTGCAACGTTGCAACGGTGTGGACGAAGCGGGGGATCTCTCGGTCGATGCGGGCTGGAGCGTCGGTCATAGCGGGGATGCGGAGCGGGGTGCAGAGCGGGGGGCGGTGCGGGCGAGATCCTCGGTCAGACCGAGGGATCCTCTCGGTCTGACACTAGGCGATGCGGGCGGCTGCTGTGCAGTACGGAGCGGGCCTTGGTGTGGGCGGGGCTCTCGGTCGGTGTGGGGGAACGAGGGCAAAATCGTCGGTCGTGCACGGGGCGGCTGCTGCAACGTTGCAACGAATCGTCGCAAGCGAAATTTTGGATTTTGGGAGCGGCTAGGGTTGATTTCTTGCGAAAATGAGTCTTCCTAGGGGTTGTTTATATAGTGTAGAGGGGTTGACTTGGTCTAGGGCTAAATCTAATAGGATTAGGATTTTAAAATAATTTAAAATTCAAATCTTTCTCTATCTAACACACGCATGGCTAGGGTGCGGCCAAGATGAGCTAGGATTTGGCTCAAAATTCGTTTGAAACATTATAAACTTAATAAAATTTTATTTGGCTAAAAATACATTAAAACCTAGTTATTAAAAATATTATAAGTTTTGTTAAAAATGTAAAATAGGTCAAATAAACTCCAAAAATTGTAAAATAAATATTGGGGTGATCGTGATGACGAGAGAAAGGTAACTAAGGAGACAGATCTCAATTTCGACGTCGATCGACGAAACTAAAAATAGAAACGTCCTACGTCAAAAGTGAAAATCACAACGTCTCTTCGAATAAGATCAAATCGTGGGAAAACGACCCGAGAAATGTCGTTCCAAATTAGTGCCACAATTTAATACTCTCAGAGACGTTCACAACGACATATCACACCAAAGTGTTCCCAAACAACCAAAGTCTAAAATAAATACGTGCATGGTCAAAAGCACGTGCACGAACAAAGTACGATCGAAAAGCGACCGTTAAAATATTCACCTTGGCAACTTGAGAATCCTACATTGTGATCACAATATTCAATACAATTTTATGTCTTCACAAAGAAACTACCAATTTCAACCAAAGTCACATAAAATGCCATCATGATCAATCAAGAATGCCATCTCTTCAAACTACACAAAAGTTTGCTTCTAATGACTAATCCGTAACCCAAGATACAAGGAGGTATATCGAAATAATGTTAAGACACTAAAGAATGTCATTTTTTGGCAAGAATGAAGCATGCTACCCAAAAAGTAACTTACATTCAAATTAATCTCAAATAAAATATCATCATTGCCAACTAATTAGGGCTAAAGCTAACATTATATCCCTCAAATTAAAGTTTATCTCATGAGTAGAGAATCCTACAACAACTACAAGTAAGCTACATACATCATGTAATATCTAAGCCCAACCAACTCTATCCTCTAAATTTAGCTTAAAGGCCCAACCAAGAAAAATAATCATAATGACGACAACATCAACAATAACAACAATAGCAATACCAACAACAATAGCATTATTATTGTCACTAACAACAACGACGACACTAACAACAACAATACCATTTTAATTCAAGAGAAGGAAACACAACATCAACCCAAGTTCAACTGCTAGCAACCATCAAACCCTACTTTCCAACATACAATCATTTCAAACACCTCATGCATTCATGGCAACATTCATTCTCATAAGATAACAATCCCACATATATAACTACCAATCACACACAATGCTCAATGATGTCATGATGCATATGAAACACAAGCAATGCGATGCAATGCAATGCAATGGGATCCCATGAATGTGCCGGCATGCAAGTGGATCGTGCTTCTACTCCGTTATTAACGTGGAGCCACCTAATGGTATCAAGAGGTTGCCCACATCGACTTCTCCCACCTCCTATCGCGGCAACTTTGTCCATGTCCATTGACGCACTCGAAACCTACATCTAGGTTCCACCTGACGGTGTCACGATCGCCAAGCGTGGTATGTCCCCTAGGCTTCAATTCCAGGCTCAATCCGCAAGCGGACGGTGTCGAGTTATAGTATAAATGATATCGAATCCCACAGGGACGGTGATAGTGTGTATGAATTCTCAGTTTATTTCTAAATCTCGAAGCGAGATAGTTATCGGGTTGGAAGAGTCGTTTGGGGTTTTGTTGTTGTTTCACTAATAAAAAGGACTAGGGCATTAGGGATTGCCACTAAGATCGTCGGGGGTTGACATTAGAATAGAATCCTCACGTTGCATTAGGGTTAGGGGATAAATCTCACAATTCGTACCACTCTCGTGGTTTAGAATTGCGAGGTATTTCGGTGGCTCTCGTTGACGCAATGGCGGTAGCCATCAACGTAGCGGTATATTCGTCAATGGATCCCCTCAAGGCACGAGCCGGGCATGGTCACAAGCCTTGGTTGGATCCACCGATTTCCCTATTTGGATCCTGTAGATATCCATTAAGCGCATCAATTCCACAGACCGTAGGCATGATCTTAGTATGGGTTATCTAGGGATTCGGTAGGATCGATCGAAATACTCCCCTAAATCCCTAATTCAATGCGAAAATTCAGATCTACATTTTTCCCCTAGGATCTTAGGGCTAACCCATCAACCCTAGAATAATCTACTCACACATGGCGATAATAATAGATAAAATCATCATTTCTAAAGAAGAAGACATCATAGAAATAAAAAATAATCAAAGTAGAAGACTTACAGCGGGAGATAGAAAATATTTGCAATTTATAGATCTAGAAATAATTCCAGATTCCAAGCGCAAGAACAATCGAAATTAAAAGTAATAATCTCCCAATTTCGATCCAAAATTCTCTTACAAAAATTAATCTAAAAAATCATCCAGAAATTTCGCCTCCTCTCCCCTCGAAAAACTATTCAAAAATCCTAGAAAATGAGTGCCCCCCCATCGTCGCGAGCTCCCAGCTTCAGCCCCTCGAAATCGCGCAATCCACGGCTCAGAAAATACTTCCCAAAACTGGCCCTGGCATTGCCGACCGAGTAAGTGACTTGGTCGAGCAATGCGTTGCTCGTTCGGTCGCTCGGACCGAGCAGATGAGCTGCTCGACCGAGAAGTACAAGAAATCGAGAAACTTCAAAATCGTCCCTCTGCCAGCCCGGACCGAGTCAGCTCTGCTCGGTCCGAGCAGGGGCTAACTCGGTCACCGAATAGCTGCTCGGGCCGTGTCACTGGAATTGCTTGAGTTGTGGAATTTGACGCTGCTCGACCGAGCAGATGATCTACTCGGTCCGAGCCAGCCCGTATCGGCTCCATTCCTTCAATTGAAGCTGCTCGGTCCGAGCAACTGAACTGCTCGACCGAGCAGTCTGAGAAAAACTCTCCAACAGCTGCTGAGAGCTCCTCTCTCTCCTCTGCTCTCTCTCTTCTCCTCCAATGGCCCCAAAAGTGTGGCAAACTCCTACGGTGCTCCACCAATGAGCTCACGGGCACGTCGGATGTGTCCATATCTAAGTGGGGTCCCAAATCGCTCCAAAATCCCTGAAAACTCATAAAACACTACGAAACTCGAATATATCGTCAGAAATGCAATATCGTAGTAAAACGTGGGATTTGAATGCGAAAATAGTATGTGATGCAATGAAATGATGGTATAAAAATAGTAGAAAATATGGACACACCAAAATCCCCCAAGCTTATCTCTTACTCGTCCTCGAGGAAGACGAATAATCGATATGCCGGGAGGAAAACAAAAAGAAATAAGAAAATGAAAATAGGAAGAGATGAAAAGTAAAAAGAGAGGGGAATAGAAGTGAGGGGAGAATGCTAGGGATGATCGGTCAGATCTCAGGCCTAATTAGTACTTCACGATGCTCTGAATGAAATATATACATGCTACTGGCAATTTCTAGTTTTACAAATCATTTGACTAGCATGCAATACAGGCAAAGGATAGGGATCTACTGAAATAACGCCATCAAATCATATCGATCTCATGCAATCCCTAGAGTCTAGTATAAAGAAGTTGGCAACGCCCTTTTCAATCAAGATACACAAGGAGCATAAAGAAATCACATAACATGCAATAGAGAATAGAAAAAGTCATGACATTCAGATATTCATTTCGATTCATGAAAAATCTCCAAAAACTAAAGCATTTCATAAAGTTTAGGTATTATTAAATCTCCCCGTTATGCACCGACTATCATTTGTTTCCCATTATATATTCTCTCTCTTACAAAAACATTTGAGGTTCACTAAGGGTGTGTTTGGATTGAAAGAAAATGAACGAAAGAAAAGTGAAATGATAATGAAAAATAAAGAAAAGTGAAATGAAAATGAAATGAGATTCTTTCTCATGTTTGGTTACCAAAGAAAATTTTGAAGAAAGTTGAAAGGAAAATAAGGAAATTTCTTCCATTATGTTATTAGTTCAAAACGAAAAAAATTAAGAGGTGTTTTTGCTAAATAGTAAGAGGTGTATTTGCTAAATTTATAAATAATTTACTTAAAAAATTTAAGAGGTATTTTAGTCTCATAATAAATTAAAAATTTGTTAGTTGTTCTGCATAATTCAGAAAGTTCGCAAATAATTTACGAATTCTAACAAATAATTCTCTAACCCTACAAATATCATGATTCGTAAATAATTTGATATTAAATAGTACATAAATAATTTACAAATTATATGAAAACGTTAGAAATAATTTGCAAGCTATTAGAAAAATTCGTGCATAATGCGCGAGTTTTCAAGCCAAACGTAAAAATTACACGAATTATTCGTTAATTTTTTGAACAAATTCATGAATAAAAATATTTTAAATATTCGTGATTTTCAAAAAAAATTCCGAACTATTCTCATACTATTTTGAAAAATTCGGAAAAAATTCGCAAATTTTGAATAATTTACGAATTTTAAAAAATTCATATGTAAAATTTTAATAATGATTCGTGATTTTTTGAAAAATTCATTCATAATTTTTTGAAAAAAAATTCATATGAATTATTCATGAATTCATTAAAAATAGCTACTACTTATATTTGTTAAAAAACACAAATGAATGGATGTGAGAATAGTTAGTTTTGCTTTCTTTTCCCTTATTTTTCTTGGGATAAGAGGAGAAAAACTTGAAAGAAAAGTTTTACTATTTATTTTCCAGTCTTTTCCTTCATTTCCTTTTTCTTTTCACTTTTCTTTTAAGCCAAACAATAGAAAATCATTTTCCTTCATAGTTTCTCTCCTTTTCTGTCCTTTTCTCACTAACCAAACACACCCTAACTTTTTTTTGTTGTATATTTGGGTTTTAGCATACAAATTTCAAACATTCAACATGAACAATATTAGCTACTGAAAAAAGTGCTTGAACATAAAGTAAACTCAAAGCAGGCACATCTTTCCCTGAAGAAAGCAACGCCACTGGCAGAGTGGCACATTAAGAGTATCCCCAAATGGTTACGCTCTAAATGGCACATCAATATCAACATGTCACGAAACAAAGAGAAACACCTTCGGTTACACCAATCAAACTAGCAAATAGGGAAGCTAATATTTTCCATGTTTTACATGAACACGATATGACAATAATGCATTTGGCCTATAAGGCTGGAAGCATCTCATAGCACAGAACAGGACATCCAATCCTCGAACTGAACCGGCTACTGGTTTCATCTAAAAGATCAACTCCAGTCATGTTACAACGACCACAATAGACGATAAACAATTCCATATCACCCACAAATGAAAACACGAGATGCGTTCAAAATTCATGAAGAGAACAGCACAAAAGAGGTAATAATGTTCTTTCAACCGAGGCGAGCCAGTAAGATTTCAGCTAAAGTCTTGCACGCAGTCGTGACCATCCTCCTCTTGGCCGTAGTTTGTAGATTTCATCTTCACACCGATGCTCAAATTATTTCTAGTACATTGCATGAACCTCTGGGTGTCCAGTTTCGTTACAGTCGTTTTTTTGTATATACACACCTTGGGCTGCCCTGTTTTTTGTTTAGATGCTCTTACTGAAAACCTGCGACCTTGAGGACCAGTAAGCTTGAGTTGCCCAGTCTCCTATTTGAAGTGAGAGATCCTGAACTCAGCAAGATACATCCTGAATGACCTCTCGCAATTTTACCATACTTGGTAGTGGTGTTGGCAATTGGCACAATGAGAATGAGAACGGTAGCAAGCAGAAAATTCGAAGTATCAGGTGTCATCCTCTATAATTAATAATTGCATGATCATGTTGAGCTCTGCAAGGGAAAATATCATTCAACTATTAAGAACCCAAACTGAAAGTGCACTAGCAATAATCTATGCTTGCTTCTATAAGACGAAAAGGTGAAAGAGACTTGGAATTTTAAACTGTTGCCACATCTGTAGAAATTCATGTAGCAAATACAAGTATAATTTACCTTAAAAGGCATATACAATGATTATGTGAATGCAATGATATCATGAAATTATGCTTTAAAAATGAATATTGTATTGACTACAAGTAGTTTTGACCACAGAAGCTCCAACAAGGTTTTCGTTATCACCCTTGCCCAAGCCCGGCAACGCCCCCCCCCCCCCCCCCCCCAACGCTCCCAAAAAAAAGGCAAAAAAAAAAAAAAAACTAACGCTCCCAAAAAAAAAAAACACCAACCCAACGCCCCCAAAAAAAGGGAAAGAAAAAAGAAGAAAAATGAGTAGGCATGAGCTCTAAACCCGTGTTCCACTTCGCCTAAACCCATGTTCCACTTCGCCTTTTTGCCCTTTTCTTAAGAAATAGTTCAAACCCTTTAGGTTAGTCTACCTGCAGATTAAAACATTAGGGTCTTTAGTTGTCAACTTTCCATATACTATTGCATCAAGCTTCTCTCGGTTTTGGTAGCATGAACATATCAGGTAAGTAATTACCTTGAGTAAGCATATGCCAACTACATGAAAAATTTACTGTGCTCTATATAATGCATGTTTAACGAAACACATACATTACATGTCAAACATGCGCACGCCGCGTTGGGGGGGGGGGGGGGGGGGGGGGGGGGGGGTTGCTTCGGTCAGCGTCATTGAGATGAAGGGGCCAAGGAGAGGGCGGTGGAGCTTAAGAAACATATCTTCAGGATGGTGCGCAAAGGGAGGGGAGAGAGGCAGAGAAAGCAGTGAAGATGATCAGCATCATCCCATGGGGATGTGGTTATTGAAGGTTTGACTGACGTTGAGAGCTCTGTGGAACTCCTTGGAGTTTATCCTTTCCAACAGGTAGTTGGGGGATTAATGCTCCTCAAAACCCTTCCCTTTGAAAGCATGCTGCCCTCATGAATGTGCAGCAACCACCCCATGTAATTCCTCCTACATCTAAGAAAACAATCAGGAAACCACCTTCTACCATCCAGAAAATGCATTTGGAAGCTGAAGTGATTGCCTTAATGACGGTTGCTTGGCATCTGTCTAATTGCATGGCGGGTCAGCTGAGGAGGACGAAGAGCGGGCACAGTGCAGGTCTCACTCTGGTAAGAAGGATAGGGCTCTTGCTACGGCGCTTCTATGACAAGTGGATGAGAAGAGGAAAGCACCGATAGAGGAAAAACCGCTGCTAGGTATGTGAAGGGCTAGATCATCATTGCAATGATTGCCCAAGGGTGATTCATGCTAGTATTGCCACAAACGGGACCATGTCGCCGATTGCGCACAAAAGCTTCTTTGCAAGAAAGGGCAACAAATGAGTAGGACTCGTAACTGGAGAGCTCGGTGCAATAGCCAAATCTAGTAGCGGAGAAGGAAAAAAAAAATCCAAGAATGACGAAGGACGGAATATCTAATGAGATAAATAGAAAAAAAAGATGTAGGGGTTTAAAGCGGAAAAATTAGGAAAATGGGGGAAGAGCAAATTAAGAAAATTATGGATTCTAAATAAATAAGTGATGTTGAGAATTTCTCACCCATGCCAGCCTTCGCACACTCCAACAAATCAGCATGCCAGAGATTTCGAGATCTAAGCTTCTCGTCAAGACTCTCGTGTGTCCACTTCCTCACATCTCACAAGAGAGATTTAAAAGAGAAATTTTTTCTCAAATAAATTTCTTTTCATGCACTCACTGCTTAAAAAATAAATAAGTTTGTGGCCTTTATATAGGCTTACAATTTGGCTTTCAAAATTCACATCCAATGTGAGATAATAACTCTAAAATAACTAAAAGATCTATAATAAATAAATGATTCAAAACACCTCAAACTCTACCTTAAATAAAATAACTAAAAGACTCAAAATAATTAGAATACTCAATGGACTCAAACTATGTCTTTATCTAAAATCTAAAATAAAAAAGACTTTATCTCAATTTTAAATTAGATCTCTATCATTCCTTCCGGCTTGAGAATTTCACCACCCGATGAATGATGATAGAAATAATACAACTAGAGAGAAATTTGCAGTCCCTTGTAATTGGAGAAGATGCATCCACATACTTTAAAGTGTAGTAGGATGTAGATTTACAGACAACTATCTTTTGAAATGTCTTAAAACAAAAAATAAATGAAAGCATATAGAAAATTGTTTGTTAGTAGGAAGTGGAAGATCTGTGATGACAAACTCCATGTGTTTAAATTAGTGGTGCTTCAATCTACAGTTTTGATGCACGATTAACAAATAGCTTAAGATAAGTAAAGCTCGGATTGCAATGTTGGATCATGATCAAGCTAGGCTTTGGCTTTGGCTCCGACTCTAATGATGGCTCATGCTTCAATTCCGTCTCATGCTCAAACTTGGGCTCAATCTCATATTCAAGATTTGGCTTGAGCTCAAACTCAGGCTCAAACTCTGTCTTATGTTCTGGCTTGAGCTTTATCCCGGGTTCTGGCTTGGGTTCGATCTCTTGCTTCCTCTTTAATTGTTCGAGTATTTGAAGTTTGTTGTTGCTCTCAAGTAACTCTTCTAGTGGATCCTTCTTAACCTTTAGACTTAAAAATTGTTGGAATAATTCGTGGATAAATCAATGCTTGGAAAAATACCGACATTAAAGAGTGATTTTGAATATTGACCAACGTCGAAAAGGAACTTGAAATTGCTTATGGCAAGATAGTGCATCTCCACTTAGCTTGTGATATGCATATGCATATTTCTTTCATTTAAAAAATCAAAACATTAGAAGAAATATTCTAAATAATACTCTCAATCATCATATCCATACCGACGTCAAAGAGTGATTTTGAATATTGACCAACGTCGAAAAGGAACTTGAAATTGCTTATGGCAAGATAGTGCTTCTCCACTTAGCTTGTGATATGCATATGCATATTTCTTTCATTTAAAAAAATCAAAACATTAGAAGAAATCTTCTAAATAATACTCTCAATCATCATATCCATACATATCATCAAAGTCATAAAAGAGTGGGACCCGTCTGAACATCTCATGCTAATAATTTGCCAAAAAAGAAAAGCATATGTAGTAATCATCGTAATACCCAATAAAATTTACTTCAATCCAACAAAAGAATGTTGGGAAAGCTGAAGGAGCTGATGTTTTTGATTTAAAACTGTGTGATTTGGGTTTTTAATGAAGAAATCGGAATTGTTGAAAGGAGGATGAAGAAAATGCTGAACGTTAGGTGTGGGAATTTTTTTTAAAATTTTAAACTAATTTTTTTTGCCTCAATTGAATATTTTGAATTTTAAAAATTTTTCCTCTCTTTTTTGATTTTTTTTTCTCACTTTTTTTAAAATCCATTGGAAGAAAGGAAAAAAAGAAAAAAAAAGAAGTCTTTTGATGAGTGAAAAAGATGAGGAAAAAGTAAGGGGTTTTTTTCTAAAATCTTAAAGATAAGAAGATGATAAAAACGAAAAAAGGCCAAACTTCTTTTGATCTTTGATATAAAACCTAACTAAAAGAAAAAAGGTTTTTTTGACGAGGAAAAAGATAAAGATAAATTTAGGTTTTTAAATCTAAAATTTAAAAGATAAGAGGATGAAGAAGAAAAAGGAAAACAAGTAGGAAAAATACATTTTTGATCTAAAACCTAATTAAAAAAGATTTTTTTTTGATGTGGAAAAGAGAAAGAAAATAACAAACACAGGACTGAAGATCTAAAAGAAAAATAGAAAAAACTAATAGCTGTATGGGTTTAAAGTTTGAAAATTAGAAAAACTAAGGAAAACAAATTGAGAAAATCAGTGATTCTAAATAAATAAGGGATGTTGAGAATTTCTCATGCACGTCATTCTTCGTCCACTCCAACAAATTAGCATGTCAAAGATTTAGAAATCTAAGCTTCTCGCCAAGGCTCTTATGTGTCCACTCGCTCGCATCTCATAAGAAAGATTTAAAAGAGATTTTTTCTCAAATAAATTCATTTTCATTCGTTCACTGCTTTAAAAATAAATAAGTTTGTGGTATTTATATTAGCTTACAATTTAGCTTTCAAAATTCGCATCCAACGTGAGATAAAAACTCTAATAAAAGATCTAAAATAAATAAAGGGTTTTTCGCATACCTGTCCCTTAAATCATGCGTATTTTGATATCTGTCTCTTAAAAATTTGTATTTGCTCTCAAGTCTCTCAGTAATTAAACGTTAACCTTAATAGTCACTCCATCCTGTATTCTATTAAAAAGTTAACTAAATTACATTAATTAACGATTAAATAATGATAACAGTTAATTAATTAAGAAATAAACTATAATTAACCATTAACCCCCCTATTTAACCATTAACCCCCGAAAGCACAGTGGAGGAGGAGGCACCTCCTCCCCTCCTCCTTAGACGAGGAGGGGGGGGGGAGGTGTCTCCTCCTCCCCCAAGAAAGTCCAGGGGAGCCGGCGGCGCCTCCTCCCCCTCCTCCTTAGACGAGGAGGAGGTGGATGAGGTGCCTCCTCCTCCATCCCAGGAAACCCAGACCCCCCCACGAAAAGCTCATTAGGCGCTAACCCGAACAGAATATTCCCATTTTCGTTAGATTTTAACAGAAAGTTAGTGAGAGTGACAATTAAGGTTAAAGTTTAAGATTTGAGGAACTTGCGAGAAAATATAATTTTTAAGGGACATATATCAAAATACTCAAGATTTAAGGGACGTATATGCAAAAAAACCATAAATAAAAGATTCAAAAGTACTCAAACTCTATCTTAAATAAAATAACCAAGACTCAAAACAACTAGAATACTCAATAGATTCAAACTCTGTCTTTGTCTAACATCTAAATCTAAAGTAAAAAAAGGAATCTATCTCAATTTCAAATTAAATCTCTATCAAAGAAACTCAAAAAACCCTCGTCTATATCCCGTACACTAAATAAATGGTCCTCGTGCAAAAGACGTTGAGCAACCAATTGGGTATCATATACACAACAAAGGGAGATCCATCGATTCATTATATTATTGAATCTGAAATCCTTGCTTTCAGTAATTCTCTCAAGTGTTAGCAGTTTAAACCTTCTCACCTCGGTACGAGTATATTGTTTGCCTTCCCCTCATCGCCTGCTATGAATTTTCTTACCTCTCGTTGTCAAATTCTTTGTAAGAATGGTTTGTGCAGGTTCATTACTCGTGCAAGAAAAAAAATTCCAAGAAACCCAAAACCCCATTGTCTATATCATGTACACCAAAGAGATGGTGCCTGTAAAAAAGGCGGTGATCGACCAGTTAGGGTATCATCTATAAAACAAAAGGGGGGTTTGTTGGTCAATGATATTACTGAACATTTGAAAGCTTCAGTAACGCTTTCAAGTGTTATCAGTGGGAACCTTCAAACATTGATAAGGGTATAATGTTTGTGTTCCCCTAATTGGATGCGATGAATTTTCTTACCTCTCACCATGAAATTCTTTATATGAAGGGTTTATGTTCGTTGTTGGACGAGTGAGGAAGTTGCTCCTCTATTCTGCTTTCCTCTTGCCGCCCATATTCTCATAGAGGATCTTCCCTCACAATGTTAGACTCGAGATGGCTTCTTTAGGGTGGTCAAAAAATTCAATTACTTAATTGATATCGACCCACTCACCGTTGCCAAACAACGAAAGGGTTGTTCTTGAATCCTTATATCGGGAGTGCTAGGAAGAGACCATTCCTAGATGTTTTTGACAATCATCGGATCAGGATTACGTGACATTATATTAAGGATGAAAACCTAGATATATTCTATTTAGCTTGATGACGACCGCTAATAAACACATCATTTTCAAACTGATGCCACCGACAGAAGGGGAGCAATCGACCAAGTGGATGAGGAAAGAGCAAGACCGGTCTATCTTCCCCCTAGCATGAATTGTCCCTTTGGCCGGTGTAGGATTAAAGATTGAGTAAAAGCTCAATCAACCATCATCCTGTTGATCAATCATCTTCCTGTTTGTCCCTCTACATCAGGTTCCAATAGTTAATTAGCATCAAATTTTGCTAAGATGAGTAAAATTATGAAAAGAAAACCAACATGAGGGTCTGCACAAGCAATTAACGTCACCCGCTTTGACATGGATTTCCATGTAATAAGGAGTAAGTTGAATTTGCGGGAGTCAAAAGGGAGTGTATCCTGACAATCACATGGTACTGGGCCTATCCGAGGCCTTACAAGGATCATGCCTAGATGCATTGGGCTATGAGTCAAAGGGGCACTCTTTGGAAGCTGGCTCATTAGGCCATAGAAAATCAAAACCCTTGTACTTACAAGTGTATATGACGCCCCCAATGCCATGGGTCAGTGGGCAGGACAAATAATTCGAAAAAGAAGAAAGCTTATTTCAATTCTTCGAAAAAGAAGAAAGCTTATTTCAATTCATCGATCAAAATTTTTAAAAACAAATCTGTAACATAATCCCATAACAGATCCAGGTCTAAGCCTCACAGCCCATAACCGACTCCCTCCCAACCTCTCATTTTAATTGATCAATCAGAAATTTTGAAAATAGACCCCATCTCTGGCTCTTCAATCCACCTCCAATGAAGAGATGTGCTCTTGGTTAGGGCAAGTGAAAGCACTTATGCTAGTGGCTTCTTGCCGGTAGTCCTTGGGGTTATGCCATAGGTAGGGAAAGATGCTAAGATCATCAAACATCATGGAGTGCTTCCGCATCCCTCTCTTTAGTTGAGGCGAGCTCAAGAATCTAGGAGCAACAAGCCATGCAACTATTGAACTATCCTCCTAGGGGCAATGCCGAACCGGGCATGATTTTGGATATGGATGAAGTTTTCATAAATAAAATATTCCAGTTATCGACCAACTCTCACCAGACCAACTCTCACCAGTTCCTGCAATCTCTTGTGTAAGGTAACTACTTTAGACAGAGCAGAAATTGAGGTTAAGAAGAGCAAAACAACTAGTGCCGAGGGACACGTATAAGTGAACGCCAATCTTGAAAGCACATGGGTCAAGATTAGAAGAAAGGAAATGGCATAACTCAAGCCATTAAATGAAATTGAAGCAAGCACATGCCTAATCCTACCTTCCAGACACTAGTGGATCCCCATGCTTCGACTGCGACTATGAAAGGAACCACATGGGAGTAGTTTGACATTGCAGTCCATATTGTCCAAACTCAACTCCTAAGGAGATTTTGTCTTTTATGGGATGCTTTTTGTAATGCAACATGGATTTTGACATGTATATTGTGATCCTCTTTATGAGAGGTCCCTCCTGGTTGTTCACTGTGTATGCTGTACTTGAGACTTTTGCTTTTTTAAAATTTGAAACCTTATTAATGCAACGTTGGGAACTTCTTGTTCACTGTTCAGCTAAAAAGATCATTAAATGGTAAACAATGTCATTGGCCAGGTTACCCAGGACAAATGTACCAACAACAAATTAAATTAACATTTAAGCACACTTTATTTTACAAATGCAAAATTAAATCAACTGTACCTCTTCGCGGGAACGATTTGTTCTAGAATTCCACTGAACTTGAGTTTTCCAACATACTTAATCACTTCATGTCTTTCTATTACATGGTGCAATTGTGCATGAGAGCATTGTGCGTGTTTACAATGCCAGACAGTTGGAAGGGCAACAATGACATAGCACCAGGACTTTGCCTTACCCACTAGGTGCAATTATGCAAGACAAAAGAGAAAAATAGCGTATTCAGAACCAACAGGCATGCAACATCTCTCTACTGACCCAAAGCCCCTTAGTTCAACGTGTGATGTTCAAATACTACCTCTGGCATCATCAGCTACTTCTAAACGATCGTTAGACACACTATCTCCTTACTTAGGGGTATACTTAAAGTCAAAAACAGCTTCATGGAAGGCCTTCCCATCAGTTGTGGCAACAATGATGCATAAAAATCCTCTTCAAAGGATCTCACTGGATCGGCACACAACCCCTCCGCTTTGAGTACTCAACCCATTACCAAGAGCTTAATACGTCTTGGCCAAAATTCAATTGCAGTACCTCCAATTCCAACCGAACAACAAATGAATCCCATCTTACTCTCACTTGGATGATGACGGTCTCCTAGAGCCAGGGAGTACGCACATCTAAATACCCGTGTCCTAAGGCAATAACTGGAGTCTGGACTGATGCATGTGGAGGCTCCCGTAGCCTGCATACTTGCTGGTTAAAACACTATCATGACTGGACCACATCCACAACAAAGCTTCTCCTACACCTTTCGTGGTGACAACACGAAAACTGCAGCTTGCCTTTTTATCCTTTGTCCTGCATCCCACAAAGTATGGGACTTCGTATGTTGAGTCACAAACTGGCCAATGCCTATCTGAATCCTATTGAGCACCTGGCAGCTGCAATGAATTGCTCAAACCTAGATCACCCACTGGAATACAGTGATGATTGCGGTCTACTGGATTTTGTGGCAAGAACATAAATCCCGCATTTTCTGTAATCGGATCCAACAAACCCCAGCAGGACGAGCCCTTATAGCCGACATCAGATTTTTTATCCAGTTATGGACTGAGCTTCACCTTGAGGGCATATTGTTTTTCTCCAATCATTTATCTTCATGTTCCCCCCTTCTCTCTTATGGACCACCTTTTCAACTAAATCTTCTTCTTTGTAAGATGTCAGCCCCCATCTAATGAATTAGACTGGCCTTCTTGGCTGCCATTTTAATCAAAAGAAGAGAAATGGGTGTGGTTTTTCACCTTACCCAAAAAAATTAAATAACTAATGGAGGTCGAGCTTTTGAATTATGTACTACTGATTTTTACTTACAGTCATGGTATTATGCCTGACGGATTGCAATATTTCATACTACTGTAGTTTATTTAGATTTTCTTATTTGCATTTACTCTGTTCTTGTGTATGTTGATGTTTTCACCATCTTTCAATAAAGTTCTGGTATGTTCAGTTTTTCCCCAACTTCATCAGGTTTGCAACAACTCGTCTAGAGAACCAAGGGACTTGTGACAATTGAGGCCAAGAGGAGAAGGGTATGGATATGGTGTTGTTACATATAACCGAAAGAAGCGAACGTGGTTTAAGAGTAAATGATTACACGTTGCAAGAAAAGTGTGGAAAACATTGTGATTAAACCATATAAGCATCTGGACACACAAATGGGTTGATCAAATGGGTGACAGAGGTTACAGAAAACAGTGATATCATACTTCCTCACCTTCTCCCTCTAAGGTTATGACTATTGTTAGCAGCTATGGCTTTCCCTGCTAGCATCTAACATGTGTACTCAAAGCCCGGGAAAAGTGAATCAAAAATTTAGTTCCGATGAATAAAAATTAGCCCAAGAAAAGTGAAATATATCAAAGAATTAAAATTTGGAAACTGAATGAAAATCATATGGCACATACCTCTCAATTGTGAAGGCTGTTGACCATTCCCTTGAAGCGTCTAGCTTTTTGCTCCTGCTCCTTATCTACCCGCAATGACACCACTTCCTTCTCAGCTGCAGCTTTCTCTCTGCGTAGTTTCTTTGTTTCTACCTCCATGGCTTTGGACAGTGTCTCGATTTTCTTTGAAAGCATCTAAATGATAGCCAATTTAAGTAATTTCAGAAACAAAGTCAGGTGAAACATATATCCAATATACAAGTAAAGCTAGAACTAGGCTCATACCTCAATAGAATTATCCTTGTCTTTCAGACACTGCTCCTTTTCATGGCATGCTTTTCTTAGAGAAATCACCTCTTTTTGAAGAAAATCATAAAATACACCTGAAACATAATCATCTCCTACAGCTTCTGCATGTTCCAATGGTCTGCCATTTGTATGCTCCCCTCCATCGGCTGATGTGCTACTTGTAGATAACTCTGATGTATCATCCCTCAAAGAGTCGCTTTTATATGTATCTCCACATAATTTTATTCTGCACTGGTCATCAGCTGATGACCTGCCTCCATCAAATGATTTTGATGCTCCCTTTGCATGTTTTAACATCACACTGGTGGGGCTAGGCAATGCTGGCGATCTCATACTAGCAGCAGATGATTTTCTCATTGAGATTCCACTTGACGAAGGAATCGATGAAACATCAGCTCCATTAACCGAACGGCTTCGAGACAAACTAGCAAAGCTTCGGTTTTCATACTGGATACCAGATCGAAGTGATAGTTTCAGTCCTTCCTCAACAACCCGCAAGCGAAGCTGGAACCTCTCCTGCGAATATACCCATAAAAGAGGCACACCGTCGTTTGCACATCCGCCACATAAAAGGAAAAGGGTATAAAAACAACAGTTAGTGAAAGAAGTAATATCACACCATACTTTGAGTTGAGCCTCTGTCTTGGTTGCACGTTCTGCTATTGACAGCTTTTCACGGAGTTGTTGCATTTCTCCCTGAAAAACAGAATGGAATGTATTCACATCTAATAGTTTGGGAAAGCAAACTAAGTCTAAATTTCATTCCTAAATACATACCATCAATACACGACGTTCTTCGAGCCATTGCTTTACAGGCATAACTTTGTCATTGGCATCCTTCCAATCATTAGCAGTTGCGACAGCAATTCGATTTTCTGTCACCATTGCACGAGACAAAGTCCTTTCCAGAGTTTTCTTTTCTCCCTAATAAAAGAAATAAAATGAGCATAGAATAGAACAAATGGTTGCTACCACGAACATAAAGACAAATGCACACTTGGGTATTCATATACACAAGTTCAATTTCAGGTTTGATTAGTCAAACTATTTGAATGCTATGTATGATTAGTACCTTTAGTTCACTAACTTGGCGCTGATAATCCCGTACAGCATTTGCAGCAGCAGCTCCTGAAAGAAGTGCCTCCTCCAGTTCATGAACAGTCTGGCCTAGTTTCTCAACTTCAGCGACTTTCAGACGGTGCATCTTATCTAATATTTTATACTCTTCCTGCCACAGTGCATAACTAAAATCATAATTGGAAGGTTGATACCCATGGCCGGCCTAAAATTTAGCCTGACTATAAAGTTACAGATTGTGTTCAAACAATATGGTGTTATCATTTTTTTCCTCTAAAAAATATGGAGTTACCATTTTGAATCTTGTGTACAAATCACTATCTTCATCAGTAAGCTATCTCCTAGGAGATTCCTAATGGTTTTAAGTTGACATGATATATTATCTACCCAGTACTTAACAAGTAATAATGTAAGCTTTATGGTCAAAATTATTACCAACAATATTAGGCCATGTCTCATTTTTCGGTACGTCTTCTTTCCCTTTAAGGCTACTAGTTAAGTTAAAGCACTTCACTCAACTACTAAAAAGAGAACAGAAGAAATGGACAACCTGACATATGTCATTCTGTTTAGTCAGTTCCTGGTTTTTGTTAAGTAAATCATCAACAAGAGCAGCCTTCACATTTGCGAACTGGACATCTCTTTCTGCCTCCAGAAGAGCTGCTTCCTTTGATTTTGTTAGTCTCTCCAAGGCCTTATTATCATCCAGAAGCTTTGACATCTGTGAATCCAAAAGGCAACTGTGGATTAATTTCTTCGATGGAAACAACCGCGGATTAATGAAACAAGTATATAATTTTTCACCCCATATAGGATTAGACTACAATATAAGTAAATCCACCTCTTGCCTCAGAAGCTTGATCTCTGCTTCAAGCGGAGCAAGTATGGTCTCCAGTGGTGGCAGTTCTTCATCCTTCTGAGCAGCATGTACTCTCCGAAGAGTTGCCTCCGCTGCAAATTGTGCAGCCAATGCTTCTTTTTTCTCTTCAGTTATTCTCTTGATTTCTAGATTCTGAGAAGGATCATTCAAATTTAACAACAAAAGATCGTCATGCATAAAAAAGGAAGGCCACATGTTATAAAAACGTTATCAAAAGAATATCATCGAGACCACAACACCTTGTTCTCCAGAGTAGCTTCCGATGCCTGCAACTTCTCCACCATCTTTTCAAGCTCCTCAGTAACCTAGCATGCGTAAACAAATACATCATTCACATTTTCTTGCAGAGGAAATGCAAAGAACACCTTAAGGCCGGCTACCTCAGCAAGAGCCTTATCTTTCGCACGCTCCATCAATCTCAAGCCTTTAATCTCACCATGAGCTTCAGCCAGTTCGCGATCTTTGTCTAGGTTCACAAAATATAATGTCAATGTCTACACCCCAATCATCAAACTTACACCAGAATTGAGGACTCAAAAATGCCTAACATATATAATCTGCCAAAATTGATGACAGGTTGAATCTCTCAGTCACAGAGTGCATCCAAGCAATATCGTTGTTCGGAACATGAGATGTATAATTCTCGTCACAGTCACAGATACACACACTAACTAGTAGCAAAATTCATGAAAAATTAAGAAAGCTGATACCTTTGACTTCATTTTGGAGGCGATTGAGCTCGATCTTGACCGGATCGGAACCGTGCAAGAGATTAAGAAAATCATCCTCTTCCAGGCTCGATCTTTTGGGCAACTTCTTTTTTGATGGAGTATTGGTATTAATCACAATCGTAGGCCGAGGATAATCGGAGTCCGATCCAAAATCAAGCCCTTTACCTTCTTCAGTTCGATAATTCTCCCAATTCTCACCCATTTTGCTCCCAAAGAAGCTGCTTTATCGTTCGCACTTGTGCCAAAAACCCCTAGCCGAAGAACACCGATCGATCCGACGGAATAATTCCCACCATTGTCTATCGAATGGTCGGTGGGGAAGAGGAAATTAAGCAGGAGGAGAATCGACTGAAAATAATCTTGATTATTACAACAACAACAACAATAATAAGAATCCTATTACAAACTTTTCAAAGCAGTGGGATTTTCTGAAGAAAAATAAAAAAGGAGATTGTTTTTGTTACTCGTTTTTGTTGGCTGCTCTTTGCCCTTTCAGTCTCCCAACTGTACATAACCGTTACCGCTGCCGACAAAAAACGCAGCTGTAATGAACAAAACGCCCCAGGATTACCCGTAATTAATTACGTCATTTGCGCATAAAATCTTTAATAATTTAATCATTTAAGCTTTTGATCGGTGAATATGAAAGCAACTGGGCTTTATATATCACGAGTCGTCTTGTCGTGCAAAATGTACGTGCATTTTTTTTACACTTTGATGTGGACTTAACCTCAAAACAAAAAAAAATTAAAAAAATTATAGAAATGACTAGTGTGATACTAAAGGGTCTGTTCTTTTCCTCGATTGTGGGTGAGAAAGTGTGTGAGACCCACTATTCATTCGTTGTAGCATCGAATCCCATTCTCCATTCTTCGAGCGTGTTCTTTTGCGATGGAAAAGGAATGTGGAAAGTATGCTGATGTGACAGTGTCAAGAGGAATCCTATGCCCGCTTTGTTTTCTCCGGGTTTTCTAGCGATTTCGTGAGATTTGAGCTTCTCGTGGAGCCGGAAGAGTTGATATTCCTGCACAAATAGGATAGTGCAAGTATCTGATACTTTTAGGGAAAGTTTTTGCTAATATCATAGTTCATGTGTTCAATAACAAATTGGTCATAAGGTGGAGAATTTTAACAGAAATTGCCCAGCTAAGCTCAGATTACAGCATTAAGAGACAAGCTAAGAGATTCTTATGGGAATGGAATTGGAAATGGGAGGCAGGGAGGGAGTAGTTAATTGCAGCAGCAGCAGCTCTCATTGTCATCCCTGGCTGGCATGTCTTCTGCTTTTTTTTTTTTTTGGCTTGTGAGCTGTGGCTGCGCTGGATCATATGCATGCAAGTATCCCAATCACAAATTTCCCAATTTAATGGCCAAGAAAAAGAAGCACTTTGGAAAGAGCTTATGGGCACCCTTCCTGCAGGGGGTCCTAATGAGCAGGTGACATAACTTACTACCATACTCTATAAATATTTATATAACCCGATCAAACAGCTATTATGTCATAGAACTAGAAATAATCCATCCACAGTGCACGGCGAAAAAAAAATCCCACGAACAAAATACGGTGTACGCGTGCAAACGATAAGGAGTGAGATGTGTGTGTGTCATTATGGTCGGGAGTAACATGGGGAAAAGCGTGGGTTAAATCGGGTTTGCCTTTGGGTGTTGTTTGAACTTGACTGTGTTTTTGGGTTCTTTTTTTGTGGTGGGTTTTGGATGTTTGGGGTGATGTGGTGAGTGATGTGGAGGCTGTCCCATGTGGCGATGTGACATTACCATCTGAAACAAACATGCAACATGGAACAACTCCATTTATCGTATAATAGATATCACAAGAGAAATTGCTACGTGAACATATATTCTGCGCACTACCGATAAAATTTTTCGAAAAATAATGAAACTGTCATTCTCAAAAACCCTGAAATACCCATGCCAAAATTAACTGTTGTGCACGGTTAGTAAAATGTGATACACAGACCAATGTTACTCACCGCTGCATCAATTTTTACACCGTGCATAACGAGCAATTTTTTGCGTTGTGCGCATTAAGTAAAAATTGATGCATTGAGTTTTGTTTGCACTTTAAGCATAGCTTGTTGATACACTTCCGTGATTATTTCAACCATGTAATTACGTGATAATCCTATTAAGCTTGTTGCAATAGGCTTCAATCTGGTTGCACAACAGACTAAAAAACTTGTTGCAAAAATGATTATTCCGTGATTATTTCAACTCAAATCCTATTGCTTGTTGCTTGACTTCCCTGGTTATTCCGGTGATTATTCCGATCCGAACCAAATGCACCGTTCAAACTTCATGCAATGTACAAACCTAAATTACTCAGCACACAACAGTTTTTGTCTGTTGTGTACGGTTAGGAGTTTTGGCACATGCAACACATTTTACTCACCGCACACATTTTGCATGTTGTTCAAATAGATACATATGTCGAATGTTAACAATACCCGCTTCATTCAAACTTTTCAAGTAGAAACTTGCTCTTGGATGCTATCCCTGCCCATTGACTGATGAAGCCCTTCTCCCCCGTCGAAAGCTGCTAACTGACCGCCACAAACTATGATGCCCGAAATCCGAATTGAAGTTTGCCTTAAGTAACTCTTCAATCCTAGTAATTGCAGCATGGAACTATATAAATATTAATATAGTTATCATGAATACATTTTTATGGAGAATATTATGGATGAATATACCAAAAATGTTCTTCAATGGCATGCCAGCTTGTCTACCTAGCTTCCTACCAGAGAACACCCCTCCCCAATACAATCAGCCATGTTCAGCAGAGTCAAGGTAGCAGTTTAACCTCTATAGAGGATAGATACACATGATCATGGCTACTTAATATGATCATAATAACAATAAGATACGAATTAGATCCTGTACAAACACAGCATCAAAGCATCAAAGCATCGCGAATAATGCAGTTAACACATGAATGCACATGACCTGCACCAAAATACAGGAAAGAGAAAGAAATGACCAGCTTAGCAACACGCCCTGATCTATGCTCGAAAGAAAAATGATCACACATCGACTCCACACTCAAAAGGGAAAAATGATCACATCAGAATCACATGTTCAACAAGAAATGCTAATGCACACATCACCATATGCATATTTGAGTTCATGTGTGTTGTATAGTCAACTTCACATGAACATCCAGATCGTATGAATATAGCATCACCTTTCCAGGTTCACCCCGTATTTAATTTGAACCATCGGTTTCCCTTCCAATGCGGCATGTGATGCATTTCTTCCGAACTATCAATTTGCACCATGAACCATCTTGAACTACTTCAAAATACAGGATTTGGAAATTTTAGAAATTTCCAAATAGCATATACAGGCGAATTTAAGAAAGCAAAGCAAAATTTATGTTTAGAAAACTTCTACATCACCACAAACAAAAATCTAACATTAACAATTTGATTCTCTTACCTAAAAGAGCATATAGGCAAGCAGATGGTACAATGATCTAGATTGCCATGTGTGATAAGCATACGAGGCATTGGGGGAAAAAAGAACCTTGCAAACTTATTGGGCTACAACGCCATGTGCTGTCAGCCTACACCACAAGTTAGCTTTCGGTTCATAACATAGATGCGCTCTGATTATTTCTTCTTCCCGCCACCACCCTTGGTTTTCTTGTTTGCAGTCTCCTTTGCAGTCTTGTCTTGTGATTCCTGAAATATCAATTACAGACATGAGAAGAGATTGAAACTAAGATTAAGAACTGCTTGTGTCAGAACGTAAGCAGGTTAGAGCTTTCTTGCTCTACAGACACCAAGGCACCACCATGACAGTCAGTAAGGTGATGGCACTGACAACTGGACATGAGATTTTATGCAAGCTTACTCAAGAAACAGATAGACAGCACCAGTCGACTTCAGGAAAGTTTGATTTCATTAGCCATAACTATAACCACTCACACCAATCATCCATAGATGAAGGTAGCTGATAATGACTACGCTACAAAATCTCCAGTCTTATCAAGTTTTTAGTGATAAATAATATATGCATGTCTACAACAAAAATAGTTGACAGAGGATGTCATTTCATCAGCTATATCCAAATAAGATTACAGGTGAATAGTAGAACTAAGCTTTCAGTCTTGCTCTAAGTTTCACCAAGTTTCTCCAATTCATGCCCTGAAACAAAGTCCCGTTGTAACTGTCTTGTGACATCTGAAACCAAGAGACGAAGTCGGCATTTTTATACTGCCAAAATTGGAGCTTGAGAACATACAGACTTGCATAGTAAGCATCTTAGGCTTGAGTGGCAGGGTGGCAGCGCCAAGTACACATCTGGTTTCCTGTCATCCAGATGTCAAAGAAAGCAATGGAAGTTGATAAATTGGTAGAACTAACACCCTTTCCCCTTTAAGTTCTTCATTCATAAGATTTAAGAAGCTTTACCATAGACATACATTTATTTTTTTAAAATGAAAGGCCGTCATCAGATCACAGTTAAATATTTGAGCAGGGTAATATATATGACACTGTAATTGTTGATAGAAAACAACAATAATACCCCAAGCAGGTACCAATCTATCAATTTCTACTCAAAGAATTTATGACCTTCCAGGATTTGATCAAACAATTCTGAAGAGACAAACCAAAATTCACAGTTTCTTACATATACATTCTGATGCTTTAGCAGCCTTTAGAAGAAATTTTCATTCTCTGGAGGCTACACAATCACAACAGATCATGAAGAATAGGTCTCTTCTTTTATTCAGGAACAAAGAAAGAAAATGAGTATATATTTTGTTCAGCAAAGGACAAATAGATTCAAGATGAAAAGGTGAAGGTTCACATCTCTCTCTCTCTCTCTCTATCTGTGTGTGTGTGTGCGCGCGCGCGCGCATGCCGCACGTGCTCTCTGTTATGGGTGATACCAATTGTTATACTTTATACCAATTGTTGAGGTCACCTCTCTTGGGCTCCCATGCCCTTTTGAAGGACTTATCAAGACGACAATCGTCCTGCAAAATTCCAAAATCGTTGGAGAAACAAAGCTAATGATGTTCTCAACAAAGCGCACAAAACAACTATATATATATATATATATATATATATATATATATATATATATATATATATATATATATATATATATATATATATATATATATATATATATAGTAACATAAAATTAAAATGATAAAGACACATCTGACACCAAGATATATACTGATTCCACCCAATACTTGGTGTACGTCAGTTAGAGAGATCACTAATGATTTAAAATTTTGAATTACAAGTTATGGCGTTTGGTTAAAGTGAAACAACTAAACCCGTTACGTATTTGAAGAAAAACAATGGAGAAAACTCTCAAACAACCCTCCAAAAGTTCTCAGTTTGTCGTCTGTATTTTCTACAAGTAGCCGCAAACTTGAATGCTGCGCAAGAATCACGTCAAAAACCTAGCCGAAACAACGTAATATACTAACGGGTCTGTATAAATCCAAAACTGAGTTGGGTTCGGATCTAAACTGCGCTGCCGCCCGCATTCGCGCTGACCGCGTCTTCGGCTGTCGGTCGAGCACCAACCGCTCGAGGAATGACGTGTGGCCACTATGCCAGCACACTGCTCTGCGTGGGGTGCTCAGCGCTCCCCACACAGCGCCTGCTCGCAGGCCGCCAGCACGTGGGCCGAAAAGTAACAGGCTTGGGCTGGGTTACAGTTCACTGCATTTTTCGAAAATTTATTTGTAAGATGGGCTTTAGAAAATAATTGTTCGGGCTCCAAAAAATCTCCAAAATCCCTCATAAATCCTAGATAATTTCGAGATAATTTTGGTATTTTGTATCATATGTTTCAACGCTCCACCTTGATACAAATACACCATAAAGTCTGAACCAAACCGAAACTCCGTATCTTTCACCTGCAAAATATAAACCACATCGTCATAAAACCAGGATACTTGGCTAGTGAGCTTCACACTAAGCATCCTAACTAACCGAGTGTCCAAGAACACTTTCACAACGGTAATATCCAAATTCGCTAGCTCTTGAAGCCATACCCGAATCAAAACTTGTAGTGTCTCTCAGTGCCATCTCATGGCACACACACACCTCTTCAAGAAAAATCAATTTGAGCACAGCTCAAACTTCGTCATCAACATGTCAATCGTCAGATTCTCTTTCTCGTGAACTTCTTTGGAATGCGCTAATATGTCGATATCTTTCCTATCATACCACCACCTAGAGTTTGCTTCCAACTCAATACATCCAACGCAAACCTATCTGCCATAGAATCTTCATGCGCATGCAATACATAAGTCAAATTCACATAGTCCTCATAGTGAGTTGGAGCCTTCACGATGTGCCGCCCCTCTGATAGCAATATAGTCATACATAGTAGCTCTAGGATCTCCACTTTGACTAGAACTCACACTACCACACTGCTTACAGTAGTATTATCATGTGGAATCTCTCTATCAACCGCCACTCCTTTACTAACATTTATGTCGATACTGTGATTTAGAATAAGTACATCCACCTCACTTGGCACATCTTTGCCTCCACATGTTTCGATACTTCCTAAAGCCTTTCCTTGCAGCACAGTCGACTTATCAAATGTCATCTATCGACCAACAAGATCTTTTCATCTGGACTCCATAGTCTATACATCTCGACACCATTAATGTATCTTAACATGACAAACTTCTTTCTTTTGATGCCGAACTTGACATCTTCCTCGTGAACATAAATTGGACATCCACACACCAGAGATGATCTAGATCTACTTGCTTCCATGTCCAAACCTTCTCTGGAATTTTTCCGTCCATAGTTGAAGATGGAATTCTTTTATTAAATAAGCAACAGTCGATATAGCTTCGACCCAAAATCCCTTCGACAAACCTGATGTACTACGACACCTCGACACCTCTAGAAGTGTCTTATTCATCCTTTTCGCAACTCCATTCGACTGTGGATCTTTCGGTGTAGTGAAGTACATCTTTACTCTCTGCTACTCACAAAATTCCATAAACTTAGCAAAAATAAACTCGTCACCATTGTCAGACCTTAACACATTCAGCTTCTTTCCCGTTTGACTCCCCACAAGAGTCTTTCACGCCGTAAACTTATCAAATGCAACCGACTTTTTCTTCATCACATACAACCAAACCTTTTTGAAGAAATCATAGATGAACGATATGAAGTAACAAGCTCCACCTAGATCGTGAATTGGTGTAGGACCCACACATCGATGTGAACATAATCAAGAATCTCTTGTGTCAAGCTCTTGATGCGATCCACTAGGGGTTTGATGATAAAAAGAGGATCTTTATGGGAAAAGATGAGATTTTTATGGAAAAGACGAGATTTTTAGGGTAAAAAGAAGGATTTTATTGAGATAAACTGAAATAAAAAGGATAAAGTTGGCCACAATTGGATAGGATGCCGCTTTCCTAGCTTTGGATTAGAAATCAAAGCCTAAATCTCCAAGATCTAGCTTTTTTCCATGAAGGAAAAGCCTAAACTTCATAGATCTAGGGTTTTTACCACAATATTCGGCATTTCTCTCTAACCCTAGTTGTCGCCTACAAATACTTATCTGAAAAATAACCAAAATTACAGAAAACCCCTAAAACTGAAAATTACAAAAAATCCCTCTAAAATCTAAAATTTACGAAAATGCACCTGCTGGGCCTAAATGCACAACACATCATTACTCCTCCGAAGTACCACCTTGTCCTCACGGTGGTGTCGTGAAAACCATGGGTTTACTAATCCATATGGAGGTTCTCGTCTCCTTCCGCCTTTTCCTGCTCTACTGCCTGTCCTTCTTCATCTTCTACGATTAGCATCTAAAGAGCATGATCCTTGCAACGATGTCCTAGTCTGTACCTCTCGTCACAACGGAAACAGAGTCCCTTGGTATGACAATCCTGAATCTCTGCATCCGTGAGTCGCTTCTGCCTACTGTTTATTTGAAGCTCGTTGTCCTTCTCTTAGCTGCACTGGAGCCCTCCTGATGGCACCTACTCCTCCCATGTCGCTACCTGGCTAGGAGAAGTGGATCCGCTCCATGCTCTCCTGGCACGTCTCTCCTCTGCGAGTCTGTCCTCCACCATCCGAGCCAAACACATCATGTCTAGTAGCCATCTGGGTCTCTGTATGCATAGCACTGCCCATATGATTGGTTTGAGTCCCTTCATGAAACATCCCTCCAAAGACTCTCCTGACACTCAGCGAACACATCCTGCCAGTATTTCGAATTTCTTGATATACTCACTGACTGTTCCATCCTGCCTCAAAATGTAGAGCTGCTCATATAGGTCTCCTCCCAACATCTCATGGAATCGGTCTAATAGACATTCTTTGAATTACTCCCACCAGCGAACAGGACGATGCTGCTGTCTCCATCAATATCAAGATAAAGCTTCTCTCTAAGTATACTCCAACCGTCTCAGTCTCTCTGCCTCAGTGATACACATCACCTCAAAATACCTCTCTGCTCTATATATCCATCCGTCCGGTTCTTCTCCCTCAAATATGAGTATCTTTAGCTTTCTGATCCTGCTATCGGTGTTGAAATCTACTGTCGGTCCATAATGAGTGGGTTGATAAGCGTTATGTCGTACCTCCCTACGTCGCTCATAGCCCGTCAAAGGACCATCGCCTATGTCTCCATGGTCACTCCAATCATCCTTCTTCCAATTGTAGTCGTTCACACCCTCCTCAAAGCACGGGTCTTCATCATATTCCTCCCAAAACTCCTCGTATGCCGGTAGGACTCGACATCGTCACATCTGCAACAAACCTCGTAGCTCCTGGAACTCCTCCAAATTATCATCAGGTCTCGAAAACAGTTGAAAGTCATCGTCGAGTCTCAGCGGGTCCTACGAACATCGGGAGGCTTCAAAATCCTTCCTTGGCTCGACGGGCCTCTGGCGGGCCGTGAGGGGCCTGGCAGACCGGTGGGGCCCCTGCAGGGCCCTAGTGGTCCTACAAGTGCACTGCAGGGTTCAATCAGATTCTGAGAGGCGCCCGGTGAGGGTGGATAAGGTCCACGTCCTCCATGTTGATGCCCTATAGGGCTACCGCAGCCCTGCAGGTGCACTGCATGGTTTCATGGATTTCGAGGGGCCCTGATGAGGATGGATGGGGTCATTGTCCTCCATGTTGATGTCTTCTTCTTCTCTAAAATCTAGATCCGCGTCGGATAAAAGCCCCTCACACAGATCTTTGATCTTTTCCTACTCATTTGCGAAAAATTTCTACTCTTGCCCTAGATCAGAATTGTCAATTAGATCTGACATCACCGCCTTTGTCAATGCCACGATTTGTTGGTTCATCTGCTGGAATTGATGCGCCATCTGTTGGTTCATGTGATTGATAGTTTCAAGGACTCACTGGATCTGTTGATTCGTCTCAGATCTATGCTCTTCCATGCTTTTCTTCAACTTCTTGATATCGCCATCAAACTTTTTTTCTAAAGCCTTGTATTTCTCCTTAGATCTCATGGTCAACATGTGGATTGTACCGCTCTGATACCAATTTGATGCGATCAACTAGAGTTTTGATGATAAAAAGAGGATCTTTATGGGGAAAGATGGAATTTTTATGGAAAATGTGTGATTTTTATGATGAAAGATGGGATTTGGGGTGAAAAAAGGATTTGTATTAAGATAAACTGAAATATAAAGGACAAAGTTGGACTCAATTGGAGAGAAGGCCGATCTTATTGATTTGGATTAGAAATCAAAGCCGAAATCTCCAAGATCTAGCTTTTTTCAATGAAGAAAATGCCCAAACTTCATAGATAGATCTAGGATTTCTACCACAATATTCAACATTCCTCTCTAAACCTAGCCGTCGCCTACAAATACTTATCTGAAAAATAACCAAACTTACAAAAAAACCACTAAAACTGAAAATTTCAAAAAGACACCCCTAAATCTGAAAATTACGGAAATGCCCATGTTGGGCCTAAATGCAAAAATGCATCACTTCCCCTCACCGAAACTAACCTTTGTCCGCTTGACATATACATAATCTTAGCAAAACTACAGCTTATTGAAGTTCACCCTTTTGATAAGGCCAAACTTACTCAAAGCCTCCAAGCTTTTCTCTACGACATGTCTAAGTCAGAGATGACACAGCCTGGTCGAATAAATCTTCTGCGAACTCTCAAATCCAATACTGAAATCTAATATGATTGCCATCCCCTTCAACCGATATAAGTCGCTAACTTTTCACCTCTCATCACAACCATCGAACTCTTTGATATTTTTAGAGCTTCCTTCTCCATTGTAACTTTGCAACCCAATGAAATCTAATGCCCCCATAGAAATCAGTGACTTTCTCAGCTCTGGAACATGCCACACGTTTTTGAGTGTACGCACCACACCATCAAACATCCTGAACCTAAACGAACGAACTCCAACAGCATTGCATTCATCATCGTTGCCCATAAAGACTGATCCACACTCATTCTTCTGGTAGGTATGAAAGCACTCTCTATTTGGTGTTATTTGAAAGGACCCCCTGAATCCATGACCCATGCATGATTCTTAATATCTAACGAGTATGTCGTGAGTACATTGAAGGCTTCCTCGCTCACCATCTCCTCCGTCTGCACAACTGCAACTGATGCAGATGCTGACATATTCTTGTTGTCTCTGTTCCTTCTCTCTAGGCACTCTTTTCTAATGTCCAAGTATCTTGCAAATATAGCACGTCATGCCTCTGGTCCTCGATCTCGATCTCGATCTCCTCATGTCATCGCTTCTTGCATTGCTTCATCTCGAAGCAAGTAGGCATTGGTTGTCTGAAACTTCGTCACTTAAACCGACTCTTGACATCCAATCTCTCAACTCATCATTGTAGAACACCGCCTTCACATCATTAAGACTGAGAGTATCCCCACTGTAGACCATGGTATTGATGAACACAGTGTATCGCTCTGACAACGACATGAGCAGAATCATCACCTCATGCTTTGCCTCTATAGTCAATCCAATGGCCCTCATGTTCATCACTAATCAATTGAAGATATCCATGTGATCATTCAACGAGGTCATGTCTCGTATCTAGAAAGCAAGAATGTCTTCAGCAAGATTAGCATGTTGGTGAGTGACCTTTTTAGATACAACCTTTTGAGCTTTTCACATAATCCCTTGGCCGTTGGCTCCTTGAACATCTGATAAATCATCTCATCCGATAAACTAAACTGTATGGTTGTCATTACCGAGTCCTCCATTTTCTCCTTTTCTAAGATATCCTCTAATAAAGTCACCATGGCGTACACGATCCTTCAGACACATGATTATTCTTCAAGATAGCCTTCATCTTGTATTATTATATCTCAAAGTTTTCATTGCCATCAAACTTATTGATTTTGTATTGCGCTCATCCAACAGTCGCATACGAGCCACCCGCATACGAACTAGAATAAACTGCTTTCCTGGTTGAATCACATTTTGTAGAAAAACTTTCTGCTATCGCCTTGAACTTGTTCCACGGACCTTACTCCGATACCAATTGTTATGTTTTGATACCAATTGTTGAGGTCACCTCTCTTAGACTCATATGCCCTCTTGATGGACTTACCAATATGACAATTGTCCAGCGAAATTCCAAGATCGTTAGAGCAACAAACAAATCTAATGACTTCCTATACAAAACCCGCAACACAGCAATGTATATGAAAGTAGGGGTGGCAATTCGGACCGGCCCGTTCTTATAGGGCCGTGCCGGCCTGGCCCGGTTTTCTTAAAGGACCGGGCCGGCCCGGTCCGATAAGAATTTGGGCCATTAAGGTGCGGCCTGGGCACAACACGATAATAAATCGGGCCGTCCAGCCCGACCCGTTAAGTGGATGATGCACTAATTGATGTAATTGATTATTTGTCGCATACAATATAGCAATTGATGCTTATGGTAAAGCAGGCAGGTATTCAAGTTCAAATGCTACTTAGATACGTCAGTAATGCAACTGATTTCTCACTGTTTGAGCAATACATTATTTTCATTGGCAAATGTCTCTTCATATCTTTTTTGAAACTTGGATGGCTATTTGCTTCTTACAATGCCACTGGTTACTATTTTGATTATAGCCTAGAATTGGAAAAATTCAAAGATTTTTGGCAACTTGTTTCTTTTGAATCTTTTGTCAACTGTGTTATGAAACTTGATCATGTATCTAACAGTGGGTGCCATTAGGCTGCCAGATCCTTCCTCCTGAGGAATGTCTGTAAGGTCTGAGTCTGACCCAAAGAGGAAGACAATCAGAACAGAGTGTGGGTATTCTTTGACATCAAACCATGGAAATTCTTCTAGGTATACGCATATTCAAGCTGAGATGACCAAATGTACCTCATATATCAACTTGAGTCTGACTAGCAGAATTTATGTGACACAGAGAATATAGTTTCTTCTCTGTTCTGACCAGCTTTCCCCTCGGGTCCCCTGGGGCCGATAGCCCGGCACGTGTACGATTTTCTTCTTTTTCTTTTTTTCCTTTTTTTACTTTTCTAATTTTTCGGCCGGGCCGGGCCTCCCAATGGGCCAGATAGCTTGGCCCGGGCCCGCACGATAAGGAACCGGGGTGGACCGGCAATGCCCGATAAGGATTTCGGACCAAAATCGACGCCCAAGCATGGTCTTATCGTGCCGTGCCCGTGCCGGGCTATCGGACCGGGCCAAAAATTGCCACTATATGAAAGTAACGCAAGACAAAAAGATAAACATGCAGCTGACACCAAGATATATATTGTTCCACCTAATATTTGGTGTACGTCTAGTTGAAAAGATAACCAATTCTTGATATCTTTAGGTTACACGGTATTGACGTTTGGTTGAAAGAAAACTACCAAACCCGCAAAGAATTCGGAGAAGAAAAACTAAGAAGAAACCTCTTAAATAAACCATCCAAAGCCCTAATTTTGTCTGCTGTATTTTCTACATGTAACCACAAACTTGTATAGGAAAACCCCTCTCAACCCGCGCAAGAATCACGTCAAAACCCTAGCCGAAAAACTGTATATAAAGTAACGGGTCTGTATAAATCCAAAACTAAGCCGGATTCATATTCGAACTGCACTGCCTCCAGCATCCACGTCGCTTGCGTATTTGGCCGTCGGATTAAGTGCCAACTGCTCGATGAATGACGTGTGATCGCTGCGCCAGCGCCATGTTCCGTGCTCCTTGCACACGCATGCGCTGCACTCGCACGGGGGGTACGGGCTGCAAGCGTGCTTGCGGACCACACAGTTATAGGCTTGGGCTAGGTTACTGTTCACTGCTTTTTCCGAAAAATTATTCGTGGCCTGGGCTTCTGAAAAACATCGTTTCAGGTTCCATAAATCTCCAAAAATCCCCATAAATCCTTGATTAATTCTAAAATATTTTGGTGTTTTGTATCATATTTTTCAACACACACTCTCTGTGCATGCATGCGCGTGTGTTGTGTGATACAAGGTTGCTATCTAGGAAGTTCAGGTTTGTATTTATATATTTTATTGGGATACTAACTCAAAACACACTTAACGTTTCCTTAAAACATTAAGCACCTAGTTTTTATCACTTAACACCCTATGAGCCGTGATCTCCACTCACACAACTAGAATTTAATTATGTGATTATGAAAATATCCTTTTGAGTCTTCTTCGTCATCACTTCTGTTTTTTAATTTTGTCTCTCTATCTTTCTCTCTCTTCTTCCCTCTTTCTTTCTCAAACCCGTGCCCATTTATATCCCTCTCTTGTCCCTTCAACCCACAGCATAACACCAAATATACAGAGAAAAAAAGAAAAAAGGGGGGGAGAGAGAAATATCAGGAAAGCTTCAGGCTTTCTCTACTTCTTTATCAATCTC
Source organism: Scilla litardierei (assembly GCA_030789695.1). NCBI lineage: Eukaryota > Viridiplantae > Streptophyta > Magnoliopsida > Asparagales > Asparagaceae > Scilla > Scilla litardierei. The sequence goes on along the minus strand of CM061137.1, from coordinate 129,128,614 downwards.
TATCTCTCTCGTTCGATCCTGAGACACCCAAAATTCCACTTAAAATCCATCAAAACTGATGGGCTTCACATCTTTCTTTGTATCCTCTCTTCTCTACTTCTCCATCAAAACCCATCTAAAATTCCATGTAGCATCAGAACACATGTGCTTCTCCTCTCTCTTATTCTTCTTGATTTGTTTTTCTTGTTGGTATTTTTTGTTGCTGACGTTGTTGTGGTCATAGGGAGAGGTTTTGTTGGAGGTGGATGATGATGGTGACGATGAAGGTGATGGGAAGATGAAGGTGGTGCAGTGGACAGAGTAGATGAAAAGGCATATGTTGGTGGATGTCAAATATTTCTATTGGAGGTTGAATTTTTTTTCATCATCTCCATCTCAATTTCCATCTCAATTTCCTTCGTCATCTCCATCTCAATTTCCATCTCCTTCATCTCTATCTCAATTTTCAGATCCACCAATCAACTCCACCATCGACCCATCCTTCATCACCATTATCCATATAGGCCAGTAACTGCAGGGAGCGGTGGTAGCAGATAACAGGCGTCAGCAGCGGTGGCCCGGCCGGATGCAGTAGTGGTAAGCAACAAAGCAAACAACATCAACATAGAATAAAAACGAAGATGAAGCTCAATAGGAAAAGGTACTTTCATCATCACACAATTCTTACTGGATGAAGAGAGATCATGGCTAAGGGGTGTTAAGGGTCTTAGTGATTTTAAAGAAACATTAGTGGTGTTTTGAGTTATTCTCCCTAATTTATTTTTGAAAACTATGTCAAGACATTGGAAATTGACAGAGCATCCAATGATTAAAATTAAAATGAATAGTCAATTTCCAACATCCATATGAGTAATTTAGCTGATATAGTCACATGATCATCACCAAAACATTGTCGGCTCAAAGAGAAGTCCATCCTTGCACCCTTACAGTGAACTTTGATAGTGCAATACGTCACTCACTTTACCCTTCTTCCAGCAACATTTTCTTTTTGAGAAAATTCTTCATGGGTTCTTTGGCTTTTGATTACAATGGCACAATTCAACTCATTCAGGTACCCGCCTATGTTAGCGGTCAGATTTAAGTGAGCATATCACTGCAAGTCTGCATGTGCTTTTTTTACCATTCAATCCACACATCACATTCCTTATCACTTCTCCCTTCTATTCAAACCATGTTTTGCCTTCTCCATACCTTTTCCCATGCAGAGTAGGTCTTCCCTCATGCAATTCCATTGAATAACCAGTTTTTTGTTTAACAAGCTAGATTCAGTTATAGCGTTCAAACTTCAAACATGATTGTTTTCAGCTATAATGTTTATACATGGTTGTTTCAAATGAAATTTGCTCTATGGAGACTAGAAAAGTAAACTGGATGTCCAAGGTTCATATATTCAACGCATCAGACAAGTTTCAGATTCATAAGGGGATGCAATCGGGTTTCTATTGTAATAAAAGTATAATCAAGTCATGATACTGAACATTTTAATTACATACCTTGCGCTTTAGAGGAATGGAGGTGCTCACCGCTGGCTTGAAAAAAGACTCCAATCTGTATATATCCATTCATCCAATTATTTATACATCAAGGACTCAAAAATGCAAGAAATCATGATGTTAAGATGCTTACCGGCCCTGGGAAGACTTGTTCTTTGCTGCTTTAATTTTCTCAATTGACTAGACAAAGCAATAAGCACATATCAACAATATTCAACAAAAACAAGAAAAAAAACAGATTATAAACGATGGTGCTGATGAATTGATTTAACAATGAAACACATGCCTTTACTACTCGGTCATGGTTGAAACCATTTTCATTCACCAGAAAGTTCACAAGTCCCTAAGTAATAAGGGGAAAAAAAATCAAATACTTCCTTAAGAAAGAAGAAAAGATGACATGAAGAGCTAGCTTGAGACCACTGTTTACCTCCTCGTCTGGAGGAGTCCACTTGAGCTCTTCTGTGTCATTAGAGACGAGGGGTTCTTTAAACAGGCGCCGAGCTTCTTGATATGGCCATTCCTCAGGTATTTGATACCTATGCATCAAAAACATTCAAACATTTAGAGCATCACATGAAAAAAGTACACATGCAAGTGATTAAAATAAATAATAATAACATAGCATGGTAAGCAGTCAAGGAAACTGGTGGGCTTGTATTTGAGGCGACAAGGGACATCCTGGGGAATGCAATAGTTGTGAGCTTGCAGAAGGTCCAACAATATCAACTGTAATGACCCTAATTTTAATAATAATTTTGTATTAAAAATAAATATTTTTAATTATCAAAAACTTGGAAAAATGTCCCTCTGCCTACTCCGCGTTCTCCCCGTGTCCATCTCCACACATTTTCTCAATGTCTTTCTTTTCCCTCCTATTTAATAAACCCCAAGCCTAATCAGAAAAATTTCACTCTCACTCCCACACAGATCTCCCCCCATAGATTCTCTCACTCTTCCTCACATCTCTCCCCCTTACGCTCAGCTTGAGCGATGACGGTGGCAGCGACAACCACGAACACAACGAGGCGGCGAGACTTTGGTCAATTTTCTCGCCTCGAGACTTTGGTCAATTTTCTTTCTGCATCCTCTTCTGGATAATCAGGTATGTTCCCAAATTAATTTTATAAGTTTTATAAACTCGACCAATCGATGGATTATGGTTGATGTTGGGGTTTGATTTTGCTTGGGGAATGTTCTTGCTTCGGAAATGAACTCAGATGGATGATTTAATTTCAGATTCTTGTAATTGACTTTTCCATAGATGTGTGGGTTGGCTATAAGATCGGGGTTGATGGGATTATAACCTTTGTCAATTAAGGGGTGTTACCTTCCACGCATGCTACTCCTGTTTTTCCTATTGCTTCCTATGGCTTACTATAACATGATGTTTTCCATTGTTGCTGATCTTTACTGGGATATTTGGCTGTGTATTTGGTTGTTTTACCATCTGTTTTGCTTCCTGCTGCTCTTTACTAATACCTTTGGTGCTCGTTGTTAGCATGTTCGGCTTGGATGATCCTATGCAGGAGTTGCAACCCATGTATTGGTTTCTATTGACTTGTTTTTGGTTCAATGTACCTATTGGGGCTGTTTGGTTCAAGTTGATACATTTTATTTTGAAACTATGATGATTCTTGATGAATATGATCCTAAAATGGCTTCGGCACATTATTGTTCCTTGGGTATTGTAACATGTATGCTAATATAAGACATGAATGCACACATAGATAGTCATATCTCGACTTGGCGTTATGCTCTAGATTGATCAGTTCGACCATGCTGTTGTTGGTTCTAGGCTTTGTTGTATGACTGATTTTGATTGGTTTGGGATGATTCATGTCCCTGTCGATTATTTTATGCATAACTCTAATATACATGACAGTCTAACCTTAATGTATCCAACTTACTAATGATTCCTCTCATCACAGACCCAATCATAATATGAAATTAATATAGACCATTCAACCATTATATGGGTTACAACATCACGAATATATCCTTTACTATGATATGTGACACATGTCCCTATAGCCATGGTTTTTTAATTTGAACCTACTATAAAATACAACTAAAGCTAATTTTCTTTAATAAATGGTTAACTTGACATTTCGAGTTTAAGGTAACATGAAAAAATATCAGTGTGTACAAATAAAAATAAGAACATGGTATATAATGATTTATGTTAGAAATAGATTTTGTTATATGTTCAACTTGGATGTTCACTGCATATACTCACTTTATATGCTTCTATGCTTAAGACATAACAATGCACCATACATGCTTACTGAACTTGTCACTATAACTTTTATATTGCATTGCATTTGATATCACAAGCAATACACTGATGATTTGATGAACCTCATATCGCATCTGCACATGACTATTGAATCTGTTACCAAATTTGTTTATCGTACTTAACACTAAGTCACTGAAACATGACATATTTGTACACGTATTGGGCTTTGCACTAGTTGATAGGATGAGAAAACTCATGTTATCAAGGGTGCAAGTGCGACTCGGGTCACCTCTTACTATCTCTAACTATCTTTGTTACATCATCTAATTGTATATGTTTATTATACTTGATTGAATCTGATCCGGGTGAGCATCCCGTGGCAAGGGTGAGCTTGTATATGACATATTGTACCTTCAAATATGAGTCACAATACTAGAAAAGAAACACAGCATAGTTAGCCATATTTCTGCTAGACAATAATTATCTTGTCATTAATGTCACTCCTTGATCTCATCTTGTACTTGATAGCATATACCATAATTATTTTTGACATGCCTTATATATGTTGTACATATCCTGCAATACACGTAGTTATGTTTAGATTTATTATTTTAAATTTTACTTGTTTGTTGTGTGTATGAGAACCTGCAAGTCCTACTATAACGGTTGATTTGTTGACAGTTAGGTAATGGAAACGGTTTCCCGTAATAGACAGGTTTTGAGAACCCCAAGTTTGCTAAACATGACTTTGTAGAAGAATAGACATGTGACCATGACATTTTTATATAGTTAGTTATTTTCAATAAATTTGTAATGGACAGAGGCTTAACTTCATGTTATTTTAATGGATGGAACAAAATAGTTATCTTTGGAATTAATGTAAGCATTTCATTGTGAGTCTGAGACATTAGTGTATCTTGTAATATTTAATATGTATTGTTCTTAAGTTGACATGTAAAACCTGTGATGCTATGATTTATTCATAGATACGCTTAACGTATTTTAAATAAAAGAAAAAATATATACTTATACTTCTTGAGCATTCTCATTGAATGCAGCGAACTTGTCATGTACGGTTCCCTTAGCAAATTAGGAAGACGGTAGTGATACCAACTCATACTAGAGCAGTGGACAATTCATAAGCAAAGAGTATTATCATTGGCATTCATATTCATTTGATGCGTGGAAGCATGCAACTTTTGCATGATGATAATTCTTTATTCTTGGAGAAGGTCCATTGGCTTACATCAGGAGGAAGGAGAATGGAACATGGATACAACCTGAACAAAGTTGAGGGAAACATCCACAATGGGGAAAGGAAGCTCTCATCAAGGGAGAATAAACTTCCCACTTAGGGGAGAATTATCGTGTATCGACTCTAATTGGTCCTACCGTGTATGTGGACCACAACAAATATCCACAAAGCACTATTTGTCTATAAGAGGGTGGTTTTGTCTGCCTATTTATGTAATGTATGGAAAAATGTCAAGAGTGTATGAGAAAGTAGAGAAGAAGCTGAAGTTTCATGCATCAGAATCGTCTGAGATGCAAATAACTCTTGTGTTGTCTAAAAGAATAGGGTCTCCTATAAAGGGGCTGAGGGCATTTTGTGCATCAAAATCATTTTGTCTAAAAGAATAGGGTCTCCTATAAAGGGGCTGAGGGCATTTTGTGCATCAAAATCATTTAGAGTAGTTTGGTTGGATGTAAATGTAGATGCTGCAGTATTTGCTGCACCTGGATTTCTATGTTTGTTATGCACTATCGTAAAAAAGAAAGGTAAACTGAACTATAAAAACACTGCAACAAATGTTGCGCTCAATTAGCTGCAACAAATGCTGCAGAAATTTGCAACAAAAAAAAAATCTTTCATCACCAAATTAATTAATTAATATTTCCTAAACTATCCCTCAATCATTTTTCTCATCGTAATTACCATGCCATGTCAACAAAATTACTATTTGTAATTGATAATAAAGTCATAATTATCATTTTTACCTGCTAAAAAATGAGTACAACAATGTCAATAAATTTTGCATGAGTCATAACAAACGATGGTCTTAGCTTATTTTCTTGCAACAAATGATACACAACATTTATTGCATGTAACATTTGCTATATATTCATTTCTACAAACCGCACAGCCCCTTGACAAAAATAAAATATCCAGAGATAATACATTTGTATATTTTAAGTTTTTAACACCTGATAATTGATTAGTATCAAGATGTATAGATTCATGCACTGGTTGATGATCTTCATGCCACTGTAGCAATTCTATGAACTCAAAACAGAAAGAGGGCACTGAACAAATATCAAAACCTCATCAGCTGGAAGAAATCACCAATGTGAGCTCTGAATTACCCAACAACTTGAAATAATATGTGCTGAGAAGCGAAACTCCTAACATTGGATAAAAAAAGGAAATACAACAGCATCTATAAACTTGGAACAGACAACTGTGTTATTACTTTAAAAAGAGAACAAGGAAAAAGATAATCAATGTTTGAAAATAAAATGGCCACATAGATGCAATCAACCAATATCTTTAGACAGGGAGTGAAATTTAGAACTAAAAACCAATTTTCAATATGTGTCAAAAATTTAAGGCAAACCTTTATATAGTTATCGTGTGCTCCTAGCATTATATAATAACAAAGGAGAAGCAAAAACTACTGCAAGCGGAGAAGTAATGAGCAGGTTCACAATCACAAGACCAGTATGTCTCTTAGCAAATAAATGGATGTAATACCTAGCTTACAGCTATGACATAATAGTGCAATGTACATAAAGTCAAACAGCAGTTCATGTTTATCCATTGTTGTAATCGCTTGAATAATATTATAAGCCACAATGTGTGACCTTCGCATAGGCCAGAGAAATAGCAAAGTTTATCAAATTGATTAAAGATAAGCTTCCCTTCCATACATTTTACTTGTTAACAATAGGAAATGTGAGAGACTAAGGTCAACCTAAATCTGAGCAAATGGGCAGAGAGCATGATAGACATTTAACTTGAAGCCAATAGAGGGTGCAAAATATGGACACACTTGGTTAAAAGGAAACCTGATTCTCTCTAATAAGTTATTCAGAAAGATTGCCATACAAAAGGTAAGCCATGTTTTATCAACATTGCCAGACACACTTCCTATTCTGCTTTAGAACCACATATAAGAATATCACTGACAACCATATAGCTTTAGGGAATAAATCAGTAACTGGATACTTCTGACATGGAATAAAAATCCTGATAAAGAATTTCATCTTAAAACAGGTCTTCCTCATATCAAATATGGACCGTATAGAAACATATCAATTCAACCTGTCAAAAATCTATAAAAAATAATAGCCAAAAGGTAAGGTTCTGAAACAGAATATTAGCACGCGCGCACACAAAAGGAATATAGGCGTCAGCTACCGAAAGAGGAATTCCCTTGTGCACCACTCTTCATTATATTTTTGGATGATCGGCACTGTTCATTTTGGTCTTTGTATTATAAAACTTCAATACACAAAAAATGTCCAGTAAACCCAAAATGTGTTTTGTTTGTTGTCCTAGCCATTAAAAAAAGTCATGTTATCGTGCGTGCGCACATAACACTGCAGTGGATGATGTATTTGATTATCGGGTTCATACTGGGTTCATTACATATTTGATGTATTGTGATTTTAGAAGATGAAGATCAAAATAAACAGTGTAGATCATCCAACAAAGCAGTGGATAATGAGCTTTTTGACGTGTGCATTGGAAGGAATTCCTCCTTAGGTTGCTGGCGTGCGTGCGCACATAACACTGCACCCATATCATCCAACGCACCTGTCTCTGTTTATGTTCTCCAGCATAGTTTCTATGGAACCATGTTGACGGATAAGCTTTAAGGCTGTGTGTCCCCCAATACCTATTTCAAAAGATAGGCAATGAGCAAAATTTTGATAACAGGTTTCCACGGGATACATATTACATACATGACCTTACAGAAATAAGTAATAACATGCATAATGATCCATGTGACCGATTTTTGACAGTTCAAACTGCAATAAACTCCATTAATGTACTCAATCCATGACCGAATGAGCCTAATAAGCTAACATGCGTGTGGCTAAATGGCTAAACCAAAATATAAATACAAGAATTTCAGTCATTTATAATTCATCTAATTGAGCAAATTCCAAAATGCTGCTTCCACATGATAGAGAAATAATCATAGAGCTGAAGGCATTTTCCCTTGCAAATAATAATACAATTATTCAAACACTAGAACGAAAAATGATAGGTTGTGCAATAATACCATTTTTAAATGGCATTAGTTAACTCAGAAATTGCAAGGAACTGCAGGTAATTAATATCAGGTTTTGAACAAAAATAGCTCATATATTATGTGTGTTTCACTAAGTTCAAATCACCATGAATCTCTTTATCCTTAAAACATCAATAGGAAAAGAAGGTCAACTATTGCTGATCCATGATTTCATGTCTGACTAGCCTTCCAGTGCAAAATCAATCCAACCCAATAAACAGACCGAGTAAATTGCCCGTTTTTTTGTTTTTGTTTTTGTTTTGTTTTGTTTTTTGGATTTTTTGTTGTTGTTTGTTTTGGGGGGGACAACGATCCAAGGTAAACATTCTGTTACGTCTGATATGTAATCCAACAAGAATGTCCTTGAGAAAATAAAGGACAACACGAACTGAAACCATCAAGTCGAAACTGGGGGGGGGTCCAATCCATACAATAAGTACTTTCAACTCACAAGAAACACCAATAACTGTATCGTTGGAAAAGCACTTGGTAGATGCTAGGTACTAAAAGTTGAATATTCCAGCAATAAACAGACCTTGGAATCTAAGATCCTTACAAATCATGGTTTTGGTTACAATTTTGCAACTTTCGGTTATATAGTTGGTTACATATTATTGGTTACAGTTTATTTGCAGCATTAAGCAGTTTTCATGCATTAGCTATTTGCTGACAGTAATTTACTCAAATAGAACAATAAACTTCATAAACAATAACAGAACACAATAATCATATCAAGCAAGTTGCAGATTTATGATTTGACTGCAAAATGAACCAGTCCTTCAAAGCTAGATACCTTTGATACTATCACAATAGTCACACCCACAAAGAATACACAAGTCGATGAATTGATCCATGGTGAGTTCTAGCTCTTGCAGAGCCTGAAACATGAGAATAGTGAGGAGTCCACTTATGATAAAATGGGAAGAACTGAAGAAGTACACTAACTATGATGTGTCACCTTATCAACTTCAAATTCCATTACAGGGATCTTTTTAGAGCTTGGATCCATTAGATGGCGAAGAAATCTTGGGGCTCCAAAAGTTAGTGAATCCATATCTTCTGAGGCCACAGCATAGACCTAAAGATCAATGTATTTTACCAAATTATGGACATGTTTTATTTTCATATGGAGGGAAAGAAAGCGTGCTCATCTAGTTTCATGCCTTCCCCTTTTTGCATAGCGACGCACACTCAGCTTCTGCTTCAGAAGGTGCCTGTTGCAACCAAAATATTAATCAAGTCATTACGAACTAGTCAACACATAATGTGAGTTCCATATACTTCGACAAAAATACTCATTTAGTTCCTTGTGAGTTTTAGGCATTCATCTATGGCATACCATATGTATGCAGGGGCCCCAAAGCGCCGCGCCTAATGCCGCAGCCCCCCCTCCTTAGGATTGACGCACCCCCCCTTATGCCCTAGTTTTCTATTATAAATAGGGGGTAGCCTCTCTTGTTTACCCATGCTATTTTGATAATTGATATTTGGATACTCTTAGGGTAGACGAGTGCGGATGTCCTCTAGGCGTCTTGGGAGGAGGGCACACCTCTTTTGTGCCCAATTATCTTTCTATTTGCTATTGTTTTTCTAATAAAAATTTCATCTTTGTTAGATCCTAACAGTATGCATTATATCACTAGGTATGAATTCATTGTTAAGCACTACAAAACTACATGGTAGAGAAGATTCAATTGCATGAGCACGTGTGGGTAGATTTTCCAGCTTGGTATTCCTATGCCAACTTTAATTCATCTTAATATGCACTGCTAATTAATTAATATAGACAATACAATAAAACAATAGAATGAAGTTATTGATATCACCTCAATGACAGGGACTCCCATTAGTCTAAGAAGTTTTTTGCAGTCTTCATTATGTTGCTTGGTCACCTGCCAGAGATGAAGAACCAAACAAAGAAACATAAAGGTTAAAACAGTCATAAAGACAAAAGATGCACCTTGAGACAACAAATGCAGATTTCAAGGACTATTTCAAGGACTGACAAAAAAGGAATCACCAGAGAAACTACGCAAAATGCACGGGAATATGGAACATTACAGCCCAGCCAAAGAAACGGAAACAAACTAGGGCAACGGTATGCATATTATAATTTGGATTTAATCAACAATTTCTCTAGATCTTTTTTCATTCATACTTGAATCATAGGAAGAGAGATGTCAGGTGGTATGCTACCTCTTCGAAGAAATATTTAACATAAACATGATCTATCTGTGGAATATGAATTATAATAAACAGCTTCCACACACTCAGTCAAAGAAAAAAATTAGTCTGTTTTTTTGTCAAAATGGGACAATTTTTTAAAGTAATACACATTGCACGACAAAGACATTAATACTTGAACTTATCACGATATGGGTAAAACAAAAAAACATGATCTTGTAAATATATCCATGAAAACACTATGTTATATATAAAGCTTAATAATGATATACATCTTTGTAAACTTACCTTGATAATACATCTGTTATAGAATGCAAACTCCTTTCAAAAGTTTACAAATTGAAATTATAGACCAAATTATGTGTGTGTTACCATTTGTGTGCCTTACTACTAAGAAGGGATGCACTTTCTAAATGTTACCATTATGCACATTCCAATGTCTCATGTTAAAAATATTAGAAATCATGTTAAAAATATTAGAAATCGTGTTAAAAAGATCTAATATTCATATTGCCCATATTATAATTTGATTTTTTTGTCTTGTATTTATTTATTTTTGACTCGGCTCAATAAAGTTATAAACGCAGTTTTATTCAAAAATGTTTTTAAAGGTAATAAGTTTCAGTACTTCCAAAACTAAATACACAAGTATCAACCCGGGTGTAATAAACTGAAAGGAAAGAAAATCCTCCGCATGCAGCTTAGAAGCAATGATACAAAATTAAAACATCTCCTTTACAAAACATGCCACATGTTCATATAAAAATACACAACCAGATATATTGTTATAGCGTAGTTATAGGAAATCTCTTACCAAAATCAGAAAAATTCTATCTTAATCATTCACGTGCTTCTTCTCTGGGGATCTGATGGAGATGGAGCTTTTTTTTACCTTATCCCATTGGCCTTAGCTTTGTTGATTAGATGCCATCATTATGAATTTTCCACAATAATGACAGGAGGTAAATCGTCTGAAACCCACCAACATGCTCTGTAGCGTCTGACTGAGTTGTTGCCAAAGCAATCATGGTGACATGTGCATCTACAGCTGTACCTAATACACATTCTCAACAAAAGTATAATCACTCTGCAATGATGATTGCTTAGTCATCTGCATCTTCCCTGCAGAACGAACCAGATAAGTTTATCTTGCTTCCTTGAATCGAATCCTTCATCTCATTACTCTGCAACGATGAGCGATCAAAGTCATCTGCGTCTTCCCTATAGGGTGAACTGGATACGTTTGTTTTGCTTCCTCAAAACGATGTCTTCATCAAATGGCCTTGAGTTTGTGGCTCATGCTAAGCTCTGAAATTTCCAACGCCTTCCAGTCTAGTTTCTGATTATGAAGCATTGCTCAAAATTGATGACTTTTTTACGTTCTCCATCCTTACCTCTTCTGTTCGACATTGGCTATTCAATGTGACCGATGCACGTGCACTTCGTACAACCAGGCAAAAGGCATTCATACTCATATTAATGCCAATGACGCAAAGATTGACTTTGAAGGCGCAAAAATCAACTTCGATGCCCTACCTCCCTCCTCAGTCTCACGCTTTGGGGACATCCTTGAATACCCGACAAGCTTGAAATCATCGTGAGTTCGAAATCTGACCACGCAACCACCCTCGTTGATGGCGGCAAGAACCCCTTGTTCCTTCTTCCTTATTGTTGTGGGATCATTTTATACAAAGACCTTCTTAAGTAATAATTTTCATTTACAATTTTGTATGACAATCATCTTTACGAAGTTAAAATTGAAAACCACATATATAACTCTCTTGGTAAATGTAATGCATGTTATTCATATTCTGTGCCCATTGAGCATGCTGATTGCTACCAATATCATCTTGCCTCTTCGTCTAGACTCTTTCTTGTAATTTGGATGCTTATCTCTTGGTTGCATGAGTTTAAATTGTATGTATAAGGCAGATCTACATACTAGTTAACTGGCACTAAAAGTTCTAAAAATTGGCCGGTTGGCCCTCTATTTCTCATAGTTACACTGCTAAGGAATTTGGAATCAACTCGTAGAGGGTTGACAAGGTAAGCACTGGGTTGTAGAACTTGGTCAACAGTTCCATGGAGTTTCTCAATTTCATCCATTCTTCGTGGTCCAACACCAGTTTTGATGGGAAGAGCCAATTACAATGACCCACTGCCATGTTTTTTGCATCATCTTGCTAAGATGACCGGGTATTTATGCATAACTATGCCAAAAACATTCAAAATGGCAATCTTGCATATGCACCAATTTTGCATATGCCCTTTTATATCACTCATATAAACATGTTAATATAATTGAACATTGTAATTCTACATACATATCTCAGTCTTTTTCATGGAACCCCTAAAAATTACATCTAAGTGATAATGATGTGATCCAGATGAGAAGTGAAGAAAAAATTAGAGTTTGTAGTGGATTTGAGGAAAAAGGTGGAATTTTGGTTAGATCTCGAAAGGGAATAACAAGATAATGGACCTCTTTCGAGAGGAGGCAACTCTCCTAGCTTTTTCCTCAAGAGAAAAGCCTAAATCTCCACAAACTAGGGTTCTATCAATCTCCTAATGTTTCTTCTTCACAAAATTTATCATACAAACCCTAACCCTAGTTGCCATCTAATTATAATGGCTGATTTCCTAGAATTTCAAAATTTACAAAAATACCCCTGTATCCCAAAATTGCAAAATCACCCATGGTTCTTGTGATCACATCACTACTCCGACCCCAAAGAACCACATTATCCTCAACATGTTATCATGAAACCCATGAGGCAAACTACTCCAAATGGATGGGCTCGTCCCCTCTCGGCCCTTCTTCCTCAACTGTCTTGCCTTCTTCATCCTCGATGATCAACATATGGAAAGCATCATCCCGACAACAATGTCTTGGCCCACCTTTCGCCACATCGAAAGTATAAACCCTTAGTACGTCTATCCTGGATCTTCGCCTCTGTGAGACGCTTAAGCCTGTTGTCCGGTGAAAGCTCAATATTCTTCTTTTGGCCCATCTGGACATCGCACGATTGGGGACTCTGTATCTTTGTTGTAGCCTGGGTACGGAATGTGACCCAGCTCATCGCTCCCTTCGCTCGCCACTCCTTTACGAGCCGATCCTCTAGAAGCTCGGTCAATTCCATCGTATCCAGCAGCCATCTCGGTCTCTGTATGCATAGCTCAACCTGGATATTTGCCTTGAGGCCTTTCATAAAATTTCCTTCCAAAGACTCCTCAGACAACGCCTGTACTCGACCATAGAGCACCTCAAAGGCTCAAACTTCTTTATATACTCTGTACCATCTTACTTAATAAAAAAGAACTACTCATGTAGGTCTATCCTTGTGTGTCGCGAAATCTATGAAGCTGGCAATCCATAAATTCCTTCCATGAATGCACGTGCCACCTCTGCTCTCTCCACCGATCCAGGATAAGACTTCACCTTCCAAGGATATCCCAATTGTCGCCAACTTCTCTGCTTTCGTGAGACGGATAACCTCAAAGTACCTCTCTGTCCTATAAATACATCTGTATGGGTTCTCTCCTTCAAATATGACCATCTTCAATTTTCTAACCCTACTTTCAGTGTTTAAAACTCCATATTCTACTCTTCCTCTATACGGACCGCGGTGGAAATGTCGATAAGTGTGGTGTCGGGCATCCCACTCTCAAAACTGGTCTCCATTAACTCTATCGTTGTCCCCCCACTTATCATCACCCTAATCCATGTCTCCTCCACCTTCTCGTAGTCCGGGATTTCATCATGATAATCATCGAGCTCTTCATAGTCCGGAACACATCGTTGGAGTCTCTCTCCTGCACACTAGGGGCTGTGGGGTCCCCAAAGGTCCTCCAGATCATCGTCGGTGCTCCAACGGACTCTCGACTACTCGACCATCTTCAGACGGGCCGCCCGGGTGTCCTGTGTCCCCTGGCGGCCCTAGCTAGCCGCCTATGGGCCACGAGGCCCCTGGCAGCCCCGTTGGGATCGACAGAGCCCTGGCGGGCCGCCTAGCCGCAGGACCACAAGTGGCCCAGCCGAGGCCCATCCGGGTCCGGACGGTCTGCCCCAAGGTCGTGGATCCCTCGTCAAGGGTTCGGGGGTCGGCTCCCCCATGGGTTCATCCCACATCTACTCCATCGATTAGAAGTCCTTCAACAAAGCCTTCAACTTTCTTCTTCCTTTTTGCCAAAGGTTCGTGCCTTTTGTGCCACATCTGAGTAGATGTCCCCTCCTTTGTTCAGATTTGATATCTTCCCATCTTGCGTCTCTGCGAAAGTTCCTGTGTTACTTGTGCGTGGACTTCCAACATCCAACACTGTACTCGTCCTTACCTTTGACGCCTTCTTCATAGATTCGATTGACGACAATATTTCCTCCATTGATTTCTGCTTCCACTTCAACATCAAGTTTTTCCTATAAAGTTTCAATCTTTTTCGTCGTCGTCGCCGCCATTGCTGTCAAGATCGATGCTCTGATACCAATTTGATGTGATCCAGATGAGAAGTGAAGATAAAATTCGGGTTTGTAGGGAAAACGTGAGATTTTTATTAGATCTCAAAAGTGAATAACAAGATAAAGCACCTCTTTTGAAAGGATGCCGCTCTCCTAGCTTTTTCTTCGAGAGAAAAGCTTAAATCACCATAAACTAGAGTTCTATCAATCTCCTAGTGTTTCTTCTTCACAAAATTCACTATAAACCCCTAACCCTAACCGTCATCTAATAATAATGGCTGATTTTTCCAGAATTACAGAAATTACGAAAATACCCTTGAAGCCTAAAATTGCAAAATCACTCCCGGTTCTTGCGATCACATCAGATAATGTGGTGCTGACATTAGACTGTTATCAGTATGTTCCATGTACATCACATGGTCCCCAAATTATCACATAGGATCATAATAATATTGACAAGATCGGTTAAGCTCCTAGCGTTCATATGATTTATACTTTCGTTCTATGATCTGTCCAAAGTCTGCTGAATTCTGTAATTTTTAAGGCTGTTAAAAGTTTCAACTTTGAAGGACCTCTTTCTAAAATCTTGATGTGTACAAACCCAACCGCAACATGCAGTATGCAGATTAACATCCACATGAAACTGCCATCATATTCTGTGCTACTTGGTAGTTCGATTAACTACCTCTTGCATTTGCAATTTCCTTTTTGTATGCAATATAAGTGCTAGAGCATACTTTCAGGTCAAATGCTGAGACATTGAGTTTTGTATTTCTGTATAGCTTATACATAAATAAGCTCAAGCTTCCCATACACAGACACTTGGAGATGAATGTACAACTTAAAGTCTGACGCTCAGAGCAACATATTATTTAAGCCGTAAGCACATGATTTTCACAAAGAGAAATTGGAGGGTAAAGATTTCTTAGGAAGAAGGAACATTTAATAAAGGATAATTTACTCCCAGTCACCATATTCTACTGGGGACATGTGACTTATAACCCCTAATGTATAAAACTAGCATGGACACCCCTTGAGTTAATTCCAAAGTGTTGGTTTCAGGGGTCTAATTGCAACTTAGACTATTATTAATATGTCAATTCAGGAGGTGTCACGGCTAGTTTCATACATCGAGAGTTATAGTCACACATATTACTAAAGAATAAGGAGTCTACATATTCATATGAAAGAAGGGGACTGAGTGCAATTTACCCTTAAAAGGGTCTTCCAACAAATAATATGAGACAGATTTTTTAATATTTGAGCAACAATCTTGTGTCCTCAAAATTTCAAGGGATGTGTTGAGAATCCATTAAATATCCATGAAGCAACAAATCATTGCAGCCAGTACGAAATGTGCAGTTTTCCACCTAGTAATGGGTTACTTTGTAAACAAAGAAAGTCAATTCCTGTGGTGGGAGAGTTAATTCTATCATAAACATTCAGGCCCACAAGCTTTGATCTATAATCATACATACAATAATATGTCAAAAGTAATACCATGCTAGAAGTCTAGAAGACGACTTAAAACGTGAAAGGACCATATGAGGTATTGATATACGCATTGCTAACATTCGGCTGTAAGAGTTTCTTCTAGATAAATATTAAGATTTTAAATGGGGTAAGTTTCAGAAACTATCCCCATTAGATTGGCATAATAGTACTAATATCCCCAAATCTAAGAAGTTAGCAGTATCCCTCAAAATTAGCAAAAAATACCCTATTCCACCGACGCAAGGGCACCGATACTGCCTGTTGAGGGGCAGTTTCTGCTAATTTCTTAGATTAAAGAGTATTAATACCCCGATGCCAATAGAACACAGTAGTTTTTGCAATGAAGCCGTTTAAATATAATAAAGCAAGATTTCCAGCATACCATTCGAAAAGGCAAACTAGGTAATGTTAGGTATCCCCACATAATATCTCATTGGAAAACCAAATGTGGGATGCAAGGCCTTGAAGAACTACCTTTACGGTTCTTTTGCTAAACTTTTCAATTCCCTCCTTATCACCAGCCTGCAGCATTAAAAAACAATGTTCTGAATAGCTCTAGGCAATGGAAAGGTCCATGATTACCATAAGATAAATTCATAAATTATATGTGGCAAAACAAGTGTACTTACCTCTATTGCTGCATTTAAATCTTTGCTGGCATCCTCTCTCTTTGAGTACCTACAAGGTGTAACAATAGACAAGACATCAAACACATGGTTACATCAACAAACTGGATTTGAGAGCCACTAATAAAAAAACACGAGATACCTTTTCGCAAGTTCTTGTTTCTTCAGGTCAGGTGGTTGACCATCAAAGACAAACCTGGAATAAAATATCACTTCAGTGAAGGAACAAGAGAAAATAACAATAATGACAACGATTCGAAAGTGAAAACAAAGGAAATATGAAGTTTACGCTGGCTTCATTCCGGCCTCTAGCAATCTTATTGTTCTAGTAAACATCCCTTGCAAATGACTATCAAAGACAACAATAACACAAATAAATTCCATGAAACAGAAAGCAGAAAATGTAGTAAATGAACAAAGAATGGATTTTTTAATACCTAGTAACTTCGCCAGCCTCGTTTGTGAGAGTCTCAGTTCCAGTTCTCCCCACCACGATCTATTCATAAGATAAAAGGTTAGTTAATAGAAACGTACTCATACAAAATCTCTAACGTTTTGAGACCAATCCCTAATATTCATTTGCTAACACAACAACGAACACTAACACATCAATATTTAGATAGATGAAAGATGAAATTAGGAAATTTTACGGACGAGGAACTGGTAGATGCTCATGCTAGCATCGATGGCAATCTTGCGACCAAAATAGCTCTCGAATTTCTGCTCTTTCATCGCCTTTGGGGCGTTGTCAGCCAAGAGCTTCGTTAAACCCTAGGAAAAAAAAAATAGCAGACGACGGGAGCATCAGAGAAATGTGATCAAATTACGTGAAGAGAATGAGAGAGATCGCGCAGTGAGCTCGAAACCCCAACCTTAATTCCCATGGCGAGACGATGGAATTTAGAGAGACGACTGTTTCTCTCTTTTTTTTAATCTTTTGGAATGGCTGAAAAATCTAATTTTTTTCCCGCCTTTGTATCAAGTAGAGAGATCCGGTCACTGAGGTGCGAAGTCATCATCTTCTGTTGGTGGTTCTAGGGCTCCTATCGGGTACGGGCAAGCACCAAATTAGATCGGGTAATCGCCCAGAATTTAAACCCGCTGGCTTGTAGCCAATGAAAATAAGACACGTCACCAACCCCGACTAAGCGGGCGGACAGTGTCCACGTCTTCGACCGCGCCTCCGTCCTTTTCTTTTCGAAGTTTTCTTTCTTTCTTTCTTCTTTGTTTTCTCTCCACCGTAACCTCGCAAGATCTTCGCCGCCCTTGGCATGCGCACGTTATCCCGCTAGCGCTACCTCAACCCCCGGCCAAATGGCTCCTCTCAAAGATCTCCTCAGGATCGTCAATGGCGTCTCCCTCGTCGTCGCCGAGACCGCCAAGAGATCCGAAGCCTTCGCCGCCGCGAGAAACGGCGATCTCGGAATCCTACTGTCCAAAACCCTAAAAGGCGCCATAGTCTCCGCCACGGACCTCGCCGGCTTCACCAAAGGGACGCTCCGCGAGGTCTCCAGCCCCAGGCCCAGAGAATCATCTGTAGTATACTTCTCGGATCCACCCGAACCGGAACCAAAACCTGAACCCGAGCCTCCCGCTCCAGTCTCAGCAGCTGGCCCGATTGAGGTAACCGCTTCGGCATCGCAGGTCTCCGTCAGAGAAGATGAGGGGAAAGGCATCGTTGCTGAAACGTCAACGGATTTGAAGGTTGGGAATGAATTGGAGGAGTCGAGAGGGAACAATGAGAGGCAAGATGTCAGCTTTGTGTATTTGAATGATGAAAATAGTAATGATGGCAACGGTGGAAGTGAACAAGTTACGGCTCCTCCGATGAGAAGGCGGCCGAGAGAAAGGAAAGTCCCAGCAACGCCGTTTTCAAGACTTATTGGGTGAGCAGAACTAGAATCAATCTATTATCTGTTTACTTGTTTATTTCTAATAATTTGTTCGGAGAATTCCCTGAAATTCATACTGACTGCATTAACAATCCAGATATGAGGAAGATTAGCAAAAAAAAGCAGCTTCCTTTTCATTTACATTGCTTGCCGATATTATTTTCTAATGTTGTAAAGTTATCAAGGTTTGCTGGCTTGGGCGCTGGGCTAGCTTGGGGTACGATTCAAGAATCAGCAAAAAGGATTGCCTATGGTACACCTGCAACAGATGAAAACCAGTCTGCTCTTTCACCATTCTTATCCGAGCAAAATGCTGAACGTCTCGCTCTCGCTCTATGTAGAATGCGAGGGGCTGCGCTGAAACTTGGGCAGATGCTGAGCATACAAGACGAATCCCTTGTGCCTGCACCGGTATCACCATTCTTTCTCTCTCATTTTCCCCTTTGCATATGATTTGGTCGTAAATATATTGGATGATGTATTGGACATGCAAGAGTTAATTGAATCCATGAAGTTCAACATTATCACTTTGTCATCATATAGAGAATGAAATATCTTGGAATTACTCAATTTGTGGGACCCCTCTGAATCTACTTGCCCTTAATTTTAGTAAAGTTTTATAGTGCTGATTATTAACATTTATTCTTATCTGCAAGTGGCTGATTTAATTGAAATGGATTAGTGTGTGTGACAGATACACATCACCAACAAAGTTGATTCATATTGTATTGGTCACAGGTCACCCATATACGTGTTAATCTTGTAGCACACTGTTTATGGTATAAATGACATTTTGATATCTTTCCAATCACTACCTCTTTAACGGAGTTAATAAGGCCATAAGTGACATGTACGCCGTGTGGGAATATGAACGATGGTTTAACACCCCCCCCCCAAAAAAAAAAAAAAAAAAAACACCACAAACAATAAAGATGGTGTCTTTGAATTCTTTGCATGCTATGCTAATGTTTTTAAGCCTAAAATTACAGTAGTATCATGGCTCACTCTTGTTATACAGATCTTGAGGGCTTTAGAAATTGTTCGTCAAGGAGCTGATGTAATGCCCAGGAGCCAGCTTAATGGAGTTTTGAATGCTGAACTAGGTCCTGACTGGTCATCTAAGTTGAGGAGTTTTGATTATGAGCCTCTAGCCGCAGCAAGTATTGGACAGGTATTTTCATTTTTGTGTGATTAAGATTCCCAATGCTTGTTACAGCTACACTGCACGCACGCACGCACGCATGTATTACCTATGTGTGTGTGCATGTGTGTGTGCGCGCGCATGTGTGCATGTGTGTGTGAAAAAGTATTGGAACTGCTGGTTAATGTCAAGTTTACACAACTCTGTTTTTTCTACTATTGTTATGTTAAACAGATTCTCCTCCTCCAGCCCAAAAAACCCCACCCAACCTCCCTCTTTCGGTATCAATGTCAAGGAAGATTAGAGCATGTTCCCAGACCCAATTGTTAATGGAATAAGACATGCCTTCTTTAGTTCTTTGATAGGATGCTGATTATAATTTTGCTATTATCACTATATAGAATGATAGGAAATGCTCGGTTTTTGGTGGGAGAGATTTAGGGGTTTTGGAGACATATATGATTTTTTTAAGATGAAAACAGAAAATACAACATAATTTGACCTCAATTAGAGAGGAAGATCGCTCTCCTAGCTTTGATTCGAGATAAAATTTAACTCTCTCAAGATCTAAGATCGCTCTCCTAGCTTTGATTCGAGATAAAATTTAACTCTCTCAAGATTTACTTTAGTCTACTCCTAATCTCTATTATTCTTCACTCAATTTCAACATGATCCTCAAAGCCCTAACCCATCTTCATATATATTATGGACTGATTTGTCCATAATTACAAAAATAACCCATAAACCCAAAATTACAAGTTTGCCACTCTCATGTATAATCTAACATTTCTACGCACCCAAAGAACCATCTTGTCCTCAAGGTGGTGCATGAAGTCCGTAGGGCCATGATATTCCGAGTGTCCTCCGGGTCAAAGGGCTGACCCATGTCTCCATCATCTCCTGTGAAATCCGGATGGAAGCCACGGTGGTCATCAAGCTCATCTAAATGTCTTCTGCATTAAAAATACGGGCGTTGAACCTTGGGAGTGCTTCCATCTGAAAACCAGGGGCCATGTGCCCTCTTATATTTTTCATCGAGCCATGTGAACCTGTCCAGGCTTGCGGGTCCCAAGGCAGCCAACCCAGTGCCCACCAGGGCCTAGGCGGCCTGCTCAAGGCAGCCTGCCCAAGGGATGCAAGTCCATGTGCTTGCCATGCTCGGCCCGCCCTGTGCTTGCCATGCTCATGGCGGCCCGTCGCAGAGGCAATGTCCCTGGGCCGGCCGCCCGGGTGCCTTCGGCATCACGACGGACTGCCAAGTGGCTGTTGTGCCCTTGATGACGTGTAAGTGGGCCGTCGCCCCCTTCAGCTTCGTTGTTGTCCCCATCGTTGATCGGACTTGTGTCGTTGTCTTCGGAGTTGATCAAATCTGAAGTCAGATTATCTTTTGATAGATTTTCTCCTCAAAAGAGATGATTATGTCCTTCCTCCTTTCCAAAGGTGGTGCCTTTTGTCCTGGATTTATGCCGTTGGCTTCGTCTCTTTTCAGACCTAGATCCAGACATGCTTAGTAAACGATCTCCGAAATTTCCTCCAATGGTTGACTGCTCGTCTCAAAGTTTGCTTCATCATGTCTTTTCACTCCTCAAATCTCGCTTATCGTCGTTCGTACCATGTATTCATCCTTTTTGCCACCGTTGATTCCAAATTTGGTGCTCTTCTACCAATTTGCTAGAAAATGCTAGGTTTTGTGTGGAAGAAATTTAAGGGTTTGGGCAAAAGATATGATTTTTATCAATGAAAACGAAAAATACAAAATAACTTGACATCAATTAGAGAGGAGAACCGTTCTCCTAGCTTTGATTCGAGATAAAGCTTAACTCTCCCAAGATTTACTCTAATCTACTCCTAATCCCTCTTCTTCTTCACTCAATTTCAACATGATCCCCAAAGCCCTAACCACTCCTCCTATATATAATGAACCGATTTGTCCATAATTACAAAAATGCGCCCTATAACCTAATATTACAAGTTTGCCATTCACATGCATAAGCTAGCATAAAACATATAGGACCTTTATAACAGCTTGCTTTTTTCATCGCGGCATCTTTTCTTTGGTAAACAAACCTAAGTCAACGGCATACTTATAGTTTATATCATAATTCATAAAGCCATAAACATATGTCTACTGCTACTAGATGTCTATTAGTTGGCAGTGATTATTTGTTCAAAGCTTCAATTGTATGTTATAAACCTTTTATATTATAAGCAGGGAGCAAGTATTTCAACTTCTCTATATACGAATGAGATTTGATGAAATGGGGAAATGAACAATGTTTTTCAAATTAAGAACATAAATTAAAAAAATTCAAAAAATTGATAAGTATAAACCTTTTGATATGCTCGGGATATGTAAATGGTTCAAAGTGTATTGATTCATAAGGATTCAAAGATATAGCATTTGTTTACTATTTTGATCTCTTTTGTTAGAAATTGATGACAAAGATAGAAGGATAATATAAGTAAAAGCCTTTTCTCGTTAGTAATTGTTAGGACCGGTGCATGCGGATGTGTAACGGCCCCAAATTTTGGGGATTTTTCTTACAGCTTATATAGATATATTTTCTATCTCTCTTATTCCCTCTCTCTCTCTCTTTCTTTCTTTTCCTTTCATTTTATTTTTCCCTATGTAAAGCCCATTTTTAATAAAAAAAACCGGTTCATCACTTTCTTTCTCTCTCTCTTCTTCTTTTTCTTTTTCTTTTTCTTTTATTATTTCCCCCGACCCAACCCAACAGCAGCCACAGCCCGCTTCCCCCTTCACTTAGCCCCGCGCTCGTGTCATGCATGTGTCCCACTCTCTGCTTCTCTTGTTCTCTTTCTCCCGATTCCTCGATTGATTGAGGCGGCAACGAACAACGACCGATCCATCTATCTTTCGCTCTCTCTCGTCTTTGCTTCCTTCGGCAAAAAAGGAAGCCTCGCATGCAACGACTGAGACCCCCTCTCTTCTCTCCATCTCACGAGACGTGTCGTGGTCTACCAGCTCCTCCATGCTCTAAAATTTTATTGTTTCAACATGAAACCATCTTAAATCGACGCCAACTGTCTTCGTGATGATTTCACGGTTCTTCTCTCTTTTTGAGCACCACAATCCTCCTCCTCCTTCTATAAAACCCAAGGTAAGTGTTAGGTTTTCGGATTTTACATGTAAAATCATTTTCCAAAGAAAAGCTTTGTTTTTCTCTTTTGTTCTAGTAGTTGTAGCCACCCACGCCGAGTCTCTGGTTTTGGGATGCTCTTGTCCAATGAAAAGCTCTTTTGTTTTTCTCTTTTGTTCCAGCTCGGCTATGGTTTTGGGATGCTCTAGTAGCTGTAGCCACCCATGTCGAGGCTCAGGATCACCAATAGTCGACGATTTCTGGTAAGTCACTTTAATTATTTAATTTTTGGTTTTAAATTTGTGATTTTTTTCATTTATAAGCTTGCAATATGGTTCTGAGCAAGACTCAGGTGATGTCGGGGCTTGGTGGCGACCCCTCTGCTAAGACTGTTTGTAAGTTTTCTATTTTGGTCGTGATCTGTCGGGGGTTCCTCACCCTTGTCCGTGAATTGTTTTGGTGTATTCCCCCTCTGCTAAGACTGCTCGGCTCCCCTAGTTCCACTGCCGTGACATGTGGGCCCCTCCCATTCCTCTGTTGTGACCTGATGTGATTAGGGCTTTTGTGGAGTAATGATGGGATTTTTTAGAAAAGGTGGGATTTTTATGGGTGGAAAGAGAGGATTTGGGGGAAGAGATTTTTATTAATATAAAACTGAAAAATACAAGATAAGTAGTCTCGATTCGAGAAGATACCTTTCTCCTAGCCTTTGATACGAGATCAAAGCCTAAATCTTCAACTAAAGTCCTAAGACAAATTACTTACCAAATTAACTACAAATAAACTAATGGATTTCTTCAACAACTCAAGCATGCCATAACTAGGGCATGCTCTAGGCTATAAGAACAATTACAGATTTGCTACTTTACGAGAACGACTCTCCTAATTTCTGAATTTTCTAAAATGCCCCTATTTTGCCTAAAAGTCTCTATTAGCACAAAAGTCTCCAAATACATCATTACTCCGCCCTCGAAAAAACCACATTGTCCTCAAGGTGATGCGTGAAGTGCGCGGACGGGATATTCCAAGTGTAGATGCTCCTGATCCTCCTCGCCTGCTTCCAATATTACTACGCCCTCTCCATCTTCATCCTCATTCACTATTAATATCTACGAGGTACAGTCGCCACACCGGTGCCCCAGAGAAAGCATAATCCTTTGGCACGCTTTTCTCGTATCTCAGCCTTTGTCATCCGACGTATCTGTCCAATGGTTGTGCCTCAACACCCTTCTCCTTGCTGGTCGATGTCCCGTCTGTGGATGATGCTCCCACTGTGGCTGTCTTTTGTCCCCTACAGGATCATGCCCCTGAAAGGAAGAGCCTCCTCATGCCACATGGGCCTTCCTCTTCGCATCATGATGGTCCTCCACCATCCTTGTCAGATTCATCCTCTCTCGCAAATCTGCATGCTTCTGAATTCTCAGCTCAGACCTGATGGTGGGTTTCAACCCTTTCATGAAACAGCCCTCAAGGGAATCTTCTGACACCACACGGACTCTGCTAGCTAGCATCTCAGATTTCTTGATGTAATCTCTCACTGTCCCATCCTGCCTCAAGGCATATAGCCTCTCATATGCATCGCCAGTCTATACCTTTCCAACATGCTCCAATAATAGGGTAGTGAACTCCTCCCAATTACAGAAAGGCCACTGCTATTGTGTCCATCAAAACTACCACAATGCCTCTCCCTCCAAGCAGACCCCCACTGTATTGAGCCAGTCCTCCTCCTTTACCATCGACACCTCAAAATATCTCTCCACATGGAATATCCAGGCATCGGGATCCTCTCCCTCAAAAATGGGTATCTTCGGCTTCCTCACTCGGTTCTCCACAGAGAACCTGCCTGGTGCTCCCCTACTCTATAGATGGTCCTGGCGTCACTGCTGAAATGGATGAGGTCCATCATACCCATAACCCGGAGCAAGGTTCTGTGCTCCTCTCTTTACATCTTCACACGCCGTGTCACCCCAACCTGTTCCACCACCACGATCATCGCCATGGTATCGACCGTAGTTCCCCTGGGGCACTCTGGAGGGACTCTGGTGCCCTTTCCAATCTACAGAAACTTCTCTCAGGGGCTGTAGGTGCGTCGAAGGACCTCCAAAAATTATATCGACGCTCCTTGGGGCTGAAAAATTCCGATGGAACCATCCTGAGGCTAAAACTGGGCCTGTCAGCCCCCAAACAGGGCCGGCTGGTACTCTTGAAAAGTCGGCGGGTCCTGTCGGCCCCCAAAATGGGTCGACGGGCCCTCCAGATATGGTGCGGGGCTTGCTTGCCCCCAAACTGGTTCGGTGTGCCCATCTGGGTGGTCGGTGGGGCCTGTCGGCCCTTCTTGTCTGGTCGGTGGGGCATGTGGGCCCCCCAAAATGGTCAGCGGGCCTCTTTGGCTGGCCGACGGAGTTGGCTGCTGCTGTCGGGCCCCCGAGGTAGTCGGCCAACCCTGTCGGAATGTCCATGGGGCCAACCGAACTTGTTGGATGCTTCCGGGGTTCCCAAGTTGATGATACTCCTCTTCCTCCACAAAGTAGTTATCGGCGTCGGAGAGAAGCCCTTCGTCAAAAAGTTTGTCTTTTCCTTCTCATTCACCAAAGGTTGTCACTTTTTCTCTGAATCTAACTTTTCGTCGAGCGCGTCCATTAAACTTTGATTTGTCACCGACAAACTTTGGTTTGTCGCTGCCGTGTTTTGTTGGATTGCCTCCATAAGTTATGCAAACCTCCGATCTGCAAGACTTGCTTGTTCTTCCGTGCCATTCTTGATCTCTTTGATCTCTTCCTCAAATTTGCTTTCAAACCTTTTCAACTTCTCTTCCAACAAGTAGATTGTCTCTTTGGATCTCGTAGTTTCCATGGATCAACGCGCTCTGATACCAATTTGATATGATTATGGCTTTTTGCAAAGTAAAATTGGGATTTTTATAGGAAAGGTGGGATTTTTATGGGTGGAAAGAAAGGATTTGTGGGGAAAAGAGATTTTTATTGATATAAAAACTGAAAATACAAGGTAAATAGTCTCGATTCGAGAACAAACCTTTCTTCTAGCTTTGATTCGAGATCTAAATCTAAATCTCCTACTAAAGTCCTAAGACAAATTATCTACCAAATTAACTACAAATAAACTAAGGGATTTCTTCAACAATTCAAGCATGCTATAACTTGGTCCGGCTCTACGTTATAAGAACAATTATATATTTGCTAATTTACGAGAACGTCCCTCCTAATTTCTGAATTTTCTAAAATGCCCATATTTGGCATTTGACTTACACTTGGCACTTCAAACTTACTTGGTATTGTGATAAATCATATTAAAGTGAGTGCGGAAGCGACTGGAGTCATGCTCCTGTTGACATTGACCGCATCGGGTATTCCGGCTGGGTCACATCATGAATCTGATGGACCCCTAATGTTATCGTTGGACTTAATTGTTGAGTTCCACAATGTTACTCTTTGGACTCACTGCTCCTATTTTTTCTTATGGCATGGTCTGGGTCAGCGTCATCGTAGTACAAGGTTGACTCCTGATTGCTTATTGTACTCTTCAATATGATTCACAGCTTAGAATTGGCATAATTGATAGGAGCTCGTTAGTATCGTTTTAAATTATTAACTAAATTGCATGACTGTATTAAATTTCTATTGCCTGCCTGTTTATTAGTTTTAATTAAACTGTTAACTGCTCCTACTTCATGTTAGTTAGATTTACTCATACTCACATATTTTAATTCCAAAGTTCTAGAATTTCTGTGATTTACCTTGTGGTTCTTTGTTTTCGTTGCACCACTAGGTATTGAGTCAGAGTTAGAAGCAGCCCCAGTGTACGAGGATATAGACTTCGCGGTGGAGACCGTTGATTTCTGATCTCGAGGTAATATATGTACCCATGTGTACCTTGTAGATGTATATTGTTAGTATGTGGATAGTACGATGTATGCGATTTTGTAAACTCGTGTATATATATATTTATTTATATATGCAATTTTGGTTAAGCATTTTGATGCACTTCTACTTGTGTTCAGATTGTTTTCACTAGTTAACTGCAGGACATGTCAATTTTTGTGAAACATGATGTGACACCGGGTTGCAAGACGTGACATGTTTTTCTTGGTGACCCATGTAGGTCCTCGCAACCAACCTTGCGAACTGCTAGAAAGAGTAGGGTGTACCGTGAAAGAAATGCTTAATTATAATTGACATTGCCCTATGAATGCAAGTGCGTGCAAGTTTATAATCGTCATAGGCGCATTACGAAGATGGCACAGAACGCTTTTGGATCTGGTCCGAGTAACTCGACTATCCATCAGATCTCGGACCAGGCACTACAAGAGCTTGTTCAGGCTCTTTGGGATGAGCCTAAGTCTATCAGAGGGATACAACAGTCCATGTGTCCGGCTACATTAGGACTAGAAACTTGACTCGAAGACATGAAGAAGAGAGCTTAAGCACAATGAGCAATAGGACCATATTGGGTTTTCCCTTTTCTTTCTCTTTTCTTTTTCATCTAAATTCTTAACTAAATTCCTAGAATTAATATCACTATTTAAACATAAAAATTTATGTGAGAAAATACACAAAATACTTATCCCCTAGAGAAATGGCTATATGCGTAAATCACGTTATCTGCTATGTCTAGTTAATTAGTCGATGAGAGACAATGATTAATCGATTTATTTACTCATTTGTGGACGAATAGATTGCCCTAGTTGACTAGCCAATCAGTCCAGAGCCAGCAATTTGCAGCCATTGAGTCGACTGAGTTAGTCGACTGGAGTTCAATTATCAGTCAACTAATTGGTTGATTAGTCGACTATTCAATGCACTCTGGTCGTCTAATCTGACAAGCCAAACCTAGTTAAAAATCTAGTATCCTATTAGTCGACTAGGGGATCATATTAATTGACAATACATGCAAAAATGAGTTGTTTGGCTATGAAAACTAGTGGTTTTGTTATGAATTAATTCCCTATTGATTCTAGTTACTTTCTTAGGGTTTCATATGTTTGTGTGTGACGTCTTCAAGACCTTAACATAAAATCTAAGACAAGAATAAAATATTACATCAATTACAAAAATACTCTTCAAGCTTGTGATTGATGTCGCCTTGATCCTCGTCTTCTTATCCTAGAAATCTTCAAGTCCATCTTGTTGCCTCGGAGTCACACCAACACTTAATCTTTGCCAAGGTTGTTTCCGTTCTTGCCTTGATATTCATGTTTGGGCTTGCAATGATTAGTCTAGTTGATCCTTTTACAATAAACAAAATCATTAGACCAAAGCATTATGTTTGCTCATCATCAAACCATGTATTGGATGAATGCAATACCGAACAGCAATCTCTATGTTTGATTCATTTCTCCTTCTGCATATAAACGGTCATGGTTCATGAGGCTATTTATTATCTGGAAGAATATTGTGCTCTTGTACCATACTGTTTTTGGTATACTGGGAGTGGAAATTTGAATCTTAGGTTTCAAGTTTGTCAATATTATAGGTATACTTGTTTTATTTCAATAGATGTCTCCCTGGGAACGTGGTTTCTTTGCAAATCATTTAGTCAGCCATAACCTGTACCTGCTGGTTTTTTATTTAGCTTCATAATACTTAAATTTTCCCCAAAAAAGGATATTTGATTCATATGATTTATTGCTCGTCTGCCTTCTCTACAGGTCCATCAGGCAGTCATGAAGGATGGTTTTGAGGTTGCAATGAAAATTCAGTATCCTGGTGTAGCTGATAGTATTGATAGCGATATTGAAAATGTGAGACTGCTTCTAAGTTATACTAATCTCATACCCAAAGGGCTTTTTCTTGATAGAGCTATAAAGGTAAGACACTGCACTAAAATAATTATATGTGAATATGATATGTTTTACCTATTTCTTCAAGCCATTTAAAGTTCGTCTAGTACGTGAATTTAAATTGAGAATGTACACATTGCTGTAAATTGTTTGTAGGAACCCAATATTCTTTCTACCTTTTACCAGTATTATCATTTTGTAATCAGTTATCATATGACTAAGTTTCCTATTGCTGAGATAATATTTGTTGATATGGTATTTTTCTTCTTAGTGATTTTTACCAAAACCTTTCTTCCTATATGTCAGCTTACATTGAAAAATTCCATGTTGCCTAGCAAGCAATTCTTTTTCAGGAACCCTTACTTTTGTACACCACATTAGTCTCATCTCGCATGGTCGGCATGATTATAAGACTGTCTAAAGGCTTCGTGCCTGTTCCATAAATATACCATTTTTTAATGCTTGATGGGATTACTAATGGGTGGCTTGAGGTTTGAAATATCGGCCGAAACTGATATGCATTGCTTTTATCTTATTGGATTTCAAGCATGCTGATACGATTATATGAAATTGGTTGATACCACCGCTTACTGGTAGCAATTAATATAAGAGAGGAGGACTCAAAGTCTAAATTACCAAAATTTAAAATTCTATTTTATTCATATAATGATCAAAAAATATCATTTCGCCATCAAAATCAAGGTTTGAAAATTAGCTATTAATGATGCATATCAATACTTTCAGATTGGGTTTGTAAAAGGGGTAAAAATAAACTCCTCTTGGCATCTGTTTGAGAATCTTCAAGCGTGGCTAAAATCTTCAAAATTGGGAAGAAACACATAGCATGCGGATGTTTCAAATACATAATGAGACTAAGACAATGAATTTTGAAACGAAAACAAACTGAAGCTAAACTAAATCAACTGATTGATTTAGATAATTTATTAAGATGACATGTTGATGGAGTGGGTTAGAAAATGAAAAGATAATGCATTGGATGATAAATATGACCTATGAAGTGATGAAGCACTTCCTGAAGGTGAAGATGGTACTTTCAATTTAGAGTTATGTGGAGTTAAGGCAAATGAAATATGAAGTCTGATATTTCTGATGCATATTGCCTAATTTTTTCAAAACATCTGATAGTGCGACCAAAACAAAGACTTCAAAGTTCAAACGTTAAGGCGGCTATAACACCTATTTGGACCTACTTTCGGTGTCTAAATCTTGTTGAGGAATATTGTAATAGAGACTGTTATGGAAAGATGAAAGCAATCCAAGCTTGTTGGGATCCTAATGTTAGTTCTATATAAGCAGAGGGAAGAAGAAGCATTTTACGATGATCCTCCCAATCTGGTTACCGATGAATGGGATCAGAATGATAAAGTACATGACATGGGACTACACATCACAACTGTAATGGATATGTGGGGTGTGTGATAGAGCTTTATTCGAATTTTAATAATTGCAATAGAGATTCGGATGTTATTCAAGAAGTGTTTAGATACAAAAAAGAAGGGACACTTCCACTGTTCTATGTGATTTCAAAAGGCTATAAGAAAGGTTGATGACATGGTTCCCAATTAGCGAAGATGTTTAAAATATGAACAAACAGTGGGAGTAGTTTTTGTATTGATTTTTCTTAGTGCATTGCCTTCTAAGTATACTTAGCACGACCGTAGGTGATACAGAATTCAACAGTTAACTCTCTCAATGACATTTAGCATTCTCCATGAGATTTTTCCTGAGGGCTCTTCTGTTACTGGAGATGATGACATAATAACACAAGCAGCATTAGATGTCCAGCAGGGAAAATACATAGAATTAGGAAGAGATTATGGATGTTGAATCTTTGGATGTTATGACAGATGTCATGGTCTTAGAGAAGGACATGTGTGTCCCACTCTGGTAGGACATAGGATTATACTGGTACTAAGGGGTAATTTTGATACTATGTGTGAGATGAAAGTCATTTGTCATTACTGCAAGAAGCTATGTTATATGAATCATTCATGCTTGGAACTACAGAGCAAAACTTCGTCTTTCCAAGATATGCCCATCAAGTAGGGATGTCCATCTTGCGTTCAGAAGGGATTAGAGATATTCCTACGCATAATCAGAGAAGAGTATGACATGTATTTGATGTATCAATAGTCCTAGACTTCAACAGTATCATCATTAGCTCCTACAATCACCCTTGCTTAGACAGGTAACCCTTCTGCATGCTTGTTCTCTTCAAAGCCTAGAGCATTGATCATCCCTAATATCTATCATTCTAGTTAATAAATCTATGTCTGCTGTTACCGGTATAGAAACTGCACAGATCACATACAACTTATCATTGCCGCCTATTCTTTATTTGCCTAAACTTTCATTTAATTTATTATCTGTGAGTAAACTTACCAAAGCCTCTAACTGTTCAGTGACGTTTTTCCTAACATATGTTTTTTCTGGAGATGGACACAGAAGATGATTCGCATTAGGAGTGAGTATGGTAGCTTGTACTATGTGAATGAGATTCTAGATTCAGTTACTGTCTGGAGCATAATGATTCATAAGAAGTGGTTTCTCTACTGTCCGGAAAGACAATAGTGGGATGTGAGTGGGTATACAGTGTCAAACTCAATCCAGATGGTTCTTTTTTATTAAAGACACAATTAATGGTTAAGGGATATTCTTAGAGGTGTAGTATTGACTACCATGATGCCTTTTTCTAGTCGAAAAATGTCATCTTTTTATCTTATCTTTTTAACCACCACCTCTCGTTGACCCTTACATTAGCTTGGTATGAAGAATGTGTTTCTGTATGATATTCTTGATGAAAATATCTATATGGAGCCACCTCCTGATTTTATTTCTCAGTGAAGTCTATGAAGGTATGTCATTTGAAGTACTTCCTATATGGCATGAAGAAGTCGCCACAGGCTTTATTTGGGCACTTTGCTGCAGTAGTTTAAACCTTTGGTATGAGTCGTGTAATATTATTCAATTTTCTTCTGAATGCATAAATGGAAGCGTATTTTGTTATTGAAGTATGTATATGATATCATAATCATGGGAGATGATAAGGAGGAAATTGTTGCTTTGACGATCTACTTGTAACAACACTTCTAGACTAATGATCTTGGACAATTTTATAAATTTCTGGGCATAGAGGTCGTGCAGTGGAGTAGGGGTATTATCTTATCACAGTGGAAATATGTTTTGGATATTCTTTCCAAGACTAAAATGTCAGGTTATCGGCTGCTACTTCCTTTATGAAAACAAATTTAAAATTGTTACCATATGAGGAGGACCCTTTAGATGATTCAGAACGATGCAAGAGGCTTGTGGGCAAACTCGTCTACCTTAATGTGACTAGGCCTAGTCCAATGAGAGTAATTGGTCAATTTATAACGCCTCCATGGATGAGTCACCGGGAGGATACCTTCAGGATTCTTCGAAATCTAAAGGGAGAACATGGGTCATCTATTCCGATTATAAGCATAGCAGGGTAGTTGGTTATTCATATGCTGATCGAGTAGGATTGCCTACTACAAGTTCTTGCATTTTTATCGGGGATTGATAGCATAGAAGAGTAAGAAGCAGAGCATGGTATCTCGTTCTAGTACCGAATCAAAGTTTGGAGTTATTGCTAAGATTGTGTGACCTTCTATGTATTAGAGATCATTTAATGGAGTTTCAGTTTAATGTTCTGTTGCCAATGCAGATGTACTGTAATAACAAAGTTGCCACTCATATTATAGAGAATATGATCTTTCATGAACGAACAAAGCATATTGAAGTGGATGGTTACTTAATTCGGTAGGTGGTCGAATAAAAGATTTTGCAGACTCGTCATGTATATTCAGAAAATAAATTGGCAGACTTGTTAACGAAACAACTTGGTGGTCCTTATATTAAGTTTATATGTGACAATTGGGTCATGTATGATTATAGACCACATCTATTTGAGATTTTTTGCTGCATACGTATCCCTCATAATACATTACAATTTACAGGTTATGGGAGAATCAGATCTACCATAGTTCTTTATAATTTTACAATTATAAGTTTATCTACTGTTCATTTTTATCTCCGTCAATGTCATTGACTTGTGATGCAATTTGAACGATTCTCTGTAAATTTTCTAGTATGACATCTAAGTCTAAAGCTATTGTGTCATTCTTTCTTTTTTCGGTTAGATCCCAGTCTTGATCGTAAACAAAGTAACCTAAGGTAGTTACTTTCGGTTATATTTTCTTCCTCAATACCCTGTCACATGTGCCGATAGATCCTTGTGACACTACTGTGAACAATAAAATGGTTAGTAAATGACGTGTCAGAATTTTTTTACTTTTCACTATGCTAAAATATCAAAACCACAAATTTCTATATTGTCATCATTGATTCATATCTAAATGTTTTCTCATGTATTGTCTCATTAGAATGCTCATGCCAGAACCTTCCACAAATCTGGAAATAGTTTAGTAATATTTACTTTGTGCTAAAAAAACTTTTGTGATTTTATGACAATTTTTTATAATGTGCATAAGCTGGGACATTTCTGTATCAATTTCATCATATTCTTCGATCATTCTAAAATTTTGAGTTTTTACTTCATATCCTATAATATATTATCATGAATAGATTCTAATATATGGTGTGACGGTAACTGTGAAGAATCATCCTTCATAATATAAATAAAAGAGTTATGAATAATATTGATAGAATATGTCATTAAAAATAATAATATCAAACTGTACTGAAGACATTTGCAAATAATTGAGGAAAAAGAGAGTAATGCAATATTTTCTTCGACCATCACAAGTACTTAAGGAAGAGAGAGCTTGAGCCTTGACTAATGAAAGCTTAAACCTTGATTATTTTAAAAATTGGAAGGAGTATTTGTGAGTGAGAGTTGACATTAGTGTGGACAAGATATGAGGGGATGAGATATTTATATGGGGAAACATGTGAAACATGGTGTAAACTGTTAGTTTAATGTTCAGCTCATGGGCCGACTAGTGGGCCGACCAGCACGGCAACTCACAAGTCGAACGTTGCCATATGAGTTAACCTGTGGTTGAATTGCTGGGTCAACCCGTAGGTCAACTCAATGTTTTGGCTCAAGGTTTAACGAGTCGACCTGAAGTCAGCTTGGCACGGGGCGGGCCAAAAACAGAACATCCTCCAAAAATGCCAGCCAAGCTCAGATCGTGGACCAGCCTGCAGTAGATTGGGCCTGTCTACAACCTGTCACTGGCCGAGCCAAACTCGTCCGGTGACAGGCTCAGACGGTTCACCACATCCTGACTCGGCCCATCCCAACCTTACGTGTGAGTTCAAACTGTCATCATGTTTTGACATTTTACTATTTAAACTGATGATCAACTTTAGATGTTTAAATTCATTATGGAACTTCTCTATCTTCATCTGCCTTGTTCCTTTCTTGCTACTCTAGTTGTGTGTTCTTGAATTTTTTTTATTCATGCCATCTTCATTCTCTGCTAAACATTATATGATATATGCCTGCAAACAGTATTAAACAGTCATGCATTTACATACCTTGTCGTTTAATGTAGAGGATTTGATGCACGAATATATTAAATTCTGAAGCGGACTAAATTAACCATTCACATAGTAGAGAGAAGTGGTGATTGTTTTGAATCATGTGTAGGTGGCAAAGGAGGAACTCTCTAGGGAATGCAATTATCTTTTGGAAGCCAGCAATCAGAAGCAATTCCGTGAACTGATATCTAACTCAGAAGGATTTTATGTTCCTATTGTAATTGATGAAATGACAAGTAGGAAAGTTCTAACAACTGAGCTTGTCGCAGGTAAGAACCAACATCTGTATTGATAATTTTAACTGGAGAGTTTACCTCGGCATAATCAAAGTTCTAGCATAAAGCATACTTGTTGGGTTATGGTTCATGCAGTAATGTAGATTGTTTTATTATTCATCCTTCAAATCATTCAAATACTCTAAGTTGCACCAAATTAGTCCTTTTATTTAACCTTCACAGCATAAAATATTTTGAAAATAATCCCTCAAATACATTAAGTTACACCACATTAGTCCGTTTAAAGGACTGTTTTGAAAATACAAAAACCAATTGAGGGACTAATATCAAAATATGAATGATTTAAGGTACAGATATTTAAAGAACCCATGTAGATATTATTAGGTCCTAATTGCTTTGTCACATGAAATCTTTTCACAGAATATTGACATCATTTACTACACAATAAGAATGTTTCCACAGCTTTCAGCTCTTTAGAATCTTTCAAGGCATATACCTGACATTTCACTAGGTCACTCTCTTTGCATATTTTCGGCATGCAAGTGAGCTGAAGAGTGCAGTGCGTTTCAGAGTTCTCCCAATTTTTACACACTAATGCCTTCAGATGCAAGATGCCAGAAACTTTATAGTTGTTGTAGATGCTGGTTAGCACTAAACTTCTTTGTTTCTTTATTTTTTTTCCTGTTCAACTATGTGTATATAGGGTGGAAAAAAGAAAAAGAGGACAGTAGTAGTTATATGGGGTTAATGGTTGAATATGGTTTAATTGTTTAATAGTGAACCGAAGATAAACCGAGATGCACTTGGTATGTATCACTTAGTTGAATAATGTCATCATTCGGTGATCTTAGATTTCTTAGTGTTGGCTGTTTACCCACTGCCAACTATGGCATACTGCAGGACGCGCTGATCATTTAACGATCAATAACATATTAGTGGCATTCGCTAATGCAGTTTCCTTATGTTTCATCACAGTTCACAGATAAAGTGATCAGAACCGTGTATTTTGTTAATGCAGTTTCCTTGTGTTTCATCACTGTTCACAGATAAAGTGATCAGAACTGTGTATTTTTACCCAGTCTTTCTGTTTTTATGTGTTAGGGGTACCAATTGATAAGGTGGCGCTTTTGAATCAAGAGACGCGTAATTATGTTGGAACAAAGTTGCTTGAGCTGACACTAGAAGAATTGTTTGTTTTCCGCTTCATGCAGGTAGGTTAACTTGCTATGTTCTCGCGTTCATTTACTTGTGAATTACGAACTATTGGTTATTCTCAAAATACATAATTGTCCATCAATTTAGTATTATTCTCAAAATACATAATTGTCCATCAATTTAGTATTTTCACTTAATCAGCCGGTTGCATTATAACTTCCATCATTAACTCATGTATATCTTACTTGGCCAAACTCAACTTGTTTTCAGACTGACCCAAATTGGAGCAACTTTCTTTATGACGACGCCAAAAAAATGATCAATCTCATCGACTTTGGGGCAGCTCGCGACTTTCCAAAAAACTTCGTAGACGACTATTTGCGAATGGTAATTATGGCATTATGGCATCCCATATTCCTCCTCTTAGTTCTCCATTTCTTTTTTGATTAAGGCCTCAAGTCTGAAATATGCTAATTTTCGCCGCCAAGCAGGTGATAGCATGCGCCAATAAAGATAGAGATGCCGTTATCACAATGTCGAGGAGGCTTGGATTCCTGACAGGCGAAGAATCAGAGGTTATGCTAGATGCTCATGTTCAGGCCGGTTTCATCGTCGGGCTTCCCTTCTCCCAGCCTGGCGGTTATGACTTCCGCTCGACCAACATTACCCACAGCATATCCAACCTTGGAGCGACGATGCTGCGGCATCGACTGATACCGCCACCAGACGAAGCCTACAGCCTTCACAGGAAGCTCTCGGGTGCGTTCCTGGCTTGCATCAAGCTCGGTGCTGTGGTACCATGCAGGGAGTTGCTGCTCCAAGTTTATCGGAAATACGAATTCAGTGATGATGATGCAGAGTTTTTGACTAGTTCTGCGTCATGAATAGTATGCACACCAGTGGCTTATAATTGTTTACAACTCTACAATAATCTTTCGTTGCCAGTTTGGCATATTCTTTGCATCAAATTATACAAGCATTGCAGTGTAAAACATGTTCTCATCAAGCATTGCAGTGTAAAACATGTTCTCATCAATGATGTTGGATACTGGGAACAGCTTGTGTTTCACCTAAAGAGCGGAAAGAGACGATTCATCCTATATCTGGCTTGTAATTTTCACCAAATATTATTTCGAATAAGTAAAATTAGAGCAGTACCATAAGCAACAGGTGGCTGTAGTTTAGTGGTTAGAATTCCACGTTGTGGCCGTGGAGACCTGGGCTCGAATCCCAGCAGCCACACACCCATTATTTTGGGACATTATAATTATTTATTATTTTTTCTTTCTTTCCCGTTTATGGATGGTACATGTATAATTGGTATGCACCTAATACACACAATAATAGCAAGAGAAAACGGGCACGGTGCATAACATGAGAAAATTCTCTTATGTTGTGGTTAGAAATTCAATTTTGTTATAAACGGGTTTTTGGTGGGGCCTACCCGTTAGTGGGTATCCACCCATTATGTAACCCTTCCACTATAAATACAGTGCTATGGATTCCATAGCCATCACGTTTACAACACGTTATCAGCACGCTCGAAGCTGAGCCGAACCCCTGCCGACGGACGGACGCGACGCGAACGGGCTTCCTTCACCGAACGTCGCTAGATCCGGCGGGTAGGATCTAGAGGTAACTTTCTCCCTAGATCTAAATATTCCATATGCGCATATGTAGAGATCCAATTTCTTGGATCAATCGCTCAAGATTCTATCGTTTTTATTGATAAAAATCAAACTTTTACAATAAAAAACGATTTTTGGAGATAAAAAAAACACTTTTTCGATGGTACATGTATAATTGGTATGCACCTAATACACACAATAATAGCAAGAGAAAACGGGCACGGTGCATAACATGAGAAAATTCTCTTATGTTGTGGTTAGAAATTCAATTTTGTTATAAACGGGCTTTTGGTGGGGCCTACCCGTTAGTGGGTATCCACCCATTATGTAACACTACCACTATAAATACAGTGATATGGATTCCATAGCCATCACGTTTACAACACGTTATCAGCACGCTCGAAGCTGAGCCGAACCCCTGCCGACGGACGGACGCGACGCGAACGGGCTTCCTTCACCGAACGTCGCTAGATCCGGCGGGTAGGATCTAGATGTAACTTTCTCCCTAGATCTAAATATTCCATATGCGCATATGTAGAGATCCAATTTCTTGGATCAATCGCTCAAGATTCTATCGTTTTTATTGATAAAAATCAAACTTTTACAATAAAAAACGATTTTTGGAGATAAAAAAAACACTTTTTCGACTAAAAATTAGATTTTTATCCCCAAAAACCATGAAACCTTAGGGGATCTTCTCGCCGGAACGCGAATCCCCCTAGATCTCGCGCCAAAACCCTCGCTCGCCGCCCGAAGCGGCGGCAAACCCCCCCTCCCGCCGCTGCGACGGCGGGCTCGACCCGCCGCCAGCAGCGGCGGGCGGCCCCGCCGCTGCCAGCGGCAGGCGGCCCCACCGCCGCAGCAGCGGGCCCCCATCCCCCCCCCCCCGCCGCCGGCAGCGGCAGGCCCCCACCCCCCGGCATCCGCTCGTTTCGGGCCCCCCCGGTGCGCGCTCATGTCCGGAAACCCTAGTCGCCTGAAGCGGCAATCCGCGCGACCAAAAACCCTAACTAGGGTTTGACCCCGAAAATTTTTCGATTTTCAAATCCTTTTCAGATTTAATTGCGATTTTTTTTCGTCAAAATCTGGACAAAATTACATGTGATTTTATTCATCGCTCTTTATTCGGATTATATGATTTTTCTACACGTTTAAAAATTAAGAAGATCCTGCGACCGCTCTGCCGTTAGTCAACTAACCTAACGGTGTATGACGTTGACTAGTGGTCCAATAATTTTTAAACGTAAGATTTCATTTTCATTTATAAGTTGCCTGTGATGATTAAATTGCCTGTAATGAATAAACTGCCTGTGATGATTAAATGCCTGCTGCATTTTATCTGCATGCGATGAATGTCAATATTTGCTGTGGTTTTGGATCGGCTAGGGATCACCATTTTATTTTCCCGCATTTTTTTTCTTTTGAGAGAAATATGTAGTGAGGATAATTTTATAATATTACAAGACCGGCGGACGCCTCAAGGAGATGAAGGACTATTCCTGAAGAATAGGGGCCCCACGGGGGTTCTCGAGTTGTACTTTCATTTCTTTTTGGGACTGTAATGGACTGTAATTAATATGGTGATTAGCCGATCCACGCAGCAAATATCTGTGTCTGATGTGCTTAATTATTTATTTTTCTGCGAAAATATCTAATTATTGCCTATCTTTTTACATGCTAGAGTGATAAATGGCCAAAATTGCGAGCGTCGATTTCGACGTTTTGGATGCTTCAGGCAAGAACTACTTAAGCTGGCAGTTGGACATAAAATTCCATCTGCGAGCACAGGGATTGAGCCACGCCATCGCTGTAGGCGATAAGGTTTCTGATATAGATAAAGCGAAAGTAATTATCTATATCAGACGCCATATCGATCGGACCCTGAAGGCCGAGTACCTCACGGTGGAAGACTCGTATGAGTTATGGACCGTCCTCGAGGATAGGTATAAACATCAAAGAGATGTTATACTTCCTCGGGCGCGATATGAATGGGAAACCTCCGTCTCCAAGACTTTAAGTCTATTACCGAGTACAACTCGGCACTCTTTAGCATCACCTCACGCCTGAAGTTGTGTGGTGAAAAGGTGACGGAGGAGCGCATGTTAGAGAAGACGTATACATCCTTCCACGAGAAGGATGTTATACTAATGCAACAGTATCATGAACGCAAGTTCACGAAATACTCAGAGCTTCTCTCATGCCTTCTGATGGCAGAGCAGAATCGTGACCTTCTTCTGGCCACCCATAACTCACGCCCTACCGGCACTGCTCCAGCGCCTGAAGCGCATCACAGCTCCTCCCAGAAGAAGAGGAGCAACTTCAAAGGGAAGCCCCAGAAGGGCAAAGCAATGAAGAAGCAGGCTAGAGGACCCCCTCCCAGAAGCAACAATGAGGGGAGGAAGAAGAATAATGTGTGGAAAAGAAAGGACGACGGCCAGACATCTGCCCCAAGAAAGGACTGGGAAGATAAGTGCCACAGGTGTGGCATGACTGGACACTGGTCCAGGAATTTTCGGACTCCACGCCACCTGCAGGACTTGTACAAAGCGAGCCAGAAGCAAGCTGAGACAAACCCGGTGGTTCAAGAAGACCTGGCACCAATCAGGTTCATCGCTGAGGATTTCTCAAACGATGACCTGCTCGACTGAGGACATTATCCATTTTCTATGCATTGTAGCTTTCATTTTTGAGAAACTATTTATCTGCTTGTTTTTCCTTCTCTAGCATGTTGAAGTACTTTCAGACATTAAATTGATTATCAGTAGTATATTTTCTGTGTGTGCCTTATAATGCAATATTTTCTTTTAAAATAGATGGACTTTAAATGCCTAGTGGACAGTGCCTCTACGCACACGATCCTCCAAGACATCTGCTTTTTTCAAAGCATTAATAAATACGATGGCACCATAAATACAATTTCCGGTCCATCAGGTATCATTGAAGGATCATGGGAAGCACAATTTCTGCTCCCCAACAAAACAAAACTACTTATAAAAGATGCACTTCTCTCCCCTAGCTCGCATAGAAACCTGTTAAGCTTTAAAGACATCCGCTTAAACGGATACCACCTTGAAACGGTGAGCAAACATAACAGAGAATACCTTGATGTAACGTCTCATAAAAACGGTGCTAAAAACACCGTCGAGCGTTTTGAGGGACTCCCGTCGGGTCTCTACCACACAAGGATCAGAGCAATGGAAACAAACACACTAGAGCACCAGAAGTGCCATAATCAACCAGAATTCAAACTCTGGCACGATAGATTAGGACACCCTGGGAGGAATATGATGCGTCGCATCATATCCCAATCCCGTGGAATTGACCCGAAAAGCCTGACGCTACTTCGGAAGGGTGCAAATCCTTCTCCCCCTTGTTACAAAGGGAAATTGATTACGAGACCATCCACCCTGAAGGTGGACTCTGAGTCTCCAAGTTTCCTAGAGAGAATACATGGAGACATTTGCGGGCCTATTCACCCCGCAAGTGGACCATTTCGGTACTACATGGTACTGATCGACGCATCTTCAAAATGTTCGTATGTGTGCCTTCTGTCCACCCGCAACGTAGCCTTTGCAAAGCTGCTTGCACAGATTATAAAGTCGCGGGCACATTTCCCAGACAACCAGATCAAGAAATTGCGTCTGGATAATGCTGGGGAATTCACATCACAAGTCTTCCTAGACTACTACCAAGCAACCGGCATAGAAGTTGAACATCATGTAGCTCATGTTCACACCCAGAACGGGTTAACCGAATCTCTTATAAAGAGACTACAATGGATCGCTCGACCATTGTTGATGCAATGCCAGTTGCCGGTAAGTGCATGGGGACATGCCATACTGCACGCTGCATCGCTGATAAGATTACGACCGTCAGGTAGTTAATCTTATTCTCCGATGCAACTTGCATATGGGAACCCGCCCGATATCTCTCACTTGAGGATATTCGGATGTGCTGTCTATGTCCCCATAGCACCACCGCAGAGAACCAAGATGGGTCCTTAACGGCGCCTTGGTATCTATATTGGTTTCGACTTACCATCGATCATTAGATACCTCGAACCCCTTACAGGGGACGCCTTTAAAGCACGTCTAGCAGATTGTGAGTTTGATGAAAGCACTTTCCCGAAACTAGGCATTAACACACAGAAGCCAGAAGCTTAAAAGACCATTACATGAGACACAAAGACTCTATCCCATTTTGATCCGCGTACAAACCAATGTGAAGAAGAGATCCTGAAGATCCTTCAAATCCAAAACACAGTTCACATTTTACCGGACAAATTCACTGACAACCAAAAGATTGTCAGATCACACGTCCCTGCTGCAAATACGCCAGCTAGGATTGACATACCCAAAGATGGATGCAATCCACCTGCAGCAGAAGCGACCGTACCTCAACAAAAAAGAGGACGACCCCCAGGCTCCAAAGATAAGAACCCTCGAAAGAGGAAAAATCCTGGAGCAACAATAACGATACCACCACAGGATGCTGAGCTCAGCCCAGCTACCTCTCCCCTCCTAACAACCATTGAAGATGAAAATATAGGAGAAATATCATTAAATTATGTACGTACTGGGGAGGTACTGGACAAAAAAAGCACAATCATCGATGATAACTTCGTGCTCATTATTGCCACTCATGTCACTGAATACGACGATGAAACCGATCCACGCTCTCTAGCAGAATGTAAACACAAAGAGGATTGGCCAAAGTGGAACGAGGCAATAGGAGTAGAGCTGGACTCACTCTCGAAGCGCAAAGTTTTTGGACCTGTAGTCCTAACACCAAAGGGTATTAAACCTGTGGGATACAAGTGGGTATTCGTAAGAAAAAGAAACGAGAAAAATGAGATCGTGCGTTACAAAGCGCGCCTTGTTGCACAAGGCTTTTCCCAACGACCAGGAATAGACTATGACGATACCTATTACCCGGTCATGGACGCGATCACTTTCCGTTTCATTATAGGCCTATCCACAAAGGAATGTTTGGATATGCAGCTCATAGACGTTGTGACTACATACCTATATGGAAATATAGATAAGGACATCTATATGAAAATCCCAGACAGATACAAACTACCGACAAAAATGACAGAGAGACCTCGGGACGTCTACTCTGTCAAACTTCAGAGATCACTGTATGGTCTAAAACAGTCAGGTAGAATGTGGTACAACAGACTCAGTGAATTCCTAGTGCAACAAGGTTTCACAACAAATGAAGTATGCCCTTGCATCTTTATAAGAGCAAAGGGAACAGGATTCGTGAATATTACCGTCTACGTAGACGACTTGAACATCATTGGATCTCCTGAAGAGATAGATGAGACATCCAAAAGTCTCACACAGACTTTTGAGATGAAGGACCTCGGCAAAACGAAGTTCTGCCTAGGCCTACAAATTGAACACTTAAGCGGAGGAATCCTGTTACACCAATCAACATACACAAAGAAAGTGCTGAAAAACTTTCTTATGGACAAATGTCATCTACTTAGCACACCAATGGTCGTTCGATCATTGGAGGTTGACACAGACCCCTTCCGACCGCTGGAAGAGGGGGAGGAAACACTGGGTCCTGAAGTACCCTACTTAAGCGCAATTGGAGCACTCATATACCTGGCAAACTGCACGCGTCCCGATATAGCGTTCACAGTTAACTTACTAGTCAGATACAGTTCTGCGCCCTCAAAGCGCCACTGGAACGGAGTTAAACAACTTCTGCGCTACCTCCAAGGGTCTGTGGACATGGGACTATACTTCAAGAAAGGTGTATCCTCTGACTTGGTCGGTTATACAGATGCAGGATACAGGTCCGACCCACATACCGCAAAGTCTCAGACCGGTTTTGTGTTCACATACGGTGAGACGGCCATCTCATGGAGATCCGTGAAGCAGACATCAACAGCAACCTCATCCAACCACTCCGAGCTCATTGCGATCCACGAAGCTAGCAGAGAATGCTTTTGGCTCCGATCAGTCATCAATCACATCCTCAAGACCACCAGCCTGAAGACGGGAGATCTTGGACCTACCACCATGTATGAAGACAATGCTGCCTGCATCGCTCAACTACGGGGTGGCTACATCAAAGGTGACAGGACGAAGCACATATCCCCCAAGCTCTTCTGGACACATGAACAGCAAGTGGACAACCAGATCGACATCCAGCAGATCCAGTCTTGCGACAACCTGGCAGACCTGTTCACTAAAGCTTTGCCTCGCAGCACCTTTAGAAAACTTGTACTAGGAATTGGGATGAGACAGTTGAGAGATTTACAAGCCTGAAGCTTGTACTTATCAGGGGGAGTTAATGTTGTGATGTACTCTTTTTCCTTGGCTACTGCTTTTTCCCACTGGGTTTTCCATAGCCAAAGGTTTTAACGAGGCAGCCACATCAACT
This sequence comes from Scilla litardierei, assembly GCA_030789695.1. NCBI lineage: Eukaryota > Viridiplantae > Streptophyta > Magnoliopsida > Asparagales > Asparagaceae > Scilla > Scilla litardierei. The sequence goes on along the minus strand of CM061137.1, from coordinate 129,084,928 downwards.
CTGGATCCGGAAGTATCCACCTCTGATGTTATCCATCGATCAGAGGAAGTTACAGAGACTTGTACTCTTTTCCCTTAGCCACTGGTTTTTTCCACTGGGTTTTCCTTGGCAAAGGTTTTAATGAGGCAAGTACTCTTAAACTTAAGGATCCAGAAGTATCCATAGACCCATGATCAGATAAGCTATATGAACCCTGAAGCGTTCATCACGGCTTACAACAATGGATGGATAAGGGGAAGTGTTATAAACGGGCTTTTGGTGGGCCTACCCGTTAGTGGGTATACACCCATTATGTAACCCTACCACTATAAATACAGGGCTATGGATTCCATAGCCACCACGTTTACAACAAATTTTTCTTATTTTTTTTGGATGATCACCACCGCGTTGAAGTTGATCTACATATCTGTAAACATGAATAAATAGAAAAAACTTGTGATTCTCATATTGTTTACATATGTATCGGTTCGCAAAATGTTGAATAGTTTTGAGGTAATATAACATTTTTCAACATATATATCAAACACAAAAAAGAATAATCTTTGGTGTTTTAATATGAGAATCGTGTAGATCATGTGGCACCTGATCTATTTTAGATCAGGTGCAAGACACAAAAAGGCGGGCCCATGAAAAGTACAAGCCAATGTGGGGCTTGTACTTCCCAACTTTATGTGTCTTGTCACCTGATCTATTAGATGAAGTATCAACTTTTCTACATTATTCTCTTTAAGATTTTAGAATATGATGCAGAACTAGTCTAAAACATCTGTACAGAGTCACCGGAGAGGAGAAGATTTGCATGTTTCCTAAATGTGACAACAAATGTTACGAAAATGAATTCTCAGACAACAAAACCTTCTACTGGAAAGAGAGATACGCCATGCTAGGTTGGTGTTGGCTGTAATAAAACTACAAAAATATAGGGAGCAAGTGGCAGATCGCATGAAAGCTACAAGCACTTTGTAAATTTGCGCCCCACCCCCCACTTCTCTCTTATTAATATCTAGAATTTAATGTAGAAAAGCTGCCACCTGATCCAATGGATCAGGTGGCAAGACACAAAAAAGGTGGGAAGTACAAGCCCCCACATGGGCTTGTACTCATGAGGCCCCACCTTTTTGTGTCTTGCACCTGATCCATTGGATCAGGCGCCACATGTTCTACATTAATCTCTAATATCTATTTTCCATACTTATCCTCACATTATCCGAGCACAAAGTGTACGGAGCCCCAACAAAACAAACCCCACAAAATTAGGATGAGGGGTCCAAACCGGATCAAATACGAAGAGTGGGTGTGGGTTTGTGTATCATCCGGTGGTTTTGGGGATTTTTTAATTGGGATGTGTGAAATTGGTTTTGTTTTCGGGTGTAGTTTGAGATTGGTGTATGTTTTTTGGGTTTGTTTTGGGTGTTAATTGATTGGAGGTTGTATTTGTTGGTGTGAAAATCAAAAACGCCTTGGGATCAATGTGGAAACCAACCCTTGTAAACTGATCAGAAATATAGAGCTAGCAAAAATTTAATCCCAATGACCCAACAAAATTTCCAAATGATCTTGAAATAGAAAGTAGCAAACGAATCACGGCAACAAATAAATCAATCGCAGACACAGGAGAATTAACCCTGCTTCAGTTGTAAACAACCTACGTCCAGCAGTCCAATCCGAGACGATTCCACTAGAAGAGAGATCCAAACAATTAGGGTTACAAACTCGCTTCCACACGCGTGAGTAATAACTTGTCAAAACGGAACAAGCCCTCACGAATCCACTCAAGAGGAAGAAATCAATGGAAGAAGAAGAGAAGGAAAAAAACCAAACCTTTCTCTCAAGAACACAAACCCTAAAACTCTCTCCAATCTCAATGGGATAGCAAGAGGCTCTCCAAAACTCTCACAATCTAAAAGGATGCTTAACCTAATCTAAAACAATAGTTAGGAATAAATACAAACCCAAAACAATGGAGAAATACTACAACCAGCCGCACCTTTTAGCGCATGGGCCCGCGCCGACTCGGCCCGAGTCGGCTGTCAGCTCGGCCTGCTCTGTCAAGCTGACATACCCTAGGTGGAGTCGAGTCGACTCGGTCGAGTAGCCTCGGCAGAGGCTGATTCCCTTCCTTGGGTAACCCCCTGGAGCGGCTGATTCGCGAGCTACTCGGCCCGAGTGTCAGTATTCCTCTCCAAGCCGCATGCCCTCGGGCTGCTCGGGCAAACAAAAGCTCCATGCTGCTCAGTCGAGTAGCTTCCTGCTCGACCGAGTAGCCTCCTACTCGACCGAGTAGGAGTCACCTGAGTCAAAGGAAAAACTTCCCAAACTCTCTACCTGCTCGGTCTGTCAGGGTCTTCATACTGCTCAGTCAAGAAGCTTACTGCTCGACCGAGTAGCCTCCTACTCAACCGAGTCACCAGGGGAAACAGCACCAAGGGATTTGAATCACAAAAAACAACACTCTACCTTGATTCAAATCTCATCACCAATGACTCCTGTTGCTCCATGCTGCACGCCATGACCATCTCTCTAGAATCATCATCATCTCGAAAAACACGCCCTCGGGCTCCACCTAAGCCAACAAGGAAATCAGCTCCATGCAAACCTGGAGCTTGACGGTGGGAACTGGCTTTGTAAACATGTTTGCGGTGTTCAAATCAGTTGGGATCTTCTGAAGCTCTATCTCGTTCTTCTCCAACTCAAGGAAGGAATCACGCACCTCAATATGCGTCGTCCTCGAACTGTATGCCTGGTGCTTCACCAGATGAATGGCACTCATGCACATGTGACGAACTCTGCGGCATCTCCAAATCTCTCAGTAGACTCCTCAAATACTTGGCCTCCTTCACAACGTCTACCACTGCAATCAACTCGGCCTCTATGGTCGATAGCGCAACCACAAATTGTAAGACCGACCTCCATGATACCGTGGCAGTGCCCAAACTGAACACATACCCCGTGGTATATCGTCGCCTGTCTCTATTACCTGTGTAGTCGCTATCGCCGTAACTTGTCAGCACCTTTCCATCTCCTTTCCCATAGAGAATCCCGACACTCGCTGTGCCTCACAGATATCTCAGTATCCACTTGACGGCCTGCCAATGCTCCTTGCCAGGATTAGTCATGTATCTGTTAACCACTCCGACGGCCTGTGCAATATCCGGACGCATGCAAACCATCGCAAACATCAAGCTTCCTACTACACTCGCATATGGCACCTGAGACATGTAAGTCTTCTCCTCATCGGTGCTTGGCGACTGACTCGCCAACAGCTGAAAATGAGCTCCCAAAGGTGTTGTCACGGGCTTCGCACTATCCATCCCAAACCGGGCTAGTACCTTCTGAATATACCCCTTCCATGACAATCTAAGCTCATGCTTCTTCCGATCTCGAACAATCTCCATTCCGAGAATCTTCTTAGCGGGTCCCAAATCCTTCATGTCGAATTCTTGTCCTAGCTTCTCTTTCAGCTTCTTCACCTCCGACATGCTATTGGAAGCAATTAGCATGTCATCCATATAGAGCAATAAGTAAATTCTCAAGCCATTCTCAAGTGTGCGAACATACACACATTGATTCTTGATGCTCCTCTCGAAGCCTACTCTTATCATGAAGATATCGAATCATTTGTACCACTGCCTGGGTGACTGCTTCAACCCATACAACGATTTCTTCAACCTGCACAACAAAGTCTGTTTCCCTTCAACTTTGAACCCTTCAGGCTGTTGCATATAGATTTCCTCATCAAGATCTCCATGCAAAAAGGTGGTCTTCACATCGAGTTGCTCCAACTCCATGTCCAAGCTAGCAACTAGCGCCAATAACACACGAATAGACGTGTGTCGCACAACCGGTGAGAATATTTCGTTGTAGTCTTCACCCTTCAATTATGCAAATCCCTTGGCAACCAACCTTGCCTTGTACCTGACATCGTTCCCATCTTGAGTTGAGCTTTCCTTGACCTTGTATATCCAACGACAACCAATAGCACGCTTCTCGCTAGGTAATGGCACCAAATCCCAAGTGTCGTTCCAGTGAAGGGACTCTGTCTCCTTCTCCATAGCTCCCTGCCACTGAGCGGCATCTCCCGAAACTATGGTTCCACCATACGTCGCTAGCTCCTCTGCTCTAGGTTGAGTGCATAAGCCTCAATATCATCGAAAGAATAACCTACATGAACCCATGATCCAAATCTTTCCGGTGCTTTCTTCACCCTCTTCGATCTCCGCGTTCCATCATCACCTACATAGGTATCAACACATACCTGAGATGTACCGAGTGTCTACACATGGTCCTCAGCATGGTCCTCATCATCTCCCTCAACTGGAGCATCGACCATCAACTCTTTGCCTGGTCGCTGAGAGGGCTGGACCGGAAGATTAACCCTTTCCGGTGAAATCTCCTCTGCGGACGTGTCATCTTTTGAGTAAGAATGCTTCGCCCTGAGCATTGCATCCTCATCAAAAGTGACATGTCAGCTCACTATCACTTTCTGACCCTCTGGATCCCACAAACGATATCCCTTGACGTTGTGACCATATCCAAGAAAGACACACTTCTTTGCTCTTGGATCCAACTTGTCGCCCCTCTCGTGCACGTATGTCGGGCAACCCACAATGCGCAAGTACGAGTAATCTCCAGCTTCACCACTGCACATCTCCTCAGGGATCTTATATCCAATCGCTACTGAAGGAACTCTGTTCACAATGTGCAAAGCAGTCGAGAGTATCTCTCCCCAGAATTCCTTCCCCAAACTGGCTGAGTGCCTCAAACACCGCACTCTCTCCAACTATGTCCGATTCATCCGTTCCACCACACCATTCGACTGCGGATCACAGAGTGTGCTAAAGTGTCTGCGGATCCCATGGAGTTTGCAGAAATTTCTAAACTCCCTCGAGGTAAACTCATCTCCATTGTTAGATCTGAGCACCTTCACGTGCCTTCCGGTTTGCTTCTCCACATGGTCTTCCACTCTCGAAACATATCAAAAGTCTGGTCCTTTGACTTCATTAGGTACATCCAGACTTTGCGAGAGTAGTCAACAATAAACAAGACAAAATACTTAGCTCCTCCTCTTGACGGCTCTGGGCATGGTCCCCACACATCGGTGTGTATATAGTCAAGTGGTCCTTTGCTAGTATGCTTCCCCGTGTTAAACTGCATCTTTGTCTTCTTACCTTACACACGGGATTCGCAGAGTTCTACACTCGCATTCGATGCTTCGATTAGTTTTCTTCTTCGGAGTACATCAAGCATTTTGTCACACGGATGACCCAAACGATAATGCCATAACTTGGCTGAATCTCCGGAAACTGTGCTCGTAGTGCTTACGTCTGCTTCACCTTCAACCGGGGTACCTTGAAGGGCATATAAGTTTCCAACCTTCTTTTCCATCATCACAACCATGGCTCCTTTTGAAACTTGAAGTTGGTCTTTTTCAAAGACCAACTTACATCCAGCATTGTCCAACACGCCTATGGAGATTAGGCTCTTCCGCAAATCTGGGACATGCCTCATATCGGCAAGTGTACGCACTATGCCATCATGCATCTTTATCCAAACGGTTCCAATATCTGCAGTTCTACACACTGCATTGTTCCCCATGAGGATTGAGCTTCCATCTTGCTTGGAACGGTATGTCGCGAACCAACTCCTATGAGGAGTCATATGATACGAGCATCCACTGTCCATGAGCCATGCCATGTTGGCATCACCTGCAATCCCTACAGAAAAAATCTCGGTATCTCTACCTTCATCATGAACCTTCTCACCATCAATCCTTAAAGATGCCGAACCGGAATCCTTCTCGGTTTCCTTTCCTTTCTTCCTATTCTTGATAGGACAATAGTTCGAATAATGACCCTTTTTGTGGCAATTATAGCATGTGATGTTCGCAAATCTATCTTACGAGTGTCTCGACTTGGAGCGGTCATTATTCTTCCTGAAGCCTCCTCTCCTTTCCTGTCGACCCCTCACATGCAATGCCTCCTCGCGGTTACTCACATGATCTCTACCTTGAACCTTGCCACATAGTTGCTCCGTGTGAAGCGCCGCCTTCACCTCTTCCACGGTGAGAGTAGTCTGGTTGTAAATCATCGACCAAACAAACTGATTATACTCTTCAGGCAATGAGCACAACAAGATAACTGGTTGCTGCTCATCTTCAATCTTCACATCCAGACCACGCAACTCTAGCACAATCATGTTCAATTCATCCATGTGATCCTTCACCGTTGAACCAGACTTCATCTTGAGAGTATACAGTTGTTGAAGCAAATATAGACGACTAGTGAAGGATTTCTTCATATAGAGTCCCTCAAGCTTCTTCCACATATCAGATGTCGTCGCCTCATCTAGGACTTCTCTAGAACATTATCTGATAACGACAACTGAATCGTGCTGTACGCCTTCCTCTCCATCTCCGCTCTAGCGGATGTAGTCACCTCCTTATCGATATTCGAGACATCGAATACGATCTGGTAACACCCCGTCTGCATAAGAACATTCTTCACCTTCGCCTGCCAAATCTGAAAATCATTCCGACCGGTGAACTTCTGATGTGTCCATATTTTCTACCTTTTTCATGTCATCATGACATCGCATTTCATGCCACTTTCGCATCCAAATCCTATATTTACCTACGATATCGTATTTCTAACGTTATATTCGAGTTTCGTAGTATTTTATGAGTTTTCAGGTATTTTGGAGCAATTTGGGACCCGATCTGGGTATGGACACATCTGACACGCCCGTAAGCTCGTTGGCGAAGCTCTACAGGAGTTTGCCATGTTTCGGAAGCCATGGGAGGAGTGGAGGAGAGAGAGCAGGAGGGAGAGAGGAGCTTCAGAAGCTGCAGTAAGGATTTTCCCAGATGACTCGACCGAGCAGAGCAGTTGCTCGGTCGAGCAGATGCAAAGAAGAACAGCCGTGCAGATACGCAGCCTGCTCGGACCGAGCACTCATAGTGCTCGGTCGAGCAGTCGTTCATTCCGAAGCCCGACTCATCTCGTGCACGGCTCAAGCAACTTTTTAGCGACTGAGTCAGCGCTCTGCTCAGACCGAGCAGAGCTGACTCGGCTCGTGCAGACAGAGTAAATATTTTGAAGGATTTCGATTTACTGTCGTGCTCGGTCGAGCAGTACAGATGCTCGGCCCGAGCAACCAACCGTGCAACATGCTGCTCGACCGAGTCGCAGACTCGGTCGACGATGCTGAGGCCATTTTTGGAAGTATTTTCTGGAGCGGCTGTTGTGCGATTTCAGGAGTGAAGTCTGGGAGCTGCAACTTCAATTGGAGAGCGAATTCATTCTGAGTTGAGGATAGTTTTTTGGAAGAGCGAAAATTAGAGAGGAGATTAGAGAATATTTTTTGTTAGATCTAGATTAAAAACTTGCAAATATTATTTGGATCGAGATTTATTGGAATTTTGCTTGGCTATTTCTGCGTTCTTGGAATCCTATTTTCTCTTGAGATCTATTGCTCGCTGTAAGTTCTCGATTTTTATTCTATCAATTGCCATGATGATTTCTCTCCTAAAAATTGTGTTTTTATTCGTTAATATTGCTATGAGTGAGTAGTCCTTTCTAGGGTTGATGGGTTAGCCCTAAGATCCTGGGGGAAGACGTAGATCTGGTTCCCTATGTTGAATTAGGAATTTAGTGGAGTATTTCGGTCGATCCTACCGAATCCCTAGATAACCCGTACTGAGATCATGCCCACGGTCTGTGGAATTGATGTGCTTAAGGGGTATCCTTGGGATTCGAATAGGGAAATCGGTGGATCCAATCAAGGCTCGTGACCATACCCGGCTCGTGCCCTGAGGGGATCCCGACAAACTATATCGCTACGTTGACGGCCCGTTATTACGTCAACAAGAGCCACCGAAATACCTCACAATTCTAATCCACAAGAGTGGTACGAATCCCCTAACCCTAATGCAATGTAAGGATTCTATTCCAACGTCGATCCCCGATGATCTTAGCGGTGATCCATAACGCCCTAGTCCTTTTTATTATTAAAACAACATCAACACAACAACCAATTCTCACAACCTGATAGCTATCTCACTTCGAGATATAGAACTAACCTGAGAACCCAAATACATATCACCATCCCTATGGGATTCGATATCTTTTATACTACAACTTGACACCGCCCGATTGCGGATAGAGCCCGGAATTGACACCTAGTGGCCATACCACGCCTGGCGATCGTGACACCGCCGGGTGGAATCTAGGGTGTAGGTTTCAGGTGCGTCAAGTTCTTGGCACCGTTGCCGGAGACATCAATAGTGTTTATCTCAGTTTATTTTTATTTTGCGGAGTTTGCTAGCAACTCTAATCATCCCTTATCTCTCCATTGTTTTATTCTTTCATTTATTACCGTGCTACTGATGGTATTTGTCTAGCTGTTTTGGTGCATGAACACTCGTTTTGCGGCATCTACTAGAGAATTGTTATTCGATCCTGAGATCGAGAAAACAACAAGGGCTTTGAGGGCCTCCAGCAAAAATCCATCTCCCTCTGCCCAGATGGCAGACAAAAATACTCCTCCTCCTCCTCACACCGGGTCCATCAGGGACCATATGAAGCCGACGTTTGGAAATAACTCATCCATCCTTAGACCACAACTGGTGGCGGTAAGCTTCGAGCTAAAACGGGGCTCATTAATTTGATGCAGCAAGATCCCTTTCACGGGCATCCTCATGAGAACCCCAACCACTACATCGATACCTTCCTTGCAAAGTGTGACACTTTCAAGTCGAAGAATGTGAGTGATGATGCTGTAAAGCTGCAGCTTTTTCTGTTCACTCTGAATGATCAAGCCTCGTACTGGCTCCGGGCCCATCCTCCCAATCATTTCATCACATGGGAGAAGCTGGCACTTGATCGCGCCCCGGATACATGTCCCGGAGCGACAACACTGTAGTATTACCGCAAGCGCACGGTGTAGCGACGAGCGGGTATCGAACACAGGGAGGCCTAATAACAGTGTCTTCTTCAATCACCTGGCTATAAGAAAAGTCGAGAAATGTTCGCAAATATGCGGTCACAGTCGTTCAATTGTATAAAAGAAATAACAAATTAATAAAGACGCCTAGGGGTAGGGAATCCCCGCTACTCGCCGTATCTCATCATTGTGACTCGTAGGTTTAACAATTGCTAGACTTGAAATTCGGGTGAACTAGTTGCAACTAAATGTAGAACCAAGCTCACGCTCTCGCGCTATTGCCGGTCTATAGCAAACCTAGGCTAGGGCTCAATCTCTTGCAAACCCTAACCTAGGCAAACTAGCGTGAAGAACAACATCATCGTTCAATCGCATCTCGAGCCCACTCTCGTGCAAACTCGAGCTACGACCTAGGTTGGGATAGTTCCTACCCGTCCAATCTCTTGCAAACGGGTATTGGTATAGAATTACAATCGAAAACCCTAGTTTCGGTCCAATCTCTTGCAAACCGATTCCAGAGAAATCCAATTGCAACCCAATTCGAATTTCTAGGGCTTCCTATCGAGTTGGGATCCAATCTCTTGCAAATCCCAATCGGTATGAATCCCTAGCTATTCGTATTATAGCAATCCCAAACTAACCCTAGTCAATTCTAGCAATTATTTCACCAATTCATCACAAATTAGAAATTGGGCTCGTAGGGTTCATCTCTACGCCCTAAGGGGATGAAACTACTCACAATTCATAATAAAATGCAATAGAAATTCACAATCAAAATCAATGGAATTCATAGCAATATTCAAAATATCAATAAAAATGGAGTTTTTGAGGGAGAGAGAGACAAACCCAATGAAGAACAAGATAGCATCCCACAAAATATCACTTTTCTCTCCTCCCTAAAAGCTAAATCTAATCCCTAAAAAGTTAATCTAAAAAGGCTGCAAAAAGTTCTGAAAAAGCCCCCCAAACTAGGTTAAAACTGGGGTTAAATACCCCCCAAAATCGCCCAAAAAATCCTGACGAAAATGCCCCTGCGCAGCCTCAAAATCGCAGTTTACGCTACAGGCAGCGCGGCTCACTCGGCCGAGTGACAAATGTCACTCGGCCGAGTGACGAACCTTGTACAAGAACAGAGAGTTGGGGGTCTTGGGGGTCGTCTCCTCGGGAGTCACTCGGCCGAGTGACTTTTCTTCACTCGACCGATGGGCGTTCTTCACTCGGGCGGACGTCGTTTGTCACTCGGGCAGACGAGGACTCGGAAATTGACTGTACAAAAACAGTAAGTCTGGGATTTTTTCTGCCGTCGTCTTGATGCCACTCGGGCGAGTGGGTCTCCGTGGTTCGGCCGAGTGACATGGCGATGCTCGGCCGAGTGCACGCTGATATAACTCTGTTGTGTGTCCGATCTGGCCGGCTGAGCGGGCTTCCGATGGTCGGCCGAGTAACTCCTTCACTCGGCCGAGTGAAATGCTCAAAATGCCCAAACTTCATATTTTCGCTCCCTCGTCGCTCCTACGACGTTCTTTCTCCTTCCACTCCTCTCCAATAGCAAAATACCGCTCAAGAGAGTCGTCGGTGACACTCCGGAGTGGGTGCATCTCAAAATCACTCAAAATCGCTCCAAATCTCCTGAAATACGACAAAAACAACAAATCGTGAAAAGCATCGCAATATTGTCGAATAAACATAAAAACATGATTTGAGCGATCCAAATGGCATGCAAACATGCAGAAAAAAGGTGTAAAATACGGAGTGATCAAAATCCCCCAAGCTTACCTCTTACTCGTCCTCGAGGAAGATGAGTAAAAAGCGAACCCGGTGGATAGAGATAAAATAAAAAGCGATGGAAAGGCGGAGAATGAAAAACGAAAAACAAAATAGAAAACGAAGAGGGAAGTTGCTAGATCATTTTTCTCAGGACGTGGGTTTTGCTTACTCATATAGCATGCATCGAATATAAACCACATGTCAAAGACTTCTATTTTTATATCATAGTATAATGGTGCATTTGGAATAGAAAACCCGAGAATATCAATATAGCATGAAAAATGGAATAATTCTAAGATTAACATCGTCTGAAGCATCTAAAGCGGTATACAATATCGTAGATCACACACTTTTCAATTGAATGCTTTCTATAAGGAGTATAAGAGATATCACTCGATAGAGTAGTAAGAATAGAAAAGGTCCGGTTTTCATGAAATGAATGCTACGCGTAGATTTCTGGATTTCGTGAAACTTTAGCAATCTCACCGAGTATAAAATATTACTTAGCCTAGGTTGTCATGCACCGTCAGGTAGTCACTCTCTCACACATCATTGGATGCTCTCCCCCAAGCTTATCTATAAGCGTGGTGGCTATACAAAACAATATTTACATCCCCGTTTTTTATGAAGCTCCAAAAGTAAAAGAAAACAAAAATAAAAGCAAAAGAAGGAAGAAAGAGAGAAAGGGTATGAGATGGGATCGTTTTCGAACTTCTTTTCTCTTTTCTTCACTTATTCTCAAATCTTTTTTTTTTCATAACATATATACACAATGATCCCAAATCAAAGAGAAGGATATACACGTATTTTTTTCTTTGGATTTTGGGGAATTTGGAGCATGTGATTTAATAACTGGGGATGCCAATAATAGAATCGCTAAGGGGAGATTCACCAATGAATATAAAATAGAGAAATAATGTTCAAGATATGTGGAGAAAGAAATAAATGTATCTCTCAGTTCACTCTATAGGACATGCATGAAAACTTCAGCATGGTAATATAATCTACTCAGTTTAATCTCAAAAAGTAAACTAATCCAGATTTATCAAAGCTAGCAAACATTCAATCAACCCGAAGTGAAGCGTACAAATCATGCAAATAGAAGTGATGTGAGAAAGGAAAGCAGTGCTCCAGATATAAGCATCAATGCGTGAATCTTGGTGTGTTTTCGACGATAGCATACATATGAATCATCAGACATCAGCTAATAATAGAATTTCATCCATTTTCATACAGCAAAAGAGAGTGGTTTACTATTTCTAAATGCAAAGCAGAACATAGCATATGATATCAAAAATAAAAAGCTCTGACACGACAAATATAGCATGCATATAGAGAAAAGCTAACACCACGTCATCATCATCACAGAAAAGTCATCTCTAACAAAAGATGAAAGAAATAAAGATAAACGAAAAATAAGGATATTTACAATGCAGCACACAAGGAAAATAAGAAAAAACGTGATGCATGGTAAAAAAGAAAAAATGTGATGAAAAATGGGTGCAAAAGTGGAAAACGTGAAAAACTAAAAATAAAAGGTGATAAAAGCAAAAAGCGTGAGAACTCACTCCCCCCAAGCTAAAGTGCACAGTGTCCTCAATGTGCGAAGTGTGGCACACCGAGAGACGTGTAATGGGAGGGGGTGGGTATGCATGCATGATAAAAAGAAATAAAAATAACAAAATGAAAAATATGATGCGAATGTGATGCATGCAAGGGTAAGAGTGATGCAGATACGTGTGTGTCACCAAAAATACTCTCCCACACTCCCGAAAAAGGATATAGAATGATATGATCAAAGTGTGGACAAAAATAGTGATGGGAGGAGGGGGTGGGCAAAAATCATCAGGACCAAGCAGAGAATGGGCAACATAACGACAAAAAATATCGATGGCATCAAGGGTGTGCCTAAGCTGGTGGTGCTGCGCCATCTCCGTCCTGAGGCAGAGGTGGGGGGGTGGTGGTGGACGTGTTTACTGGGTGGGTGGTGGTCGTGGCAGTCGCTTGAGAATCTGGGTCAGGCAAAAGTGAATGCCGGGAAGTAGCTCGAGGCGGTGCTGCATGGCGGTGACTGTGGAAGACAGAGCCCTAAAATCACCCCGGAGTCCAATCATCGCCCCCTCAAGAGCGCGAACGCTCTGAATTAAGGCGTCAAGGGGTGGTGGAGCGGAGGGACGGGCAGGTCTAGGCTGAGCAGGTCGGGGCTGTCTAATACGGGTAGTGTAGGTGATCGGGACAGCGGGCATGGGTGGTAAGGGTGCTGTGCTCACTAGTGGATGCCCAGCCTCAGTGCGAGGCTGGGAAACAGGCTGGTGTGAGGTGGAAGCAGCAGCAGTGGAAGTGGAAGACAAAATCGGTGACGAGGCAGCTAGAGAGGTCAGTGACACAGAAGAAGGGACAGACGTCACGACACTCTCAGATAGGACAGCTACGGTGGAGACAAAAGGGTCGACCGCTGGGGAGGAAGTGTGGGGTCCAAAAGGTGAAACCCCAGCGGAGATCAAAGTGGATAGGGTCTCCACGACGGAAGCAAAGGAAGACTCGCTGCTCTCGAGTATGGTGGGTGGACGCTCTGGTAGCAAAGAGGTGAGGGGCTCAACCGACAGGGGCACAGCAGTGGTGGGGGTGGTGGTAGGCGTGTTGGTAGTGGAGGACGGCTCAGCAAGTGTACTCCCGACACTGGCAGAAGTGGGGACAGAAGTGTCGGGAGCCGCAGAAAGTGCAGGCTCAGGCTGAGGGAACACAGGGTCTACAGGTGCAGGGGTGCCTGCTCAGCCTCCTCGGCCTCAAGCACGTAGGCGGCGGGGATCAGGAGATCCATCGCCGGAAGCCAGTCCTCGTGTGCTGGTCCTATGTGTATCCGAGTGGGGCTCGGAAGGATCATGTAGTCAGCACCGAAGGGACCGTGCAACCATACCCAGTGCCGCTGGCCGTGGGGACGAAGCATCTTCATCCGGGCCATGACGTCTATCGAACGTGAAGTGGGGCCCGAATGTCGACGCAGGTCGGTCGGAAGGTCCTCGCCGGTCATCAGGGCTAGCAGGGTGATCAGGCCACCGCAACATATCGGGGAGCGAGCGCCCACCGATACGATGATGCGGTCCAAAAACCAGCTAGCGACGTCAATCTCAACGGCGGGGACCATCGTAACACCATCCCTATCCAGAACTCTGGGGCGAGTCATCGCGTAGAGCATATAGAGCTCAGGCGTAGACATCGTCCCAGGCTTGTACCTCGCTAGAAAGGTGGTCGCCATAAGGCGATGTGCTATGCAGAGGCAGGGGTGGACTATGGCCGAGGCCTTGGCCCTACTAGGGTCAAAGGCCTGAGGTAAACCCGTGATCCTGGCCCAAAAGGCGTGTGAATCGAAAGATGGGGGAGGGATGTGTGTGGGGGCGTAGGCTCGGTCGGGTGTGGGGACAGCGGGCCACTGAAAGAATGCTCTAAGCATATCGAGAGTGATCTGACACTCTCGATCCATAAGTCTAAAGGAGCATCCCTCAGCGGTCCGGGCGATCGAGCTGAGTACCTCGAGTGTCGGACGGACTTAGGTGTCCGTCGACACGGAAAGAAAATCTCGCCAACCCACATTGTCGTACAACGTGAGCATCCCCTCAAGTACCCCCAGGCGGTCTAGGTCAGCTAAATGGGCGAAGCTGGAGGGTACTATCGGGCGCTGGGCGATACGCTCAAATCGGACGTGTTGTGCGTCGTCTCTGAACGTAATCCCCAGCGGCCCGACTGTTGGATATGGATGACGTTTGTACACCCTTGTAGGAGATGTACGAGGGAACACGGACCTCGAACGTCGCACGCACAAAGTCGTGTGCAAAGGGAATCTGTTCCCTTGCGGAGAGGATCTCTAGATTAATGGGAAAGTCGCATTATATGTGCATAAGTGCATGCGACATATGGGTAATAAAGGGGTAATATCTTAAGCTTATGTTGTACCATGCATATGGTACAACTTAAGCTTATAATGTGCCATGTATGATGGTACACCTTAGTTAAATTGTTCCAAAGGAACAATTACTCCTAAAATAACTACCTTGGGGGCTATAAATAAGACCCAAGGGTTGTTGAATATTGGACTCCCCGGATTTGGTTTTGATGATGAGGAAACACAATTTAATTTGGAATTATACTCCTTATTATTTTAAAGTACTATTCCCCCCCCCCTCTAGTACTTGTGCAGTAGCTGGTAGGGCATTACAAGGGTTAGCCATTTCCTTACACTTTTGCATGGTATTCTTGCCTTGCATTTCATTCTAGCGAAGCTCTGCCGAAATCCTTCCTCTCTCTTTATCCAAGTTCTTTATCTAAAAGTAGAGATTTAGATTGTGGATTTAGTAGCCTTACTCCGTTCGTGAGAAGACTCGATCTGTCATGGCGAATCCGAAGGCGAAGTTCCGTGACTACCGTGCCGCATACGTAAGCGTAAGTCTCAACTTCATTTATCGATCCTAACTCTGTTTTGACAGGATCCTACATTGGTATCAGAGCCATACGGGTTCGCCCCGGTCAAACCGTCGCCCCGTCGAAACTATGAACGAGTCGTTGTCTTTTTCACGAATGGGTATCCTACCATTACGGATATGGTAGGAACGCTTCGTGACGGAGAGAACGCAGCGGTTGTTCTTTTCACGTTAGGGTCTTCTGTCATTACGGATATGGCAGGAACTCTCCGTGACGGGAAGAACCGACCGTTCATATCGTCAAACTCGCTCTCTTCATGGATGCTGAGTCTCCATTCATAGGGAATGGGCGCTCTCTTCATGTGGAGCGCGTAGTTTATGAATTTTTTGAAGAGGGTTATTTTTTGGCACACGGCCATTGGAGGACAACTACTTCCTCGACGAACGGGTGCTTCACCGGAGAAGAAGGTGGTAGTTATTTCCATCGGGGAAGATGAATTTTGGTGCACGTGCACCATGGTCAAATGGGCTATGAAGGCCATGCACCCCCCTCCCCATGCGGAGGGGGTTGGCTACGGCCAATAACCACCACGGCAACCCCCTCCGATGGGGGTGTGCGGCCAACCCCATGAAGGGGGGAGACCGGCCATGGCCAAAGGGCCATGGCCGGTCAAGGCCAATAAGCCATGGCCGGGCCATGGCCGGCTGGCCGGCCATGGCCAGGGCCAGGGAGCCCTGGCCACGGCCAGGCCAGGGAGCCCTGGCCACGGCCAGGCCAGGGCCGGCCCTAGCCGGCCACGGCCAGGACCAGAAGGCCCTGGCCGAGGCCAGGGCAGGGGCCCTGGCCCCGGCCAGGGCCTGGCCGCCCTGGCCCCGGCCAGGGCCAGGCCGCCCTGGCAGAGGCCAGGGCAGGGGCCCTGGCCCCGGCCAGGGCCAGGCCGCCCTGGCAGAGGCCAGGGCAGCGCCCTGGCCTCAGGCCAGGGCCAGGCCGCCCTGGCCGAGGCCAGGGCAGGGGCCCTGTCCAAGGCCAGGGCAGGGGCCCTGGCCCCGGCCCTGGCAGAGGCCAGGGCCTGGCCAGTCTTGGCCCTGGCCGAGGGCCGGCCTGGCCGGCACTGGTCGGGAGAAGTTTCAGACCATTAGTATTGGTCGACCAATTCGGGTGTTTTGGTCGACCAATTGGGCAAAAGGCCTTGGTCGAACACGAACGTACCGACTAGCCCATACGGGGCCAAACGACAGTCGTCTGCGCCAAAATTCTCTCATACGGGGGGAAACGCCTGGATCCATACGGGAGCCGGTGACGATGGCTTGCAGAAAAATCTCCTAAAGGGGGGGATCCGACCTTGACACGGCAATGGCTTAAACCCGGCAATGGCCAGGGATTGCCGAATATTTCACTAGTATCATAAGGGTACTATGTTGAAATATATTTTTGAAAAATACGTCTTCATACATTTTGAAAAATACGTTTTCAAAAACGCTTTTTGGGCTCTACTCCTTGAAGATTAGCCGTAGTGCTCTACTTCATGCGAGATTAGCCATGTCATTGTGCTCTACTCTACGGAGATTAGCCAATGTACTTATGACATTGTGCTCTACTCTACGGAGATTAGCCAATGTATTTCAATTTTTTTGAAAAAGATCTTTTCAAATAGGTTATGTCCCGTCCTTAATCGGGATAGTGCAATTTAGAATTCCAAGTCCTACCACGATCCGGCCATGGTTATCTAACCCATGGGTGTGTAGAACAGGTCTCGTGGCTTGGCAATTGTTGCGCTAAAAATTCTTTGCGCAAACTCTCACCTATTCCATTTTGAAAGATATGTTTTTTCAAAAGTATTTTTTCCGCTGCTGGTACCATACGGGTATCATTTCTGATTTCTTTTTACATGAGATAAGTAAGAGGGATACTTTGAAAGTTACTTCTAGATGGTAGTTGGGAACGTAGTGAACTTCTCGATTCTAGAGTAACATTTCAGCGCATCCAAGGAACTTATCAAGTGTTTAAAGAATCGAAACTTTATGCATAGAATTTTGATCGTGTTTTTCATTTTCTTTGCAGTTTTTTGATTCGAATATGTCTACCGCTTCTAAGAACATTGGTGCCGAGCTCAACAAAGGTGAGAAGCTCAACGGCGACAATTATAAACTTTGGTCAATAAAAATCCAATATGTTTTGGAGGAGCAAGATGTGCTTGAAACACTCCAAAACATAATGGAAGAACCTGAGTTGGGCAATACGGCCCAACACAAGAGGGACTGGGAAGCTTATGAGACTTGGACTCGAAAGAACAAAATAGCACGTATTACGTTATTGTCCGCAATGGACAATGACATAATGCGTCTATTTCGGGAATTCAACCTAGCCAAAGACATATGGTCTGGGCTAGAAATAAAGTTTGGTGGAACTTCGGTCACCAAACTCCGCTCCTTAAATATTCAATTTGATTCGTACAAAATGCGGCGAGATCACTCTATGAAAAAGCATCTCCGCCACATGGCGAATCTTATAGCTGAATTGAAGGATGCGGGTCTTACGCTGTCTGACGAACAGCAGATCCAAGCAGTCATTCGTTCACTCCCAGATAGCTGGGATAACATGAAAATGCACCTCACTCATAATGAATGCATTAAAAATTTAAGCGATGTATCCAAACACCTCGAACTCGAGGAAGAGCGGATTCAAGCCGCAAAACCTAGTGCCGAGGTGCACATGGCCGCTAGTTCCTCACATGGAGGAAAGAAACGGAAGGATAAACGCTTAAGGTTTGTGAACGAACGAAAGCAAGAACCGGAAACCTCAAAGAAGACTAAGAACAAAAAGTGGCAAAAGAATGTGCACTCAAAGAAGAAAAACTTGAAGAAGATCAAGTGCTTTAAGTGCAACAAGTACGGTCACTTCGCCCGTACGTGTACGGATGGAAGTGATAAGGTAACTTGTAGGGCTAGTTACATATGTGTTTCTAGTTCCATGTTTCTTGCTGAATCTAACTATTTTTGGTTGATTGATTCAGGGGCCACCGACCACGTTGCGAAGGACAGAAGGTTCTTCGTAGAGTATCGAAGGATAACTCAAGGAACAAAGTGGATATACGTCGGCAACAACACTCGTGTTGAAGTCAAGGGCGTCGGAACATGCAAGCTAGTTCTCGACAACGGCCGGACTCTATTATTGCACGACGTCCTCTTTGCTCCAGATATTAGAAGGAATATCGTATCCGTGGTCATGTTAATGTCTTTAGGTTATGAATGGAGGTTCTATGAACAAAATGTTGACCTTGTTTGTAATAGTTCTTTAGTTGGGTCGGGTAATGTTTGTAATGGATTGATTGTTTTAAACACTATGTGTGATGATTCTTCTTCTATTATTGAAAGTTTCCATTTGACAAATGCTCCTAATTCTGAATCTGAGATCATTTGTTGGCATGCAAGACTTGGTCACATTGGACCAACTAGAATGGATAGACTTGCCAAAAGTGGCTTGCTATCTAATGTTTCAAAAGTTGAAATGTCAACTTGCGAACATTGTCTTGTAGGGAAAACTTGTCGCAAGCCGTTTGGAACTGGCACAAGGGCCGAAGTTCCATTACAGCTTATCCATTCGGACATTTGCAGTCCAATGAATGTTAAGACAAGACGCGGGAAGTCCTATTTCATCACCTTCATTGATGACTTCACCCGTTTCGGTCACATTTATTTGATTTCCCACAAACATGAAGCTTTATCTTGCTTTAAAAACTATATGAGTTTAGTGGAAAATTAACAAGATCACAAGATAAAGGTCTTGCGAACCGATCGGGGTGGAGAATATCAATCAACGGGTTTTAAGGAACTCTGTGATGAAAAAGGCATAGTTCATCAAATAACTATGCCTTATACTCCGCAACAAAACGGTGTTGCGGAAAGAAGAAATAGGACATTGATGGAAATGGTCCGATCAATGATGTCTCAGGCAAATTTGCCCATCACCTTTTGGGGTGATGCATTATTGACGGCAGCATTCATCTTAAACCGTGTACCCTCGAAGTCGGTAAGTTCTACTCCTTATGAGTTGTGGAACAATAGAACTCCAGACTTAAGCATTCTAAAACCTTGGGGTTGTGCCTCTTATGCACATTTATCCTCTCACAAATATGGCAAACTTGGGCCACGTGGGAGGAAGTGTATCTTCATCCGATACGCTGAAAACTCCAAAGGATATGTTTTCGTCGGTCAAGAGGACAATGGGGGTCTAATAGAATTCGAATCGAGGAATGTTGTCTTCTTGGAAAACGAGTTTCCAAGACAGGGTGAGATAAGTCAAGACTTATCCTTGTTTGAGACTTGGGATCAAGAAGGATCGGAACGTTCGAGTGGGAGAATTCTTGGTGAAGAGGAAAATGACCCTCATACTTCACCTATGGATGATACGAACGATACCAATCCTATTCCGAGTGGGAGTGATGTTATTCCAAGTGGGAATGATGTCATTCCAAGTGGGAGTGATCAAACTCAAGCAAGACGTAGTAATCGAACGAGGCTAACACCTCTGAGATTTGAGGATGAATTTCCTCAAACATTCATGACATTACTACAAGATGATGACGAACCTGCAAATTTCAAACAGGCCGTCACATGCCCTGCTAAAGATAAATGGATAGCGGCGATGGAAGAAGAACTTCAATCCATGAAAACAAACCAAGTCTGGGACTTGGTTGATTTACCTAAGGGACGTAGAGCCATTGGGAACAAGTGGGTTCTCAAAATCAAGCATAAGGCTGATGGCTCCATCGAGAAATATAAAGCTCGCCTTGTTGCGAAAGGTTTCACACAACAGGAAGGAATAGACTACGAAGAGACTTTCTCTCCTGTCGTGCGTTTTACCTCCATTCGCTTAATTCTGGCAATGGTGGCTTGTTTGAACCTCGAGTTACATCGGATGGATGTAAAGACTGCTTTTCTTAACGGAGAACTAGATGAGGAGATCTACATGGAACAACCAAACGGGTTCGTACAAGAAGAAAACAAACATAAGGTTTGTAAACTTCGTAAATCCATATATGGTCTTAAACAATCCTCAAGGCAGTGGTATATGCGCTTTCAAGAAGTCGTTTTGTCGTATGGTTTCTCCATGCTCGACGAAGACAACTGCGTATACATTAAGAGGATTAAGAACAAGTATGTAATTATGTCTCTTTATGTAGATGACATACTTATAGCCGGAAATGATAAGCGTCTTATCATGGATATCAAAGCTTGGCTTTCATCCGTCTTTGAAATGAAAGACATGGGTGAAGCTGCATATATCCTTGGGGTTAAGATCTCAAGGAATCGTTCCAAGAAACTTCTTTCTCTCTCTCAAGAGACATATATAAAGAAAGTTTTAGAACGGTTTAATATGCAGGACTGCAAGCCAATTGATACTCCAATAAGCAAAGGCGAGGGTCTATGTTTGGAAATGTGTCCCAAAGATCCAAAAGAAAAGAAAGCTATGGAAAAGGTTCCATACTCCAGTGCTGTCGGGAGTCTGATGTACGCCATGATGTGTACCAGACCGGACATTTGCTATGCTGTTGGTATGGTAAGCCGTTACCAATCCAACCCAGGACAGGCACACTGGAAAGCGGTGAAGAGGATATTAAGGTACCTCAAAGGGACTGCGGACTATGCGTTGTGCTATCAAGGCAATACCTTGAAACTCGAAGGCTATACCGATGCTGATTGGGCAGGTGATCTCGACGAGCGAAGATCTACCTCAGGCTTTGTTTTCTTGCTCGGGAATGGTGCAATATCCTGGAGCAGCAAGAAGCAAACTTGCATCGCCCTATCAACCATGGAAGCCGAATTTGTAGCATTCAGCATGGCGGTCCAAGAAGCTGTTTGGCTTAGGAAATTCTTAGACAGGCTGACGAATGCCACTGACTCGAGCACTGTTCCTATATACAGTGATAGTCAAGCTTCGATTGCCTATGTCAAAGATCCTAAATTTCATTGTAAGACCAAACACATTGATATTCGATTCAAGTTTGCGAAGGACTATGACAAACGGAAGGAAGTAGACATAGGATACATATCCACGCATAAGATGATAGCGGATCCCCTTACTAAGGCGATCCCCAGAGATGTGTTCTTCAAACACTTATCATCTATGGGAATGCGTAGGTGTTGAGCTGTATCATGTAATATTTCCCATGTCTATAGAAGATCAAAGTTTAATAAAAAGAAGAAGTTTTTTTATATATTGCATACAAGTTTCTTACAAATGATTTTATACATTTGTGTTTAAGTCTCAGCTATTTTATTGTGTGTATGTCGGACAGATTAAGGTTGGCTCTCTCACATGAGCAACCGCCTTATCTTATCAGATGGATAAGATAGAGATGAGACTAGTTTAAAGTCAAAATCATTAGACAAATGATTTAGAGTCGTGACTTAAACAAGATAGTCGAATGAAAGATCTGCATCATATGGATGCTTACAAAAGATCTGAGATCTGTATCACAAGGATATTTAAAAGAGATCTCATAGGAATTTTTAAATCCTATCTGTCTTATGCAGGATGAGAGTCCGGGAATATTTCACGAGTAGTAAGGGGACTCAAAAGATAGGCACTGTGGTGTCTGATCTTTCATCCGTACAACATCATTAAGACATACTCTCCCTGGGAAAGGAGTGATGTTGTAATACGTGTTCATACCACGTATGCATTACGACCACTGAGTTAGTAGCAATAGTGTTTGCTATTATGTGAGACTCAAAGGCCATATGGGTCTTAACTCTTACCCTCAAGGACTCCAATTGGTTCCTTTAGATTTGACGAGATGATCGCTATCTTAGCGTGTTGCTAATGGGCTATGATAATTCGGCTCGGCGGGGCACGTTAGAAAAGCGAATCAAGTCAAGATCTGAAGGTTCGCAAGAAGAGGAAGATTGATTTCATATTCGCATTTGGACTTTAATGATTCAAAGCTGGCCAGCCAATTGTGATCCAGATGGGATTCAATTGTTGAATATAAAGTATAAGAAATGTGAAGAAATAATCTAGGGTAAAGCATGCGTTGAACTACTCAACTTTGCACCTTCGAGGTCGTTGTGTATCTCTAACAAGTGCACAACAACAGACTCTACGCGCATGACGGTCGCACGGTCTATTTCTCGGTATGATAGATGAAAGAACTAAGGGAAAGACGTTCTCTTACAATCCCCTCAAGTGTGAGTGGGAGATGTTGGATATGGATGACGTTTGTACACCCTTGTAGGGGATGTACGAGGGAACACGGACCTCGAACGTCGCACACACAAAGTCGTGTGCAAAGGGAATATGTTCCCTTGCGGAGAGGATCTCTAGATTAATGGGAAAGTCGCATTATATGTGCATAAGTGCATGCGACATATGGCTAATAAAGGGGTAATATCTTAAGCTTATGTTGTACCATGCATATGGTATAACTTAAGCTTATAATGTGCCATGTATGATGGTACACCTTAGTTAAATTGTTCCAAAGGAACAATTACTCCTAAAATAACTACCTTGGGGGCTATAAATAAGACCCAAGGGTTAGCCATTTCCTTACACTTTTGCATGGTATTCTTGCCTTGCATTTCATTCTAGCGAAGCTCTGCCGAAATCCTTCCTCTCTCTTTATCCAAGTTCTTTATCTAAAAGTAGAGATTTAGATTGTGGATTTAGTAGCCTTACTCCGTTCGTGAGAAGACTCGATCCGTCGTGGCGAATCCGAAGGCGAAGTTCCGTGACTACCGTGCCGCATACGCAAGTGTAAGTCTCAACTTCATTTATCGATCCTAACTCTGTTTTGACAGGATCCTACACCGACAACCGGAGCCGGTGGTGGCTGTGCGTGAACGGGATCGGCTGGAAGTGGCTGTGGGTGAACGGGGTCGGCTGGTAATGGCTGTGTGGGGTGAGGTGGTGAAGGTGGAGGGGAGTCCTCCCTAGCGTGGGAGGGGCCGGGCTCATCCGTCCGCTTCCGCTTGGCGGAAGCTCCCCGAGTGCATGGCCGTGTACGGGACGGCATGTGTGCCCCGAGTGCTCACCCAACTAGTGAAAAATGCGGCGTGCTAAAAGAATGGAACGAATGTACCTGAACACGCCGTGAGAGCAAAAACAGCGGGTAGGTGCGAAGACGTCGCCTCCACGAAGCCAATAGCGCGTCCGAGAGCTCCCCTAAGCTCCCCCAAGATAGTCTGCACATCAAACAATGATATCAGCGTATAAAATTCGAAATACATGGGGGAGATGGGGTATAAAAGATAAATAAAGAAATCGATTTGAGTTAGGGGCTCAATGGGTACTCGGATCGTCAAAAATGGGGAGAAAATAGGATTTTACACGAAATAGGGGTTACCGGAGCTTGGCAGGCGGCGAAGAAGGTTGCCGGCGGCGGGGGGTGGTCGCCGGAGCGGTCGCCGGCGGTGGGTCGGCGATCGGGGCCGGCGGCGTGGGGGATCGGGTGAGTGGGAGTCGATCGCGGGCGAGGGAGCTGAAGAGGCGCGGGCTCGGGCGAGAAAAAATGAATTTGGGCATTTCGAAAATCGCACCGACCCCGATCGCCTTATATAAGGGAAGTTACGACTCGGCCGAGTGACTAAGTCACTCGGCCAAGTGATCGTAACGAAAAAGTTTTTTTAAATTTTCTCCCTCCGCTTACGACTCGGCCGAGTGGCTTTGTCACCCTCGGCCAAGTGGCTTTGCCACCCTCGGCCGAGTGGGAAAAGTCCATTCGTCCGAGTGGCAAAAGCTACTCGGAAATTTTCGCCCTAGGAGTGTATCAGTTTCACTCGGCCGAGTGAAGAAATATACTCGGCCGAGTGGCAGTTTATACTGAAATCACAAAAAAGACAGAGAGTTGGGTACAGCAGACTTCCCTCGTTGGTGCGCCACTCGGGCAGACGGCTTTCTGTGCTCGGCCGAGTGGATATGGTACTCAGCCGAGTGGGGCTCTGTTTTCTGCTTCGGGGCTCCGTTTTGGCTCTACTCTCTGTTTTTCTTCCTCCAGGTGGTTTCTTCTTCCTCCTAAGCCTCGAGCGCATTCCTGGAGCGCTCTTCTTCGCCTCGGTCATCCTCCATATAATAGATATCCTTTTCTCCTCCTCTTGTCAAAGAAAATAGGACCCGTTGTCAAAAATTTTCGGGCAAACGACTCAAAAACACTAATAAAGTCTAAAACAAAAATAAAAACAAAAATAGAAAAAATGCGATAACCGTCGGGTTGCCTCCCGACAAGCGCTTGTTTAAGGTCTTGAGCTCGACCCCTTTAAATTTTCAATTTAGCGCGGTATGTTGGGTGCATATGAGATGCACCCGTCGAATTTCCCGGGAAGACCGCTCGGATTTGGATCATTGTGGTGTGTGGTCTTCCTCAGCGCCCCTTCGTCATTGGCAATGTTGGGGGGTGGCTCCCCCAAGCTAGAGCTTGCTCCGGGCTTCGACTTTGCCGGTGACACCGATCGTCGTATGGGTGGAGCTTTCTTCGGAGTCCTCAACTTTGAGAGCTTGCAGAGCTCCCGTACTCTTGCGACATCAGCGTCGCCATCATCAATTGCCATGGAGATATCGGGGGGAGTGCTCCATCTTCTCTTCTTTGGCCAAATCTTGGCCTTCTTCGAAGGTATCTTCGTGGGGTGCGCCGATGGAGTGGGGGATCGCCTCTTCAATGACCTCATCAAGGAGGTCCATGTAATCTAACTCCTCATGATACGACATGTGCTTCATTACCTTCGGTATATGGAGCTCCACTTCGATGTTGCCGATGTTCAAGGTAAGAGTCCCCTCACGTACGTCGACGATGACACCGGCGGTGGCAAGGAATGGGCGTCCAAGTATGAGCGATGTATCGCCCTCCTCCTTGATGTCCATTATCACGAAATCACATGGCAAACATATGCCCCCCGGAACTTGGAGTGGGATGTCCTCTGCGATCCCAACCGGCCTTGTAATCTGACCGTCCGCTAGTTGAATCCGCATGTCGGTAGGCTTTAAATCCGTGCCGGTATTCAACTTTCGGAACATGGAGAGAGGCATGAGGCTAACACTAGCCCCCAAATCTACCAATGCTTTTTGTAGGGGGACGCCGCCTAGAGTGCAAGGAATCCGGAAACTCCTCGGGTCTTTAAATTTGGCGGGCTCATTCTCTCTCTTTGTGAACCAAGTCCCTTCCTCCGCGAGCATGATCTTCTCCTTCCTCTTCTTTCCCGTAATCAAGTCCTTTAAGAACTTGGCGTAAGATGGGATTTCCACTATAGCGTCGAGGAAGGGGATATTGAGGCTCACCCCTCTCAAATACTCGAGAAACTTGGCTAGCCGTTTCTCCATCTTGGCTCTAGCTAGCCGTTGAGGGAAGGGCACCGGTGGCATAAATCGGCGCTCATCAATAAGCTCTTCCTCTCTAGTCTTCACTTCCCCTTGCGGCTCCTTCTCTTTTTCAAATTCAATTGTCGGCTCGTTCTCTTGTAGATTCTCCACCACGGGTTCCTTAATGTGAGTCATGGGGGGTGGTATCCTTTCATCCTCTTGTTGTAACCGCAACGACCGCATTGATATGGCCGGTGTTGCCCCGTGGATTCGGCTCGGGTTGAGCCGGCAATTATTGGTTGTTCCTATTGAGCAAAGCAAGCTGCTCCCCAATTTGAGCGACGACGGTGGCGAGAGAATCTTGTCCCGCCTTCAATGTGGCGTTAATCTTCCTTTGTTCCGCCATAAACTCATCCACCTTGGCTTCAAAATCCGAGCGTTGTTGAGCTTGTGGAGGGTTGGGATTTCTCCACCCTTGATTATACCCGGGTAGCCTATAAGGTCCCACTTGTTGCCTCGGTGGGAAGTTTTGTTGCGGTGGCCCCCTTGGTGGATAATTGGGTTGTGGTGGTGGAGCCCGAGCTTGAGGAGGTTGTTGAGGCAGGGGGTTCAGTGCACCATCATTATTGGCATATGAGAAACTCGGATGGTTTCTAGCGGCCGGATTGGCCCAATATCCAGAATTCCCCGCGGCATATTGGATTTGCTCCAAAGCTCCTTCTCCTTGCTCTCCTCCTACATACATGGATTGGGATTGGTCTTGCCAATCGCTCATATGATTTGTCAGCGTGGATGTAGAAGGGGCTCCTTGAGGCTCCGTAATGTACTTCTCCAATCTCTCCACTACCTTGTGGAGAGAATCAAATTTGTTGGCTAGCTCCGCGACGGCCTTGGCCTCATAAATGCTAGACGGCTTCAAGGAGGACGAAGAGTGTCCTCGCTCGTCGCCCCACTGTTGGTTGTTCGAGGCCATCTCCTCAAGCAAGGCCGTAGCTTCATCGGGAGTCTTTGACAAAATGGCTCCATTGGCGGTAGCATCAATAATTTGTTTCGTGCCCGATTGGAGTCCATTGTAGAAACTGTGGACGAGCTCCCAGTCCTCAATGCTATAATGGGGGCATTGATGTTGCAAGTCTTTGAAGCGCTCCCATGCCTCATAGAGAGTCTCCTGTGGTCCTTGCTTGAAGGGCATGAGAGCACTTCTTATCTTCACCGTCTTGGAGGGCGGGTAAAATTTGTCGACGAAGGCACTCGCCAATTCATCCCAAGTGGTGAAGATTCCTTCAGCTTGCGTCCTCAACCAATATAATGCCTTGTTCTTTAGTGTGAAAGGGAAGAGGCGCAGTCTGATAGCATCTACGGAGACGCCCGGCATTTGGAAGGTGGCACACTTTGATAGGAAGAGCTGGATGTGGTAATGAGGGTTTTCATGGGAGTTCCCATGAAAAGGATCTTGTTGCATAATGACCACCAATCCGGTCTTCAACTCAAAATTTTTGTCGGCCGCCAACTCCGTCATGGATATGGACGAGGTCGTGGAAGAAGTCTTAGGCAGAAGCCTATCTCTTATGGAAATAATCCTCGCCATTCGCTCTGCCAATTCTTCGGGTGTCTCAGGTTGGGTCATAAAATCTCCTGCCGTAACGGGTCTCCTCTCCGCTCGGATCCTCCTCAATGTACGCTCGATCTCCGGATCGTATAGTATCTCTTCGGGGTTCGCCGAGGATCTCGTGTACATGCAAGAGAAAACAGAGTTTCAAAGAAATAGTTAGCACAACGGAAGGGTAAAATAAAAATAGAAATAATAGAACAAAAAAGAAAAATAGCTAGGTAGGTAGAATCAAACACTATTGCCTCCCCGGCAACGGCGCCAAGAACTTGATCGCGCCCCGGATACACGTCCCAGAGCGGCGACACTGTAGTCTTACCGCAAGCGCACGGTGTAGCGGCGAGCGGGTATCGAACACAGGGAGGCCTAATAACAGTGTCTTCTTCAATCACCTGGCTATAAGAAAAGTCGAGAAATGTTCGCAAATATGCGGTCACAGTCGTTCAATTGTATAAAAGAAATAACAAATTAATAAAGACGCCTAGGGGTAGGGAATCCCCGCTACTCGCCGTATCTCATCATTGTGACTCGTAGGTTTAACAATTGCTAGACTTGAAATTCGGGTGAACTAGTTGCAACCAAATGTAGAACCAAGCTCACGCTCTCGCGCTATTGCCGGTCTATAGCAAACCTAGGCTAGGGCCCAATCTCTTGCAAACTCTAACCTAGGCAAACTAGCGTGAAGAACAACATCATCGTTCAATCGCATCTCGAGCCCACTCTCGTGCAAACTCGAGCTACGACCTAGGTTGGGATAGTTCCTACCCGTCCAATCTCTTGCAAACGGGTATTGGTATAGAATTACAATCGAAAACCCTAGTTTCGGTCCAATCTCTTGCAAACCGATTCCGGAGAAATCCAATTGCAACCCAATTCGAATTTCTAGGGCTTCCTATCGAGTTGGGATCTAATCTCTTGCAAATCCCAATCGGTATGAATCCCTAGCAATTCATATTATAGCAATCCCAAACTAACCCTAGTCAATTCTAGCAATTATTTCACCAATTCATCACAAATTAGAAATTGGGCTCGTAGGGTTCATCCTTACGCCCTAAGGCGATGAAACTACTCACAATTCATAATAAAATGCAATAGAAATTCACAATCAAAATCAATGGAATTCATAGCAATATTCAAAATATCAATAAAAATGGAGTTTTTGAGGGAGAGAGAGACAAACCAATGAAGAACAAGATAGCATCCCACAAAATATCACTTTTCTCTCCTCCCTAAAAGCTAAATCTAATCCCTAAAAAGTTAATCTAAAAAGGCTGCAAAAAGTTCTGAAAAAGCCCCCCAAACTAGGTTAAAAACTGGGGTTAAATACCCCCCAAAATCGCCCAAAAAATCCTGACGAAAATGCCCCTGCGCAGCATCAAAATCGTAGTTTACGCTACAGGCAGCGCGGCTCACTCGGTCGAGTGACAAATGTCACTCGGCCGAGTGACGAACCCTGTACAAGAACAGAGAGTTGGGGGTCTTGGGGGTCGTCTCCTTAGGAGTCACTCGGCCGAGTGACTTTTCTTCACTCGGCCGATGGGCGTTCTTCACTCGGGCGGACGTCGTTTGTCACTCGAGCGAACGAGGACTCGGAAATTGACTGTACAAAAACAGTAAGTCTGGGATTTTTGCTACCGTCGTCTTGATGCCACTCAGACGAGTGGGTCTCCGTGGTTCGGTCGAGTGACATGGAGATGCTCGGCCGAGTGCACGCTGATATAGCTCTGTTGCGTGTCTGATCTGGCCGACCGAGCAGGCTTCCGATGGTCGGCCGAGTGACTCCTTCACTCGGTCGAGTGAAATGCTCAAAATGCTCAAACTTCATATTTTCGCTCCCTCGTCGCTCCTACGACGTTCTTTCTCCTTCCACTCCTCTCCAATAGCGAAATACCCCTCAAGAGAGTCGTCGGTGACACTCCGGAGTGGGTGCATCTCAAAATCACTCCAAATCGCTCCAAATCTCCTGAAATACGACAAAAACAACAAATCGTGAAAAGCATCGCAATATTGTCGAATAAACATTAAAAACATGATTTGAGCGATCCAAATGGCATGCAAACATGCAGAAAAAAGGTGTAAAATACGGAGTGATCAGCACTCGCCTTCGTGGATAAGTTCTATCCACCCTCAAAGACGGTGCGGATCCGGGGAGCAATTTTAAACTTCAAACAGCTCCCACAAGAGTCACTCTATGAGGCATGGGAGAGGTTCAAGGACCTCCAACATCAATGTCCTCACCACGGGATTCAGCCTTGGGATTTGGTGCAGAGTTTTTACAACGGTTGCAGTCTAGCACCAAGTTGATTATAGATGTTGTGGCGCAGGGCGCCTTACTTGACAAGTCTCCTGAGGAAGCTATAGACTTGCTGGAGCATATGGCAGCCAACAATCAGCAATGGAGTGAAGAAAGAACTGTTGTGACCCGGACTCCCGAGGTCAAAGCTGCCAGCCATTTGGACTCTCACATCGAGACCTTATGCAAAAAAGTGGCCAGGATTGAACAGTGCCTGGCTTCCATCCCTGCATCACCCAGCACATCTTATCATCCTACAGAGGATTATGCAGATCAGAGCTATACTCCTAGTGAGGCACACTATGATGGTGCTGAATTGCAAGAATCTGTGCAGTACGTCCAGGAGAGGGACGAAATCAATGGCAACATCCGGCTGCTCGGAATCATCTGGGATTCTCTTATGGGAATCCAAATGGAGGGCTGCAACCTCCACAATTTCAGAGACCACTACCCCCTCCTCAGCAACAACATGGGCAGCAATAGAGTCAACAACAGGGCGGGTTTAGGCCAGCTGGGCCTTACCGACCACCGGGTTATCAATTCAATCGGCCACCTCAGTAGGGCTATGCACCAAACCCGCCTCGGTCAAATCTGGAGGTTACATTGGAGACCTTTATGAGTGGTCAAGCCCGGTTCAACCAGGACACTTCCACTCAGTTTAAGAGTATAAACACTTCACTGGATGAACTGAGGGGCCAGATGTCCCAGCTTTTGAAGAACCAGGGGAGGTTTCCCTCGCAACCAGAGACAAACCCAAGGGCCCAAGCGAATGATGTGGTTTCTGTCACCATACGTGGAGGACAGGCGACTGACCCCGTCATGGTCCCGGTTGTAAACAAAGAGAGAGTCATTGGTGAAGAAGCCGTTGATGATGGCGATAGAGAAGAGGCTGCTGAAGAGCCTACAAATATTGGGGAGCAGGCAGACCCGCCATCCATCACACCTACTACAACACCGCATCCGGTTGATGCTGCTAAGGAAAAAGCTAGCCGACCTCCCCCGCCATATCCACAGAGGTTGGCCTTGGCCAAGATAGAGAGAAAATACTCCAAATTCACGGAGTTGCTGAAGGGAATCCAATTGAACATCCCATTCATGGATACTATTACGGAGATCCCCATCTACGCCAAGTTTTTAAAGGATCTGATCACGGGGAAGAGAAAGCCTGAAGAGATAAAGCTTATGGTGGAATCCACCTCCGTTATAAAGAATCATCTCCCACAGAAGTTACCAGATCCGGGGAGCTTCACCGTTCTGTGCTCCATCAGAGGGATGCCCATCAGCAGAGCTTTGATTGATCTAGGGGCTAGCATCAGTTTGATGCCCCTTTCTATATTTGAGCGATTGCAGACTGGAAGCAAACTAGAGCCGACAAATATGTCCATCCAGCTTGCGGATCATTCGATTACTTACCGGGTGGGCATAGCCAGGGATATTATTCTCCAGATACCGCTTGGGTTATGTGTTTCTGTTGACCTCGTCATCATGAACATGCCCGAGGGAGGGAGCTCCTAGCATATACTCGGTCGTCCCTTTATGGCGATGGCCGGTGTTTTGATCGATGTCCGAGAAGGGACTCTCTCTCCAAATGTGGAGAACATCGAAGCTAAATTCCGGCTGCAGAAGCCAATGAGAGAGCGTGCTCATGAGGAAGGGGCCAGCTATTTGGAGCTTTTGAAAGATGAAGCTGTTGAAGATTTCACTTCTGAGGGGGTCATCCCATGAAAACAGGTATCGACGATGACGGTGACCCAACCTACCACAAAGCGGTCGCCACCTACATCCGAGTATTGGATGAAGATCTTTTGAACCATTTCCCGAATCATGAAGAACCGGAGGCCATAGGCTATTCGAGGGAGAAGCTTGAAGTAGGCGGATACCAAATACCGCCGGATTGCATCATCGGAAAAAACGACGCGCGAATTCCACGTGCACCAAACGACAATTGATAAATCAGAGGGGGTCGAGCTCACGACTAAAAACGAGCGCTTATTGGGAGGCAACCCAATTTCTTGCATCTTGGATGATCTTTTTCGATTTTTTGTTTTTATTTCACCTATTTTAGAAAAAAAACCAAACAAAAATGTTGTTTATTTCACGTGAAACTATAAAACCACAAAAATTTGATGAGTTCTTCTTTTGTACAGGTTGGACATGATGGGGCATAGAGATCAATATTTTAAACGGAAAGAAGTTGGAGGAGAGCACCAGATTCAAGAAGAAAACTAAAGAAAATGGAGCAAAAAGGAGACACAGCCGACTCGACCGAGCAGCTACACTGCTCAGTCGAGTAGCGCAGGGACGAGAATTACGAGCAAAATCATCACTCTGTCTACACGGCCCGAGTGGTATTGGTTCGGCCCGAGCAGAAGGTGACTCGACCGAGCAGCCTACTGCTCGGTCGAGTATGACAGGCTTTTGGAAATGTGGAGAAAATGACGTTCTGTCTACACGGTCTGAGCGATAGCAGCTCAGCCCGAGCGGTTTCCAGCCCGATCGAGTAGCATCCTGCTCGACCGAGCAGGCTAAAGGGAGTATTCGAATTTTTATCCCCATTCATCTTACAGCTTGCTCGACCGAGCAATCAGACTGCTCGGTCTGAGTTGGCTGTAGTTGATTTCGGGGCTCGTTAAATAGGTCGGTTTCGAGCTGTTTTTTAACCCAAACCCGCCCTTTCCCTTAAAATCCCTACCTAAATCACCCCCGAGCTCCCCATCCGCTCGACCTGATCATCACCTCACAGCCACCGCTCCGTGCTATTTACGGCGGCCTCCACCCCCAAATCCGGTCAACCTCATTTTCCCTCTCTCTCTCTCCCCCCCTTCAAAAACTCCCTACCACCTCCACCTTTCCCAGCCGCCACCCCCCACCCCTCCTATGCCTTATCCGAGCACGAGTACCGCCAAATATATCTCTTCACATTAATATTCTTCGCCTGACGTCACTTTTTATTGTTCCAGGTATGCGGCGCCCACATAAAAGGGCGTTTCTAGGAGCAGCTTGGGGGATACTCCAGATCAGCGGCAATCACGTCACCGATCGCAACGCCATCTCATTCTAGTCGGTACATTCATTTCCCTATCTACTTTGCATATTACCGCACACTTTTATACCGCTTGCACGATGCCTTCACGCCGTGCTAGACCTGCCAACACCGGCACAACAAACCCTAGGCCTACTTGGCTACCTGTCGTACACGCTCGCCCATTCAAACCAACTCTGTTGGCAAATCATCCACTACTCCCCCTCTGCCACCCACCACCCCAGTCCCCCCTGAACCTCTTTATATCGGCGACGCAGAATATGAAGTTATCTTCCAAGACACTGACCAGGGCAACCATTTTGTCGCCATGCTCCTACTTTTAGGTCAGGGGGCCGGCACCACTCAACAGTCCATCGAGCAGGACCTCCCCTTCTTTCGCAACCTTATTAGGTACTGGCGAGATGACCCACTTGTTGAGCCACAGCAACCCCCCACATTACCTGGTCTACAGCAGAGGGACCCATCACCACCCCCAGAGGGTGGTGCATCTGCTTGATGTCGTCCCTATCCGTTTTGCCTCCCTCATTTATTATTGAGCCCATCTGTCTGTTCGAGGCCCTGCACTTAGATAGCTTGGGGGAGGACCCACGCATGCATCATTTTTCATTTAGCATCGCATCCTATCATATTTTACCTTCTTTTTGCACAGTTTTCACTTTTTATTCCCCCACCTATCCCGTCCTATTTAGCATCATCTCCCGCTTACCAGCGTTTTCTTAGCAGTGAGGACACTGCTAGGTTTAGCTTGGGGGATGAGCGCTACCGCTTTATTTTTCATTTTTTCTTTTACATTTTCTTCCCTATTTCAGTTTTTATTTTACTTTTTCACCACTTTTCCACTTCCTTATCTTTTTTTCTCATTCTGCATCATGTTTTCTGTTTTTTTACCATGCATGCATCTCTTTTTCTTTATTTTTCTATTTTCTCTGCCTTTTTTCTCTTCTTATGCTAAGGATGTTCCGCATGATGATATCTCTCGTAGACTTAGTAGTTATTCACGATGCTTACTATCTGTTGACATGCTATTAGGGTAGTTTCAGTTTTACTATTTATATGCGTGCACATTCTTTTGCTGATCTATATGATTTAATGCTTAAAATGAATTGAAAATTAAATACATGAAATAGTATCTAGTATGCGCTATGTTGGGTAATGCACCTAGGTTCACGCATCACTAGAACACTTGGAGCATCTGCTTTATATCTTGTTCATTTCTGTTTGCAAGCTTGTTATCATTGTGCCTATTATTGTATGCTTTTTCAGTGTTCATCTAGATGAATGAAAATATACATGCTATTTATGAGTTTAGTTAGAGTATTATTTTATCAATCTGTTGTGCACCTCTTATGAGTGAACCGAGAGATCTATTATTTTCCTTCTCCACATATCTATATAGTTCTCTACATATCAGTTGGTTAAACCCCACAACTATCCTTACCGCATCCCACTTCCCAAACCCAAAAAGAAAAAGTATAGCTTCTAAATGAAAAGAAAAAAAAGAAAAAAAGAAAAAAGAAAAAAATGTGTATACATTTATATGCGAAAAAGAAAAGGAAAAGAAAGAAAATGAAGAAATAAAATCGTTTTATACTTTCATTAGAAGCTATCACTTATACTGGGAAAAGGAGAAATATTTCATATCCTATTCCGAGATGCGATGCCTCAAGCTAAGCCTGGGGATGAACCAACTGAACACATGAGTGAGTGTGATATTAGAGTGGAGACGGTGCATAATGGGGAGATTTGATAATACTTAAACTTTACGAAACACTTTAGTTTTTGGAGATTTTTCATGACTCGAAATGAATAATTGAATAGCATGATCCTTTCTATTCTCTATTGCATGTTGTGTGCTTTCTATATGCTCCATGTGTATCTGTGATTGAAAAGTGCATTGCCAACTCTTTTTATACTAGACTCTATAGACTGCATGAGATTGATATGAGTTGATAGCATTATTTTAGTAGATCCCTGTTTTTTCTCTGTATTGCATGCTAGACATATGATTTGTAAAACGTGAAAATACCATTAGCATGTACTTTTTACTATTCAGAGCATTGCGATATACTGCTTAGGCCTGAGATCTGACCGAACATCCTTAGCATCCTCCATCCACTTACATTCTCTTCTCTTCTTATTTTTATTTCTTATTTCTTTTTGTTTTCCTCCCGGCGTACCTAGTATTCATCTTCCTCGAGGACGAGTAAGAGGTAAGCTTAGGGGATTTTGATGTGTCCATATTTTCTACCTTTTTCATTTCATCATGACATCGCATTCCATGCCATTTTCACATCCAAATCCCATATTTACCTACGATATCGCATTTCTGACGTTATATTCGAGTTTCGTAGTATTTTAGGAGTTTTCAGGGATTTTGGAGCGATTTGGAACCCGATCTGGGTATGGACACATCTGACACGCCCGTGAGCTCGTTGGCGAAGCTCTACAGGAGTTTGCCATGTTTCTGGAGCCATGGGAGGAGTGGAGGAGAGAGCAGGAGGGGGAGAGGAGCTTCAGAAGATGCTGCAAGGATTTTTCCCATATGACTCGACCGAGCAGAGCAGCTGCTCGGTCGAGCAGATGCAAAGAAGAACAGCCGTGCAGATACACAGCCTACTCGGACCGAGCACTCATAGTGCTCAGTCGAGCAGCCGTTCATTCCGAAGCTCGACTCATCTCGTGCACGGCCCGAGCAGCTTTTCAGCACCGAGTCAGCGCTCTGCTCGGACCGAGCAGAGCTGACTTAGCCCATGCAGACAGAGTAAAGATTTTGAAGGATTTCGATTTACTGTCGTGCTCGGTCGAGCAGTACAGCTGCTCGACCCAAGCAACCAACCGAGCAACGCGCTGCTCGACCGAGTCGTAGACTCGGTCGACGATGCTGAGGCCATTTTCGGAAGTATTTTCTGGAGCGGCTGTTGCGCGATTTCGGGAGTGAAGTCTGGGAGCTGCGACTTCGATTAGAGAGCGAATTCATTCTGAGTTGAGGATAGTTTTTTGGAAGAGCGAAAATTAGAGAGGAGATTAGAGAATATTTTTTGTTAGATCTAGATTAAAAACTTGCGAATATTATTTGGATCGAGATTTATTGGAATTTTTCTTGGCTATTTTTGCGTTCTTAGAATCCTATTTTCTCTTGAGATCTATTGCTCGCTGTAAGTTCTCGATTTTTATTCTATCAATTGCCATGATGATTTCTCTCCTAAAAATAGTGTTTTTATTCGTTAATATTGTTATGAGTGAGTAGTCCCTTCTAGGGTTGATGAGTTAGCCCTAAGATCCTAGGGGGAAGACATAGATCTGGATCCCTATGTTGAATTAGAAATTTAGTGGAGTATTTCGGTCGATCATACCGAATCCCTAGATAACCCGTACTGAGATCTTGCCCACGGTTTGTGGAATTGATGTGCTTAAAGGGTATCCTTGGGATTCGAATAGGGAAATCGGTGGATCTAATCAAGGTTCATGACCATGCCCAGCTCGTGCCCTGAGGGGATCCCCCGACGAACTATATCGCTACGTTGACGGCTACCGCTATTGCGTCAACGAGAGCCACCGAAATACCTCACAATTCTAATCCACGAGAGTGGTACGAATTGGGAGATTAATCCCCTAACCCTAATGCATTGTAATGATTCTATTCCAACGTCGATCCCTGACGATCTTAGCGGCAATCCCTAACGCCCTAGTCCTTTTTATTATTAAAACAACATCAACACAACAACCAATTCTCATAACCCGATAGCTATCTCACTTTGAGATATAGAACTAAACTGAGAACCCAAATACACTATCACCATCCCTGTGGGATTTGATATCTTTTATACTACAACTTGACACCGTCCGCTTGCGGATAGAGCCCAGAATTGACACCTAGGGGCCATACCATGCCTGACGATCGTGACACCGTCAGGTGGAATCTAGGTGTAGGTTTCGGGTGCGTCAACTTCTCAATGTTCAAAGTTGCCAAAGACACCATTTTTCCTTCGCCACTAACTTCTGTTGCAATAAAACCATAAGCTCTGATACCACTTGTTGGGGTGAAAATCGAAAACGCCTTGGGATCAATACGAAAACCAACCCTAGTAAACTGATCAGGAATATAGAGCTAGCAAAAATCTAATCCCAATGACCCAGCAAAATTTCCAAATGATCTTGCAATAGAAAGTAGAAAACAAATCACAGCAACAAATAAATCAATCGCAGACACAAGAGAATTTACCCTGGTTCGGTTGTAAACAACCTACATCCAGCAATCCAATCCGAGACGATTCCACTAGTAGAGAGATCCAAACAATTAGGATTACAAACTCGCTTCCTCACGTGTAAGTAATAACTTGTCAAAACAGAACAAGCCCTCACGAATCCACTCAAGAGGAAGAAATCAATGGAAGAAGAAGAGAAGGAAAAAACCAAACCTTTCTCTCAAGAACACAAACCCTAAAACTCTCTCCAATCTCCAATGGGGTAGCAAGAGGCTCTCCAAAACTCTCTCAATCTAAAAGGAGGCTTAACCTAATCTAAAACAATAGTTAGGTATAAATACAAACCCAAAACATGGAGAAAAACCGCAACCAGCCGCACCTTTTCGCGCATGGGCCCGCGCCGACTCGCCCCAAGTCGGCTGTCAGCTTAGACTGCTCGATCGAGCTGACATGCCCTAGGTGGAGTCGAGTCGACTTGGTCGAGTAGCCTAGCTAATCAGCCCGAGTGTAAGTATTCCTCTCCAAGCCGCATGCCCTCGTGCTGCTCGGGCAAACAAAAGCTCCATGCTGCTCGGTCGAGTAGCTTCATGCTCGACCGAGTAGCCTCCTACTCGACCGAGTAGGAGTCACCCGAGTCAAAGAAAAAACTTCCCAAACTCTCTGCATGCTCGGTCTGTCAGGGTCTTCATCTTGCTCGGTCGAGAAGCTTGCTGCTCAACCGAGTAGCCTCCTACTCAACCGAGTCACCTGGGACACAGCACAAGAGATTTGAATCACAAAAAACAACACTCTACCTTGATTCAAATCTCATCACCAATGACTCCTGCTGCTCCACGTTGTGCGCCATGACCCTCTCTCTAGAATCATCATCGTCTCAGAAAACGCGCCCTCTGGCGCAACCTAAGCCAACAAGGAAATCAGCTCCATGCAAACCTGTCAGCTGTCTAGGAGAGGTGGTATTTACAGGGCTAAGAGGCATTTGCTTGTCATCCTGTCAGCTGTCAAATCAACCCAGCTGGCACTCGAGTGGTGAAGCGATAAGGTGGCAAGTGGTGTCAGAGATATTTCCGCATTGATGGTGCCAGGCGGTGTCAGGTGCACTGACGTGCGTTTATATTTCATATATTCATGCACGTTTTCTTCCGTGTTTTTCCGCTATTTTCTGTCGTCTTGTATTCGTTTTCTCGTGTTTTCTTGTTTTCTTTCACTTTTCCGTGTTTTTGTATATTTGCAGGAGTTTACCGGCGTAGGGGACGTAAAACAACGATATCATGAGTCCCCGGAGCAACAGGAGGAGTCACGCGTGATCCTGGGGGTCAAACGACGAAGATTGCATCTTTCAGCCCCTCACCCGACCGGTTGGTCACTTCCAACCGATCGGGTGATACACGCTTGCACCACTCGGACACAAGTTGGAGCGGCCAAGAAGTCACCCGGTCGGTTCAGAGACCGGTTCAAACGCCCCAACTCTCTGGAATTTGATGCTGAATGCCAACCGATCGGGTGACCTTCACCCGATCGGTTCACCTGTAGCCAATTCTCCGAAGCCATAACACGGGGAGCTCAACCGATCGGTTCACCCGACGGTACGAAGATCCAACCGATCAGCTTCAACCCTCAACCGACCGCGCCATATGACCGGGTGAAGTCCTGTGCTGAACTGCCGAAGAAACGAAGAAGGTCACCCGATCGGTTGACTTCTCAACCGATCGGGTGATATCGTATTCTATATATAGGACCCCTAGGTTTTCCAGAAACGAGAGTTGTTATTTTTTGCTGTTTTTTCTCTCTCTTGACGGCTGTAATTTTTCAGATATTTGTAAGTTTTCTGATCTTTACCAAACTTTAATATAGTGTTATTAGCATTGCTCTTACTACTTTTCAATCGCCTGATCATGTTTTTACGGTCGATTTCGATTTAGATCGATTTTTAGTAGATATGTGTGAGTAGTTCCCAAATCTGGGATTTTGGTGGAAACCCCTTCGTGGGTTCTCCCCGATGCGTCCATAGGACTAGGAAATCGATAGGGATTAGGAATCTATCGGTTACGCGGGGTGTTTCATTGTCATCGGCGGGAAAAATACCGCCTTTGACCGTTGGGCCAAGGGGGAATAAACTTGGCGGTTGACCCCCCTTGCCATAGCTCACACCCTTAGCGTAGACGTCGAATCCTAGCGCACGGGAGCGGCAGGATGAGATGTTGGGAGTTATCGTTGCGAGCTTAGTGCTCCCAGAGTCGGTCAGTGTTAATGGACATGGGAATGCCCACTGACCGAACCCGGGAAGTCCGGCGTATCATCCTGGGCACCGACCGGAATATCGGGCCCATGGGACGCTGGTATCACTTTTAGAGGCAACGTCTCACCATTAGACCCTAATTCTGATCGCTATCCTACCCGTAGGCCGTATCGGCGAGAATCGCATGATAGGGTGGAAACCAAAGTCCCGGGTTTTCCCTTTATATTGTTTATCCCTCGCATTCTATTTTTCGTGACAACCTATCATCCGATTCGGGCTAGCTCGCCCATGGGGTGAATCCGATCCTTCTTGACACAAGCACAACCACGCCTCCCTGAGTTCGACCCCCAAGCCACACTACAACACCGTGCGCTTGCGGTTGTAAATATTTAAATCTCACGCCCCCAATTATATATTGCACACATCCAGACGCGTAGAAACCCGGGGGACGTCAAGCTTTATGGCGCCGTTGCCGGGGAGGCACGCCACCCTAAGGCGTTTGGCCGCCGAGAAGCGAAGACGAGAGGATCCTGAAACCATGGGGGAGAACACCCCCACCTCACAAGTCCCTGCTGGAGTACTCGATGCCATCCATCGAGTCCACCTCTGCCATCCGTCCTCCTGCTATTACGGCGCAAAGGTTCGAGCTTAAGCCATCTTTGGTGACGTGGATCCAACAGGATCAATTTTCGGGTGCACCCATGGAGAGCCCCATTGAACATTTGGACTCCTTTTTGAAGAAATGTGACACCTTCCGGATAAAGGGTGTCACAACTGAGGCGATCCGTCTGAAGCTATTCCCCTTCTCTCTGCGAGATAAGGCCAAGCTGTGGCTTAGGGGGAAGGACCCAAATACGTTCAATACTTGGGAGAATCTTTCAAACGCTTTTCTGACGAAGTTCTTTCCTCTGGGGAAGACCATGAAGCTGAGGAGTGAGATCTCCTCCTTCTCCCAAGCCAGCCACGAGTCTATGCATGAAGCCTGGACCAGATACAAGGAGATGCAGCGGAGATGTCCCCACCATGAGCTCCCCAAGTGGCAGATCATAAATCTGTTCTATAATGGGTTGAGGGACGATTTGAAATCTTCCATGGACACCGCGGATGGAGGGTCTTTCATGTCAAGAAGTGAAGAAGATGCCGGACAAATTCTAGAAAATATGGCATCAAACAATGAGCGGTGGTGTGACAAGAGAGCCACACCTAGATCTGGAGGCATCCACAGGGTCGAGGACGTCGACAAATTATCCAGCAAGTTTGACTTGCTGTCGACCCAGATCTCCGCGTTGATGGTAGGAGCCGGTGGCGCCGGTACGCAACATATTGCCGCGGTGGAAACAGAAATCATGGGAGACTTCGAGGGTGGTGACATATCACCACCATTGGACTAAGCTAGCGCACTGTTCTACAATCCTACGGAAAATGCGCCCTATCCACCACGGACTAGCTCCAACCCGGCCTACTCTCCTAACAACCGGAATCATCCCAACCTTAGCTACCGGACGCCGTATCAACAGCCAACTCAGCAGCAACAACAGTAGATATATCAGCCGGCTAGGCCTCAGCAGTAGCAGTTACAGCAGCAGCAGTTCCAGCAGTAGCAGCCTCCACAATAATATCAGCAATATGCCCCAAGGAATCAGCAGCCCATCCAGCAACAATATGGCCAGCAGAGGGACATCTCTCCGGTTGAGTCCCTCTTGACTCAATACATCGCCAACCAGAAGAAGATAAATCTGAAGCTAGAGATGGGACAGAGAGTTCTCATTGATCAGGTGACCCAGCTGGGGTTACAAGTGGCGAACCTTCAGAGGCCGCAGAATCTATTACCGCCACAATCGGAGGTGAACCCGAGGGGGGTGAATCAGACCTTGGCACTCACACATGAGCATGCGAATGTGTCCGCTATCGTCTTGAGGAGCGGAGCACAAATCCCCACAAGAGTGCCCCCCAAGGAACCGGAAGCACCGTTGGTCGTAGAACAACCAATTGAAAAATTGAATGACGATGGTGCTTTGTCGCCAAAGCAAACGACTCCAGAGGGAGTCCATGAAGAGGAGAAAAAGAAGACCGAGGAAGGGAGCCTCAGAGTGTTCAAGCCCGTTGTGCCTTTTCCCACAACGGCTTGCCCAAGCCAAAATAGACGAGAAATATGGAAAATTCTTTGCCATGGTCAAAGATCTGAGCTTGCAAATCCCCTTCCTCGAAGATATCGAGACAATTCCCTCCTATGCCAAATTTCTAAAGGACTTGGTGACAAGAGGATCCAGAAAGGAGAAGGTCGTATTAACGGCGGAGTGCAGCGCCCTCATTAAGCGCGCAAATCCGCCCAAGCTTAAAGACCCTGGAAGTTTCTCCATCCCTTGTTCGATTGGGGAAGTGCGAATCTAGAGGGCGCTCGTCGATTTAGGAGCAAGCGTCAGCTTAATGCCCCTATCGCTATACAGGAGAATAGGGATGGGAGACTTGGAGCCCACCGGCATGACATTGCAGTTTGCTGACCGTTCGGTCAAATACCCGATGGGGGTAGTAGACGACCTCCCTGTTGATGTGAGTGGAGTGCAAGTGCCGGTAGATTTTGTGGTGATGGACATGCCGGAAGATAAGTACACCCCTATTATACTTGGACGGCCCTTTATGGCAACCGCCGGTGTGCTAATAGACGTGAAGAATGTGAAGCTTTCCCTCAACGTCGGCCAAGAAAAAGTCGAATTTGACTTGGGGTTGTCAATGAAGCACCCCGATCCCCCGGACGATCAAAGATGCAATGTGCTGGAGTTGGAAGAAGAGAGAGCTGTGGAGGCAAGCTCCTGGGAGATTCTTTCAAGAAATCCCCCCGATAGCTTGGGAGATCTTGGAGAGCAAGTTGGCTCACCAAAGGAAGAAGTTGCTGATGAGGCGGTCGCCTGACATTTGATCCCTCCCGGATTCCCAAAAGCTCCTCCTACGAGGAGAAAAGGCAAAGAGCCCATGGGGCTCACCGGAGATGAGATCTGGATCCTTAAACGAGTGGCGGTGGACGCCAATATGAAGAAGAAGCCCCCGGACCCCGTCAACAAAGGGAGAGTCGTCGAACAAGTTTTCTTGTCGCCACCGACTATAACATAGGGAGAAGCTGAAGCGATGCCAGACTTTGGGCATCATCCATATCGCCCACCTTGAACATCATCAACGGGCGTCGAGCTAACGACGTTAAACAAAAGCACTTCATGGGAGGCAACCCATGCTCTAAACCTTTGTTTCCAATTTTTAGGACTATTTTTAACTTTATTTTATCTATTTTAATAAATAAATCCAGCCGCAAGAACTTCCGTTGAGGGACTTATGTCATTTGTGGACTTTTGCAGAAAACAAGGCCCCAACCGATCGGTTGATAACTCACCCGATCGGTTGGGATGTATCAGCTAGTGGCCGTATCAGTCACTCAACGAACCGATCAGGTGAAGATATGCGAGACCGGTTGGCATACCGGGTGAACTGGGGCTGAAGTCTCGGGAAATTTTCAGATTTTTTCAACCGATCGGGTGATGGGAAGCATGACCGGTTGATTGACTGGGTGAACAACACCAAACTCTCGGGAAAATTTGTGGAGCGGCCAACCGATCGGGTGAGTTATCAACCGACCGGTTCGCCTGTAGTGTCTCTTCAGCTGAAAATCTCGACCTAATAGTCAACCGATCGGGTGACAACTCACCCGATCGGTTCGACTTAAACCCTATAAATAAACCCCCCCCCCCCCCCCCCCTGTTCGTTTTCTCGCCCGATCTCACAGAATTCACCGTCGTTTCGTCTCCCCCGATTCATAGAATTCACCGTCGTTTCGTCTCCCCCGCTCTCCCAACGGCCGAAAAACTTCTCCCACGACCTCCACTCCCCCTCTAGCCTCTCTCTCCACCTACCCCTTCCATCTCTCCACCATTTCCTCTTTTTCTCTCTCCCCCATTTCGCCTCCTTAACCCTAATTCCAAAATAACCCCCCAATTTCGAATTTTTTGCTGAAGAGAAGTGCCGCGGCTCCACACTACGTCCAATTGCAAGGTGTTGGGTCAACTTCAAGCGAGGAGCTCCAATCTCTGCTGGGTAACTTCTCTCCACTGCTCAAATTTTACTTTTACCCTAGAATTTCTATTTGCTTGATTGTTTGTGTGTGCATGCTTTTCTACACTCATTTGCATCACACTCACGCACCCACTATGGCCCGGGAACGAGATAAGGGGAAGAGTATCATGCGGGAGGAGGAACCGCCTTGAAAGAGGCACAAACAAACACGTCCTCCTCCCAATACACCACGTGCACTATTACTAGCCCCTCCCCCACCTATTATCCCCCCTCCAGACCCAATGATGGGCCTGCATAAGTATCAATTTCAGAACCAAGAGCACAAAGACTTCTACCATCGACTTGATGCTCGGAGGCATCTATCGACCAAGTTTGCCCATACCCAATCGCTTATCGATCTCGGTGTCTTCATCGAGGTCGAGAATCTTTTCACGAACTTAGGTTGGTTAGCCTTCCTGAACACCACCGCAATGTCTTACCCGTCCCTCACACTAGAATTTCTTTCCTCACTCGTTTGTGAGTCTGGGTCGACCGTCATTTTCCGGGTGCGTAACAAAACCATCCGCACCAACCTGAACACAATCAATAATATATTTGGTTTCCCCATCCTTGGGGACGACGCTATCCGACACTACGGGTATCCACCCGAATTCGACGTCGATAACTTTTGGTTCCGCCTCACCCTACTCCCACGCTATCCCCGAGGTAAGGCCAAGGCCTCCTCAATCATCCATCTTATATTCCGTCTGGCCCATCGGATCATATCCTCCGCATTTTTCCCCAGGGATGAGTCAGGCACCGTGACCATCCCTGATCTTTTCATTCTATGGGCCATGACTTTCCCTTTCGTTCGAGACGATGATGGGATTAGCTTTAGGGCCCCTACTGTCCCCGTCCATGCCGGCGACTGGCTTATTTACAAGCTCCTCGAGATTAGTCGGGCCGACAAGGGCAAGCTTTGATGTGGGGGAATAATCACTGTCATTGCTTCTTGTCCCCAGTTTAATATCCACATTCCCCGAGGTCTTCCCGTTGCAGCAGGACCCTCACATCTAGATCTTGATGTCCTGCGGCATATTCATATGATTAAGCCATACCCTGATCGTCGTTTCAATTTCAACTATGGCCACCCCCAGCCCCTACACCATTCTCCCCAACCCCGCTCGC
The DNA here is from genome assembly GCA_030789695.1 of Scilla litardierei. Taxonomy (NCBI): domain Eukaryota; kingdom Viridiplantae; phylum Streptophyta; class Magnoliopsida; order Asparagales; family Asparagaceae; genus Scilla; species Scilla litardierei. The sequence continues at coordinate 129,040,900 of CM061137.1, read as the reverse complement.
ATGACTATTGTTGTAGTGGGAGATTGGACTTTTCCGCCCGATCCCGAGTTTCTAGCGGGGTTGCGCCTTCCTTTCTTTCCCCCGGACGCACGTAGACCACCTTCTCCTATCGCCCGCTTAGGCGAGCAGGATATTCCTACGTCCCGGGGAGATATCGGGGCTGGCCCGAGTCACACCACCCGTGCTCCTGGCCCTATCACTGTTGAGGATCTTTCTGCGGCCATCTCCGGCCTTGTGTTCAGTGCCGGCATGACCCCTGCCGCCGGCACTACTTCCACATCACTTCCCGGCACCACTTCCACTTCACGTCAGTCCGCTTCTTTTGTTCACCGCCAGGCCTCAGCTCGTCTTGCTCTCGAGGCCGAGGTCGCTGCTCTCAGTGCTCTTGCCACGTCCTCTGTCCCCTCGGACCCATCACCGTCCTCCTTTCTCACTCACCCACATTTTCTCTCACTTGAGAGGAACGTGGCCGCCATCCTCCGCCTTCTCACTCACGTCCACGGACCACCACCACCCACACCACACCCCTCACCACCACCTTCACCCCCTCGACGATCGTCTCCTCCCCCATCACATTCTTCCCCTCCACCATCCCACCCATCCCCACCTCCTTCACCCCCACCTAGGCGATCATCTCCCCCTCCCACATCTTTTCCCATCCCCGTAGCCACTTCTCCTCTCACGACCACTTCTGTCGCCCCCACCCCACCTCCTCCCTCCTCCACCGTCACTGCATATGTGCGCCGCAAGAAATTGCAGGTGCGCTCCAGATCGCTCCCACCGCCACCCACTACCGTCACCATCACGTCTTCTCTCCCCATTTCTATCCCTTCTACCACCGCCTTGATCGCCGTACTTCCACCACCACCCACCTCCACCGACACCCTACCCATCATTCACACCCCCACTGCACCTATTCCTCCACCTCTTTCCCCACTTCTCCGCACACCCCCCGCCTCCCCCGACCACCCATCCACACCCTCTTCCGAGGAGGGCGAGGACTCCCCATCTCTTGCTTTTTGATTTCATTTTGTTTTCTGACCTCCCCCTTGCATATCTCTACATTTTCACGCTCATATCATCTTGCTAGCATTATCACGTCTAGCTTGGGGGAAGTCAAATTTTTCCTGTGTGCTGTTGTGTGTCGTTTTTCTTTGTGTGTTTGTTTATTTGTCGTGTCGTGTGATTTTCTTTCTTTTATTTATCTTTATTTTCTGTTTATATGTCGCGTGGTGTGATTTTCCTTATTTTCAGTTCCGTTTGTGTGTTTTTCTTGACTTTCTTATCTTTTTGTGTCTGTGCGTATCCCCCCCCATATTCATTGCCCTCCCGTATTTAATTCTATTGCATTGAGGGAAATGCAAGTTTCAGCTTGGGGGAGTCGCACTTCGTGCGTCATTTGTCTCTTTTTCTTCGTTATTTGAGTCGTTTTTCTCCGTCTTTTTCTTTTTCTTTTTCTTTTTCTTCTTTTTATCTCTTTCTCCTAGAGATGAACCCTATGGTGAATTGCCACAAAATCACACACACCTAGTATGGCATCGATAATCACATTCACTAACCATAGGATATCGAGTCATCTTGCATTTCATGCATCGTGGGTCCACTTAGCTTTTTGTGAGTCGTGCGTCTTGCCTAGCTGTTTGGTGTGCTTCTACTTTGTGATTGAGTTTTATATACCTGTCCAGGAATGACCCCTAGATTATCATGCTTCGATTTGAATATGCGGTATTTGTTTCTCATGTCTGCTTCTGCATGCTATATATATATCGTATACTTCATTTCGCATGTGTCGGGATTCCACAATTAAGGACTAGGATAACCCATTTAGCCCATGCTCTAATTAGCGAGAATAGTTTCCTTTTCCCAAGTGTTTAGATTCCGATTTCTTTTTTGTTTTACATGGTGCAAATCCCCTCGTCGTGTACCGTTCTCCCACTTGGGAGAGTACACATGTGTATAGCCAAAAAACCCAAAAATCAAAAAAAAAGAAAAGAAAAGAAAAAAATTTGTATAGCCAAAAAGCCAAAAAAAAATACGTATATCCAAAACCCAAAAAAAAATATGAGTGTGAATATTTTCCTACTTACCTAGAATAAAGGGAAGGCGAGAATTTGCACCGAGTGTTCTACTCCACATCATCTCAATCCGCATCGTTTTCGAAAACACTTGGCTTAGGAACTTTTTAGCTATTATCTAGGCTATAGTGTGGTGATTTCCTTAACCCTAGTTGTGGAGTCCCTGACGCATGATATGTTTCGATTCTCGCTCTATTCTCATGCATGCTTGAGCTATATATTCACCGCTTAATTCGAATCGAATCGATATTTGGGTCATTTCTTGGATTTGTGTATGTCGAGCTTTATTGCACATCGTAGACAGTGACACCGACTGCTAGCACACGACCACACTCACTCACGCTTCACTGCGTGGGCCCACGACACTTGTCTGGACTCGTATTCCTTGGTTTAGTGATGTGATTTGGCGTTTGCTTGCTTGGTGTGTCGTTTTTGGTTTTGTTGGCCCTGACAGGTGATCTAGGATTTAGAGTTCTCTCTTTCCCTATTTCTCTCTATTTTCTCCCTCCGAGCTCCTACTCTCACTCGTCTTCCTCGAGGACGAGGAAACAACTTGGGGGATTTTGACGTGCGTTTATATTTCATATATTCACGCACGTTTTCTTCTGTTTTTTCCGCTATTTTCTGCTGTCTTGTATTCGTTTTCTCGTGTTTTCTTGTTTTCTTTCACTTTTCCGTGTTTTTGTATATTTGCAGGAGTTTACCGGTGTAGGGGACGTAAAACGACGATATCATGAATCCCCGGTGCAACGGGAGGAGTCACGCATGATCCAGGGGGTCAAACGACGAAGATAGCATCTTTCAGCCCCTCACTCGACCGGTTGGTCACTTCCAACCGATCGGGTGCTGCACGAGTGCACCACCCGAACACAACTTGGAGCGGCCAAGAAGTCACCCAGTCAGTTCAGAGACCAGTTCAAACGCCCCAACTCTCTGGAATTTGATGATGAATGCCAACCGATCGGGTGACCTTCACCCGATCGGTTCACCTGTAGCCAATTCTCCGAAGCCATGACACGGGGAGCTCAACCGACCTGTTCACCCGACGGCATGAAGATCCAACCGATCAGCTTCAACCCACAACCGACCGCGCCATATGATCGGGGGAAGTCCCGTGCTGAACTGCCGAAGAAACGAAGCAGGTCACCCGATCGGTTGACTTCTCAACCGATCGGGTGATATCGTATTCTATATATATGACCCCTAGGTTTTCCAGAAACGAGAGTTGTTATTTTTTGCTGTTTTTTCTCTCTCTTGACGGCTGTAATTTTTCAGATATTTGTAAGTTTTCCGATCTTTACCAAACTTTAATATAGTGTTATTAGCATTGCTCTTACTGCTTTTCAATCGCTTGATCATGTTTTTTACGGTCGATTTCGATTTAGATCGCTTTTTAGTAGATATGTGTGAGTAGTTCCCAAATCTGGGATTTTGGTGGAACCCCTTCGTGGGTTCTCCCTGATGCGTCCATAGGACTAGGAAATCGATAGGGATTAGGAATCTATCGGTTACGCGGGGTGTTTCATTGTCATCGGCGGGAAAAAGACCGCCTTTGACCGTTGGGCCAAGGGGGAATAAACTTGGCGGTTGACCCCCTAGCCATAGCTCACGCCCTTAGCATAGACGTCAAATCCTAGCGCGTGGGAGCGACAGGATGAGATGTTGGGAGTTATCGTTGCGAGCTTAGTGCTCCCGGAGTCGGTCAGTGTTAATGGACATGGGAATGCCCACTGACCGAACCTGGGAAGTCCGGCGTATCATCCTGGGCACCGACCGGAATATCGGGCTCATGGGACGCTGGTATCACTTTTAGAGGCAACGTCTCACCATTAGACCCTAATTCCGATCGCTATCCTATACGTAGGCCGTATCGGCGAGAATCGCGCGTTAGGGTGGAAACCAAAGTCCCGGGTTTTCCCTTTATATTGTTTATCCCTCGCATTCTATTTTTCGTGACAACCTATCATCTTATTCGGGCTAGCTCGCCCATGGAGTGAATCCGATCCTTCTTGACATAAGCACAACCACGCCTCCCTGAGTTCGACCCCCAAGCCACACTACAACACCGTGCGCTTGCAGTTACAAATATTTAAATCTCATGCCCCAAATTATATATTGCACACATCCAGAAGCGCAGAAACCCGAGGGACGTCATGCACTTTGGTCAGGTTGTCAGAACCGTAAATGTTAGGTGCGCTTTCGGCAGGCTGTCAGGCGGCGAAGCGGTCAGATATGCTTTTGTCAAAGTTTGTTTGTAGTGAGACTGGCGGTGATATTTGTGGCAGGTTGTCTCCCCTCTTGGGCGGACTGCTTTGGGGCGAAGAGGTAGGCGAGCCGCCTCTGGGGTGAGCTGCTCTGGGGTGAGCTAGCATAGAACGTGTGCGGTCAGCTGAAGGCTCTTCTCTTTGATTCGGATGACGAGCTTGGAGATCTGCTTGGGCGCACTGCTCTAAGCCTTGGCGAGATCTTCTTAGTCTTCGCGAACTGGTCCTTATTGATGAGGATTGTTGATGGGTTATCTGAGTGGGCCCTTATCAACTAGGCCAGCGTTTAAGGCGTAATAATTGCCCCCAACATTTGGTGTGGACGATCTTCGGCCAGAGGAGACACTGAATGTTGAGTGGACACGTTAGCAAATTTTTAGAGAATCTCTTCGTACCTTTTGTTTGGTAACGAGCTTCGTAAGCCTGAGCGACCTATCAGGGGCACTGCTCGTATGCGTGCCCCGGAGTGTGAGTATGGTGAAGTAGCCCACCCCTAGTGATCATGCCGATCTTGGCCTAGGGTTTCTCATATCCCTAAAACATAAAAAGTGCGTAAGTCGAAACATCGACATATGTCGAAGATAGAGTGAAGACCTGTTTGGGTGGGGGCGCAGTCTGGAAACCTACCCCGGACCAACCAACCAACTAGGCCGCCTTGTGTATGGAGATGAGTTAGAAGATTTTACTGACCAACCAACCAGCCCGCCTCCTCCTCATTGGAGGAGAGGTGTATTTATAGGGCTGAGAGGTTGTTGCTTGCCATCCTGTCAACTATCAAATCAACCCAACTGGCACTCGAGTAGTGAAGTGATAAGGTGGTGAGTGGTGTTAGAGATATTTTCCGCATTGATGGTGCCAGGCGGTGTCAGGTGCACTTTGGTCAGGCTGTCAGAACCGTAAATGTCAGGCGTGCTTTCGGCAGGCTGTCAGGCAGCGCAGCTGCCAGGTATGCTTTTGTTAAAGTGTGTCTATAGTGAGACTAGCGGTGATATTTGTGGCAGGTTGCCTCCCCTCTTGGGCGGACTACTTCAGGGTGAAGAGGAAGGCAAGCTGCCTCTGGGGCGAGCTGCTCTGGGGCGAGCTGCTCTAGGGCAAGATAGCATAGAACGTGTGCAGTCAACCGGAGGCTTTCTCTTTGATTCAGATGATGAGCTTGGGGGTCTACTTGGGCGCACTGCTCTGAGCCTCGGCGAGTGATGTGTCCATATTTTCCATGTTTTTACCGCATCATTTCATCTCATTTCATATCATATTTGCCTCCGAAATCCATATTTTTATATATGAATGCGCTCCTAATGCTATATTCTAGTTTTTGCATAGATTTGTATATTTTCAGGGATTTTGGAGTGAATTGGAGCTGATTCGAGACGTGGACACATCCAGCGCATCCAGGACGTCATTGGCAATGCTCAATGGGAGTTTGCCGCAGTTTAGAAGAAGATCGGAGGAGAGGAGGAGAAGAAAGAGAGAGAAATCAAGAAAAATCCATCAGCCCAATCAGTTTCCCAGGTGACTCGGTCCAGTAGCTTACAGCTACTCGTCCGAGCTGACACGCGGATACAGCACAGGAAACGGATGAGGCCATTCGACCGAGCAGCTAGGCAACTCGAACCGAGTTGACACCCACTGCTACTCGACCGAGTAGGGGGCTACTCGACCGAGTAGCCCGCATTAGAAACAAGCAAGCAAAAGCAGCAAACCATAGCCAGCGAGTTGACTCGATCGAACAGCCACGCCCAAGCAACACGCTCGGTCGAGTAGCCGACACGCCCAAGCAACACGCGGGCCCAACTTTCCAGATTTTTGAAAATTATTTGTGGGGTCCCTAACCCTTGTATATTAGCACAATTCATTTAATATTTTTGGACATCGAGAGTTTTAGTGTAAGTTTAGATTTAATTAAGAGTTTTGGGATCTAGGTTTTTATCATTGAGCACAGACTTGATTTTTATTGCGCTTTCTTGCTTGGAATCTATTGGATCTTAATTCTCTTTGACTTGCTATCGATCTACATCGCTTTTGGTATGTATTCTAATCTTTTATATGTTTTTTATTACTATGATGAATTCTATGGTAAAAATCCAACCTTCTTTACTTTCTCTACCATGTGTGAGTAGTTCTATCTAGGGCTAATGGATTAGCCCTAGGATCTTAGGAAAAAGATGCAAAGTTAGAATTTTTTTAGGTTGCATTGGACATAAAAAGGGAAGTATTTTGGTTGATCTAGCAAAATCCCTTGGAGAACTCGTACTGAGATCATGCCCACGGTCGGTAGAATCGATTAGCTTAAGGAGTATCTTATGGATTTAATTAGGGAGTTAGTGGATTCAACCAAGGCTCGTGACCATGCCCGACTCGTGTCTTGATGGGATCCACCAAAGAACTATACCACTAATTGACGGCTACCGCCATTACGTCAATAAGAGCCACTAAAATACCTCGACGCTTTAACCCACGAGAGTGATATGAGTTGAGAGCATTCGACCCACTAGAGTGGTGAGATAATTGTAGATTCTAATGCACATATCATGTGCATCTATTGCGAGAGCGGGGTGAATACGGTATGTTAGATTCATGAAGCCTAGATGCATGAATTCACTTCCTAGATGCTACAATCTCCAATAAAACCAATGCAACGTAGAAGCCCTAACCTAGCATCGACCTCCGACGATCCTAGCGGTGAGTCCTAATGCTCTAGTTTCTTTATATTAATCAAACATCAGTACCAACCAACCATTCATTCAAACCGATTGCTACCTCTTTCCGAGACTTAGAAATAACCTGAGATTAATACACCGCTACTTTTCCTGTGGGATCGATATCTTTTATATTATAACTTGACACCGTCCGCTTGCGTTTGTGAGCCCGGAACCGATACTTGGGAACCATTCAGCGCTTGGCATTAGTGACACTTCCAGGTGGCTTTTAGGTGTTAATACAGGGTGCATCAATGAGCTCTTCTTAGTCTTGGCAAACTGGTCCTCATTGATGAGGATTGTTGATGGGTTATCTGAGTGGGCCCTTATCAACTAGGCCGGATTTTAGGGCGTAAAATGTATTTATACGATTTTCTGCGTGTATAAATACGCGTATAAATTTTTGGGAGACTTTGTATTTTTCCTTAATTTTGTTAAGCTTCAAATAATTTTAAATAATTTTATATGGTCATGGATTAAGTAGGTGGAGTATATGGGAGATATACTAGTATTAAAAGAGTATAGGGGATTAAAGTAGTATTTCTATTTATTAAAAAAATGAAAAACTAGAAAATCCTAGTAATGCCACCACATACTTAAGAGGTGGCATTATTTCCTAAACCTTCACATACTCCATGGACGTGTGGCAACCAAGGGGAGATTAGGGAGGGTGATGAGGATAGTAGGAAGATTAAGAAAGGAAAACAAAAGTAAAAAATGGGGGAAATCGAAAGAAAAAGAAATAGAAATAGAGAAATATCCATTCCTCTCCCCTTTCACTCACATCCTGAACCCCATTTCTCTTTCCTTACTGCAGTTTCACCACCAAGCCCAAAACGAACACAAAACCCTAGCGTTTGAAAGAACGAGGAAGGTGAAGCATTCAGAGGGTCTTCAAGGAGAAGAAGGGCCCTAGAATTCTAGGTGGATTGAGGTAGGGTTCTAACTAAGTTAGATAGGGTTCTGTTGGAATCGAGTAAGGTTTTTGGAGTTCGTCGGTGTCGAATTTGACAGCAGATGAAACCACACGGCCGTACGGTCCTTTACATACGATTGTATGTTGTTCTAGAGTAGTCATACGGTCGAAAGAACGACCGCGTAGAGAAAGTTAGCACCACACGGCCGTATGGCTAAAACCAAACGGCTGTGTCAGCTTTGAAGCTTTGAGACTTAGATACGACCATATGGTCGCACTCTGAAATCCATACAGCCGTATCATCAAAACTCATACGACCATGTCATTAAATTCCATACGGCCGTATGGCCTAAACCATACGGGTGTGTGCTCATTCCTTCACAGCCACCTCGAATCCATACGGCCGTATAGATTCCCTTGAGCTTTCCACACAGTCATATGAAATATTCATATGGCCGTGTGGCCCTGTCTTCCATGTTCTAGTTCTGCCAGAAATTTAAGTTATTTATCGGATTGTTATTCTTCTTATAATTGCCATGATGTGAGTATTAAACACATGATAAATCTTGATTCTGTCTACTCGCTTGACAAACCATGATAAAGTGCTGTTTCCCCTGATGTTGTAGTTATGATCATCTTGTTATGAAAGATAGTTTATAAATCAATAAATCCATGTAGAAGCATGAATACCTTGTGAACTATTATTTCAGTTTGTTTATTAAGAAATCATGTTGAATTGTGGACTTCATATTACTATCATGAAAGACAAAGCATGTTGAATTCCCTATTAACTTTCACACGGAATTAAAAGAAAGAAATTACACAAGGAGAATGAATGGATATGCAAGGATATACATATGAGATGTAAAAGTGGTGTAAAATCCATCAAATTAAAGTAACGTGAAATATGTAAGAGTGAGATGAGAGAAAGGTCTGGGGTCTTCAATCTATTCTAAAATAGGTGAAGCTCTAGATTTGGGATTGGGAGAGCACGTGTAAATAGTAGGCTTTAAGGAGTGACACTTATGATAACTCTCACCTACACTCCTGACAGTTGGTAGGGGAGTTGATAGGTTTGATGAGGCCGGTGGTGTACTCGTGATTCACCACGGCAGTAAATGATGGTTTGTTCCGTTTTCCACTCAAAACCCGAGATTTCTCACTCTCGACAGAGGAGTTACAAGAAGCCCCTCCAGTGCTCGTGTCGCTAGTTAAGGTACCACTTTTCACCCACCTGGGTGAATTCCAGCTCCTTAAGTGTCCTATTATTTACACGGGTTTCCAAACATATAAAGTAATAACTTAAAGTAATTGTCTTTTAAATTGTAAATATTGTTATCTCATATTTACTTGTTCCTCTGTTACTTTAATGATGTTATCTCATGATGATCTATTCCACTGTTTACGTTAAAGGTACTACTGCATGTTAACATGTTCCTCTGCTTACTTTCAGCACTTGCATGTCATGATATGGTCACTCATGTATGTTCTAGTAAAACCTTTACTTTTGTTGACCACCCTTTTTATATAGGTAGTCCGGTTCTAAAATGTCTCCTACCTAGCTTAGTTAGGAATACTACTGGATCACATGTTGACGTGTCCCATTTACTTTTTCAGGTCTAAAGGTATAGCAGTCAAAGCAGAGCCAGACTCAGAGATGGAACCGTAGATGGAAGTCTTATGCAGATGATTTCCAGGGACGGATTCTACTTCTCGGGTATCCTAGGGAGCGGGTCGTTACACTTCAGATCCGACTTTTCTTCAGGTGAGTTCCAGCGGCTTCAGGAGATCCATCGGGCGCCAAAGATGCTAACTCGATAGGAACTAGATGCGATCTTAGAGGACCGCCCTAGCCGATGGCAGGTTACCCTGCCGATGGCTAGAGGGAAGAGTATGTGAAACCTAAATTGCTCATTCCTTTATTATATATAAATACATACATACATACATATGTGCACACACATATATGTGAGAACAATGGGTATCATATGACAATGGACGATTAGCCTCATATACCAAGACACATACATATATGAGAATAATGGGTATCATATGACAATGGAGGATTAGCCTCATATACCAAGACAAAAAAGTGGATGGTATAACAGGTACAAGCCCAGTGGGGCTTGTACTTCCCCACTTTTGTGTCTTGTTATATGAGGCTAAGTCTCCATTGTCATTTGATACCCATTATTCTACACACACACACACACACACACACACAAATAGTGGGCGGTACAACACGAACAAGCCAATGTAGGGCTTGTACTTCCCCACTTTTATGTCTTGGTATATGAGGCTAAGCCTCCATTCTCATATGATACCCATTATTCTCATATATATATATATACACTAGTCATAACCCGTGCCCATGGGCACGGTTCATTTAAGATTTCCCCCCGCGAAATTTTTGTTCCCAAAAAAATTATTTCCACAGACAAAATTACGCGAAACAACAAATTAGCATAAAAATCGGTGCGGGTGACTTCGGTGCAGAACAACAAATTAGCATAAAAAATCGGGGCGGGCGCCTTCGACGCGGAACAACAAATTCGGCACGAACGCCTTAGCGTAAAAAATCGGTACAGGTGCCTTCGGCGCAGAACAACAAATTAGTGTTAAAAAATTTAGCGGGCGCATGAAATTATTCTCATCTTTGTCCAATGGTTCAAAGAGACGGTGGGCCCCGCGATGAAGAAGAGATCATTCGATTTACAACAGCATTCGATCTGCAGCATTAAGTGCAAGTTAATATTTTTTTTCCCAATGCATTAATTACGTGCACTCTGATATTTCCAAGAAACTTTAATTCCCCCATAAAGTTTCATTCCCCCAGAAACTTTCATTTCCTTAGAAATGTTTTTCCCTCCAAAACTTTTCACAAAATCCCATCTCAACCATTCATTCCTTAAGATTAAATCCAAGCCATCTTTCTATCAACATTTTTGTCCTAGTCAGCTTGTCCTAGTCAGCCCTAAAATTCAAAAATAGTTGTGTTTTAATATATATACATATACATATATATATGGATTTATGTAGATCCGATGGCACCTGATATAATAGATCCGGTGCAAGACACAAAAAGGTGGGCCTCGTAACGAGTACAAGCCCATATGGGACTTGTACTTTCCACCTTTTTGTGTCTTGGCACCTGATCTATTAGATCATGTGCCACCTTTTCTACATTATTCTCGTGTGTGTGTGTGTGTGTGTGTGTGTGTGTGTGTGTGTGTTGACTAGGATCCATTCGGATGGATCAAACATGCGGATCCATTCAAGTGAAATTTAAAATTAGACAATGTAAATAGAAAATCCGACCGTTGGATGTGATCTAACACGTCTATACTACCTCCAAAAAAAATTTCAACTAATTTGGACATGTTTTTCCCTTGCATCAAGTGGTTGTAAAATTAGCCGATTTTATGACTATTCAAAAACATTGATTTTGCAACCACTTGATGCATGTGCAAAACATGTCCAAATTAGTTGCAATTTTTGTTTAGAGATAGTTTAGATGTGTTAGATCGCATCCAACGGTCGGAGTTTCTATTTACATTGTTTAATTTTAAATTCCACTTGGATGGATCCACATGATTGATCCATCCGAACGGATCCTAGTCAACACACACACACACACAAAATTTGATTACTGTTTTTGAATTATATGGCTGACTAGGACCAAAGGGTTGATAGAAGAACATCTGAGATTTAATCTTGAGAAATGCATGGATGAGATGAGATTTTGTGGAAAGTTTGGGAGGGAAAAACATTTCTGGGGAAATGAAAGTTTCTGGGAAAATGAAAATTTCTGGGGAATGAAAGTTTCTAGGGAAATGAAAATTTCTGGAGAATAGCAGAGTGCATGCAATTAATGCATTTGGGAAAAAACTTTAACTTGTACTTAATGATGTAGATTGAATGCTGCTGCAGATCGAATGATCTCTCTCTCAACGTAGGGCCCACAGTCTCTTCGACATATGGAGTTATAATATAAGAATAATTTCACTCACCGAAGGCGTTTGCGCTAAATTTTTTTACGCCGAATTTTTTGTTCCGCACCAAAGTCGCCCTGCGCCGAATTTGTTGTTCCAAGAAGGCACCTATGCCACTAAATATTTTTATGCTAATTTGTTGTTCCACACAATTTTGGCTGTGGAAATAATTTTTTGGGGACAAAGATTTCACGGGGAAAAATATTAAACGAACCGTGCCCGCGGGCACGGGTTATGACTAGTATATATGTGTGTGTGCTTGTACTTCCCTACTTTTATGTCTTGGTATATGAGGACAAGCCTCCATTGTCATATTAGGGCTTGTATTTCCCCACTTTTGTGTCTTGGTATATAAGGCTAAGTCTCCATTGTCAAATGCTACACATTATTGTCGTATATATTTATATATATGGAAAAGGGGATCGGGGGTGCATCCTTATGAAATCTAAGGAGGCGCCCCCCATTTTCACTTATCTCCCACATTTTTTGGTTTTTATTCATGGGTTTGTTTTTCACCTCATGGATGATCTACTTAATAGATTTCATGGGATTCCAATACTTTTGGACCCCCATCTACCCCTTGCAACTTCAACGGTCTAAAAACGTGTTGAAACTCCTATGAAGTTGCAAGGGGTAGATGATGGCTCAAAAAGAATTGGCATATCTTGAAATTTGGTATGATGATCATCCATGAGATGAAGAACAAACCCATGAAAAAAATTCCAAAAAAATGTTGGAAATGGGGCAAAATGTGGGTGCCTCCTTAGATTGCATCTAAGGAGTCTCCTTAGATCCCTTTTACGCGCGCACACGTGCGCGCGTGCGCGCGCACGCACACACGCGCACGCACACCCATGCGCGCGCGCACACACACACACACACACTAGAAAAATGAGTATCAGGTGGCCAAGGAGGGGATTTCCTCCTTGGGCACAATCCTTGTTGAGTTTTGGTGTTTCACACCAATGTTATTTTGATGATGATCACAACATTATGTTGTTGCTAATGACTCTCTTGTTTTAGTCTCATAGTTAACATTTCAAGAATATCATTTATGGAGACTAAACACTTGGCGCAAGGATGGACATCAAGAGGAGCAATGCCAAAGCTTGGACTCAATGGGTGCCAAAGCTTGGAGATGATAGAGAGCAGCAAGGTTGAAGCCATAGACTCTAAGCGAAGCAATGTAATCCATGTAATATTTCATTTATTGCTTTTCTCCTTTTGAGTCTTGGTTTAATGTAATGCCTTGATAGATGGATTAACTCATTCATGCATATGAATTTTCCATCTTGGTGAGCCTTATGATTATCATAGAAATCATCCCAATAGGTTCTCCATGCCTTAAACTCAGACGGGAGTTCTTGGCTCTCCAACATGTGGCCGATGAATGTCTTACAGGCGACTAAGTGATTCCAGGCGACTGTCTAGTCTTCTACAGTCGGCTGTTGTGCACGGCTTAAGTCAACCTTTTTATTAACTCTTACTTGAGCTTTTTGGTACAGTCGACTGACATTCTATTTACAGTCATCTGTCTTCCAACAGGTGCCTGTGAATTATTCTACAGTCGTTTATACGTAACTTGCATTTTCTGGGCTTTATCCCAATTTGCAAGTCAGTCGACTGTTGAAGTATTTATAGTCGCATGTCTATTTACAGTCGCTTGTACTTTGGTCATCAGGCATTGTATACACACAGTGTGTAAGTTACATTTCTATGTTTCATTTCCATCCCATGTGACAGTCGCCCGCTGAAGGATATACAGGCGCTTGCCCATTATACAGGCGCATGTGTAGTCCTCTACAGTCGCCTGTCATGGCTCAGATTATAGCCGTTGGAATTTTGATAGCCGTTGACCAGTCGACTGTCAGTTGTTCATCAGTCGACTATCTATACCGTAAGCTTCCAGAATATAGTTGTTGCAGATTTATTGTTTTGGAGTTTTTCTTTGGGTTTGAGGGTTCATTTAGGCTTCATATATATAGGAGAGGGCTGAGTTCATTAGAACTTCTTGATGCAAATGAAAATCACTAGAGTTTAATTAAGCCACTCTCAAACTCTCTCATTTTCCTCTTAGAGCTCTTTCTCTCTTCATGCATTGAAGTCAAGCTCAAAGGAAATCATCCAAGTGCATTTCAAGCTCATTTCATCACTTGGACATCCTCTTCCATGCCTTGCATTCATTAATGAGTAAGTTCATCTCAAGGCATATGTAAGAGTATTTGTTTTACTTTGTTATTTCATTGAAACTCTAGCTTTCTGTGTGAGAGCTAGTTACTCTCTGTGTGAGAGTACAATCTTCTATGTGAGGGTTGGTTGAGATCTCTCTGTGTGAGAGTTTAAGTCTCTCTGTGTGAGAGCATTAGTCTCTCTGTGTGAGAGTAAGGGTATCTCTTTGTGGGAATCCAAAATCCTTTGTGTGAGGTATCTCTGTGTGAGATTGTATTCATTTCTCTTTGTGGGAATCATAGTGGATATTAGTGCGACTGGACGTACCCAAATTTGGGGAACCAGGGTAATATATTGTGCTTGCGTTTGAATTTTTGTGGTGTTTAAATTCCTCTTGCATGTATAATTCCGCATTTGCAAGTTTAATTTTTAAATACGTAATTTGTGCCATTACACTATTCACCCCCCTCTAGTGTGTCGTTGTTAGTATTGCAAGGTAGACATTCCTTACAATCCTGGCCGCCCACACCCCCTTGTGGAGTGTGCCCCACACCCCAATGAGCGGCTAGGATTGTGCCCATGGAGGAAATCCACTCCTTGGCCACCTGACCCCCATTTTTTTCCATATATATGGAAAAAATAGGGGTCAGGTGCCCAAGAAGGGGATTTCCTCCTTGGTCCACCACCGGCCAAGGTCCTCCCATGTTTTTTTGAAATATTTTTCCAATATGCTCTACATATCATGGATGATCATCACACCAAAAATCAAATGATTCCAACACTTTTTTCCCCATCGATCAACCCATAGCAAGAATCAATATAGCACTTTTTTTGCAATGGATGGATCGATGGTAAAAAAGTGTTGGAAACGCTTAATTTTTGGTGTGGTGATCATCCATGAGGTGTAGAACATATTGGAAAAAATTGAAAAAATGTGGGAGTGCCTTGGCCGTGGAAGTCCACCCGACAGTTTTCGTCCTTGGCCATTGCTTGCCTATGAATGTTTCTCTCCCAAGCGTAAGAGGTCTAGCAAGTAGTAAATCCAATGAGTCTGGAGTCGTATTCTACGAGGAGACTGTAGCACAAATCACAACCAAAAATCAGTGGGGGCAAATAATCGATGAGAAGATTTCCATTATCAAATGAGGGTTGAATTGTTTAGAAGAGTGATTATACTACTGAAATTAATATTAAAATTAATTACAAGGAGATGAAGTATTAAGAAATCAAGAAGAGGCGGTGTATGTGGTGTAGGTTCCATTAAGGTATTCATTTAATAAGATATAGTTCCCAATTGCTATAATATAGTTCAATAGTGGCCCTCGTGGGTTAACACCATCAACCAAATCCCTTGTGTGGATTCCCTTGTGGGGATTGAGTTCAAATATTAATAGGATTATAGCAAGATAGTGAACTGCATAGAGAATAAAATGGTCACTCCTTGTGGGGTGACTATACTACCTAACTTCAAGCTTGTGAATTAAAATGATGAAGTAATGAAATCAAAATTCATCATCTAAGCTATAAATCAATCATATACAATAGAGAATCAAAGATTCAAACTAAAGAATACTCTAACTTCACCACACCACACCACACATCAAACTAGCCAAGCATGGAAGAAAGAGCAATGGATTTCATCAATGAAAACATCAATTCAATCATCCAAAACACTAGATTAGCAAAAATAAGAAGAGAGTTTATGATTGTGTCACCAATCTCTCTCAATTACAAGCCTTAGATTTAGAAAATCATCTTTCTTCTTCTCCAAGCAACCCAAAATGCTTAAACCCAGATTAACTCTCTAAAAAGCTTCCCCTAGATCTAAGCAAGAGAGGGTTTATATATTTCTCACCCCCATCCACTATCTTCCCTTAGGGGTCAGATCTTGGGTTTCAAAATGGGTTTAAAGAAAACTGTAACGACCTGTTATTTTTCAATACTTCAATTTACGTACTTAACGTATTTTTAACATTTTAAAATTTTGCTTTATAAATGTTAGTCAAGAGTTTTATAACAAAACTGATTTCAAAAATTCTTATAAAAATATTTTTAAGCACTAGACTAATTCTAATGTATTTCAGTAATTTCAGATTTCCTCAAATACTCAAAACAATGCTAATAAAAAATTCATTTTCAATTTTTACCGTTTTGGCTTAACGAATTAATTTTCTATACAAACGTCTTCAAAACATTTTCAAACTTCTACAGTAGCATCCTAAGATCACTTAGGGCTCCCCACATTAATTTCATAATTTTCTGATATCAAATCAAACTAGAACCCACAAACCCGCTTTCTAAACGTTTTGGCCTAAAACTAGTATCCCCGTAGCCCAAACCCTAAAACGGATCTTGTATTCACGATCCTCGCAACGATATGATCCAGTGGGTATGTTTTCGTAATTTTTAGGAGTCGTTTGTGAAAACGAGTTTGTATTCATCCGCTTTGCTAATTAAAATCGCTAATGACCTTTTAACCCTAATCAAAATCCCATCTATCCCTTTTTTGATTAGATCTAAAAAGGTCCAGATCTAAAACCCCCCATCTACCACTCATCTACCCCCTCATCTACGCCCTCATCTACCCCCCACTAATTACTTGATGCTCCCCATCATCTCCAAGATTTGGCACTCCTTGAGTCCAAGCTTTGGCCCTTCTCCACTTGATGTCCATCCTTGCACCAAGTGTTTAGTCTCCAAAAATGATATTCTTGAAAAGTAACTAAAAGACTAAAACAAGAGAGTCATTAGCAACAACATAATGTTGTGATCATCATCAAAATAACATTGGTATGAAACACCATTACTCAATAGCCCTTGGGTGTGGTCCTCCTGCCTCGATGGTAACTAGGCCGCTCTTTAGTACGGGGTGTTTTGGCCAACACGACCTCCTTTAACGTCCCCAAAGCCGCCTCACTAAGCATGAACTTCTCCGCTTGGGAGAAGAGGACGTCGAGTTTGACAGGCGGATCATAGAGCAGCGATTTGAGTAGACTCCTAATTGCCAGCCCCTTCTTGAAGTCCGCCATTGCGAGCTCATCTCTGCAGCTCGTCACGCTGAGCCTTTCTTCGTTGAAGCACTGTAAGAACTTCCGTATAGTCTCCCCTTCCTTTTAGACTATCGTGAATAAATAGTCCGACGCCTTCCTCCTTCTCCGCCAGGCTAAGAACTGCTGATAGAATGTGACGGCCCGTATTAGTTACTACCCATATTTTAGTATAAATACTTTCAAAACAGTTTGTTTTAAAATATTAAGTTTATACGATGCTTAAACTAATTATATTTTTAAAGATATTATCATTATATACTTTTTTAACTTTCACTAATTACCTTTTTCTAATTACATTTATATAGTGATTTTTTCTAATTACTTTAACCTCTACATTTCATCTCTCACCCATTTTTCTTCCTCAAATTAAATTTCAGTTTATATAATCCCCTTCTCCTCTCCTTCTACTCTGCTGAGGAAACCCAAACCCTCTCCATTAACAGTTTACCATTACCTCTAATCCTACCGACACCCATTGTCGGCAGCCCGTGCAAGGGAAAAAGTTTTCATGTTTCTCTTATTCGTCAAACATCCAGCCCCCGACCAGATCCATAATTTTCTCTTCATCATTATTCCAAACCCCACACTCCCTCATTATTAATCCCCTCTTCTCTTTGATAGGGAGAGACTCATCCTCCCATTTGCTCTCAACTGCAGCACAGGGAACCCGAGCGAACAACAACACCCAAGCATCCCCTTCATCCTATCTCTCAAATACCAAGAACCCAAAGACCCTCCAACACCACCATCATCTTATCCATCTTATTTCTCAACCAAACAACCCTACTCCATCATCATCCCATTTTCCTCCAACAAACAACATCAACATCAACATTCGGCCTCTTTCAACCCAAATCAACACACAAATCAGAAAATTGAAGAGGGAGAATCAAAGGAATTGAATTGAATTTCAGAAATCAATTCATTCATCCCCAAATCAAAACCAAAAATCAAACCCGAAAAACCCAATCTCCTCTTGCTGACGTACCCCTCTCCTCCCTGCCCAGGCCGCAACCCGACCCGCCGGAGCGCCGCTACGCAGCCACCACGCGCCGTCGCGTGCCACCGCCTGCGCGATTCCGCCGGCCTCCGTTGCCTATGCTCTGCCACCGGCCGTGCCCCCTTGATGCCGTGCCACCTTGCACCCTCATCTTGAGTCCCTGCATAAAAAGGGAGAGAGAAAGAAGAAAGCTAAGAAACAGAAGAAGATGAGAAGAAGATGTATATTGGGTTTTAAAAAGTTATTGGGTTTGCGTATGGAAAAATTGGATAATGGGTTTTGTGGATAAGTTTTCTTATTGGGTTTAATTAAATGGCTTATTGGGTTTGGATGAATTAAATTGCTTATTGGGTTTCTTTTGAACCATTAGCTTATTGGGCTTTAAGTTGTGCTTATTGGGTTTATTGGGGTATTTGAACTATAGCTATTGGGTAATGGGTTTTAATTGGGTAAGTTATTAAGTTATTGGGTTATCTTTTTAAGTATATCGAATGATTTGAGTTATTATAAATTAGTAAGTTAGTATAAGTTATTAAAGTTTTTAAGTTTTTAAGTTATTAAAAATTACATTGAGTTATTTTAAGTCTTAAAGATATTAAAGATATTAGGTTATAAGTTATTAAGATTAGTTAAGTTTTAAAGTTAATTAAGTTAGTTGAGTTGTAGAACGTTAATAATGTTTTAATTTTAAGTTTATATTATTTCTTAATTATATACACTGTTAATAAGTTAGTAATATTAAGATGGTCTGTTAATAGATTAATACGCATTGGTAATAGTTTATAATAATTCTGGTAGCGTAAAACGATTAGTCTGATATCACGAATTTTAATGACATAGATGAATCATGCCTTACGTTTCAATCACTTGGACACCTAACTCTCGCATTCTCTTCAGATCTACGCATTGTATAGTAGGTTCCCCGCATCTTTTTCATCTAAATAAATTAATATTTATTAATCCAAGTGTACATTTTTATATGTTTTATAACCGTTGCATTAAATTGTTTAAACTGAGCTATTCTGAGATGCACGCGTGCATTTTCCTACCTGTTGTTAAATGTTACTTTATCTAAACTGCTTATTACCATGCTGCAAATTAATTGTTAGAAATGCATGCTAGATACATGAATGAACATGATAATCATAGAATGATACATTCCGTTGGCTACCAGATGTTACATGTTGTTGGCTACTAGATCGTACGGGTCGGGTGTTGACTAGCCTGGCTACTAGATGATACATGTCGTTGGCTACCAGATGTTACATGCCGTTGGATACCACATGTTACATACCGTTGGCTACTAGATCGTGTAGGTCGGGTGTTGACCAGCCTGGCTCGTGCCCAGTATCATGGTTGTTTAGCTGATTCTGGCTCGTGGTCCAGAAAGTACACGTGGGTGGGGTTGGGTTCGTGGGCACTAGTCGAAAGTAAACGGGTTACCTTCGGGGGCACTTGAAGGTAGATTCACTTGCTTGCTGCCTAACGATGTGAACCTTAGACACGCACTTAAACACATTATTGAACAGATAACGAACATGTTAACTTATGGGACTGCTGTTGTTTCTTTTAAGCAGTCTGCCATGTTTCAACTGTTAAATAGAATTACCATGTTTTTACTTTCACTAGAACTGCCATGTTCATAATTGTACTACTGATTGCTATCATAAATTGTGTAATCTACTAGCTTCTCTCTTACCATGCTTATGTATAATTGTCATGCTCAACACGCTTTACTTGTGCACTACACTTTACTATGCTCACCTGTTTTTATTCTATTAGTAGACAATGCCATTGCCTGCTATATTCTTTTAATTGCTTAAATGAGACTAATGCTTGGGAACCTACATGAGTAACCCTCACTGACGGGCATTGTATTTGTGTTTTAATGCAATGTCCGTCAGGTTCTGAGGACATTTTTGCAGATCCTAATTCCAGCTAGCGTGATCCACTAGTTGCAGGACTTTTCCAGGAAGATGCTCTTAGACTGCTTTCGCTCGTAGATCCATTGTATCAGCTTTAAGTATTCTGTGTTGTAAGAGCCATAAGGCCTCGCTTCCTTTCCTTATTGTTGTATTCCATTTCTGAGATGATTGAGATTGTAATAAAAATAATTATCTACGTTGTTTTTCAGTATGCATTGTAAGAACCTGCAAGATTTCACACAGACGCTTATTGTGTCAAGTCAAGGATGGGAGAAAAGCAAAAGTACCTCCACTTTGCTTAGACATGCGGACCCGCTCGCGTCCTCGCTTCCAAGCATAATGGGAAGCAGAGCGTGACAGGTTTTAGTAGTGGCCCATGCAGGTCTTGCTTTTGCAAAATATTCTAAAACAACACGGATAAAATTACAATCTTGATCCTCAAGAACACCCTCCTTTTGATTCTCTATCACAGACTCGTTCATTAGGGAATCCTAGCCTTAGAGTTTCTGATCCTTAGTCGGCCCAATAATCATACCCTTGATTTTTATAACTTCCTTAGCATACATTCATATGTCGATGACCACAAAAA
This sequence comes from Scilla litardierei, assembly GCA_030789695.1. Lineage (NCBI taxonomy): Eukaryota > Viridiplantae > Streptophyta > Magnoliopsida > Asparagales > Asparagaceae > Scilla > Scilla litardierei. The sequence continues at coordinate 129,020,224 of CM061137.1, read as the reverse complement.
TCCATCGTAGCAGATTCACAAGTTATTTCCTAGGCGTATTTACATTTTGATCATCCTATTCTATTCCTTGCTTTCGATTCACGTGATCCCCTCATGACAGCCATCATTATCCTTTTGAGTCCTCCCCAATGCATATCCTAATACTATTTGATTCATGCTAGTCATGCTTGTGCAAATTGCTTTAAGAACAACAATGATGACATTACAATCCTGATTCTCAAAAAATAAAGAAATAAAAAAGGGTACCTTCGATATTCCATTCATTGAATTCCTCGCCCAATATAACTTCTTTGAGAATCTTTAGTCTCATACTACCTTTCAGTTGACTTAAATTAATTCTTGATTTTGAAACTTTCTTTGACATAATCTTCAGTTACTATCTCATAACAATTTTCTAATCTATATCATCCGTACTTCTATTTCACATAATCTCATATGTTTACCTTACTTCCTTCATATAGTAAACTTCATTTCTAAACCTTACTTCTATTTCGCTAATTCAATATAGCACTTTTTTTTCTTACTATACTACTAGCATATTTCAAAACAACCGATCATACACAAATTAAATATTGTCTATGCTAAATAGAACTCCAACTTTTTCAGTATGTCCGTTTTATATTCATCGTATTCATACTTCAAAATTTTTTGTTTAAATTTATCTCCATTTGCAAAACAATCACTACGTCATTATGCTCGTATTACTCTTTTCACCTATTATTTGACTAATCGTATTTCACGTTTTGACTTATACCATGTACTCGCTATTCTTACATATGTTATAATGATATCGTTATTTTTATATTTTACACATATCTTTCATCTCCTCAATTACGTAATTGTTCATAACTATTTTAGTGTCACCTAACCAAGCCAACTCCCTATCCATGCGTCATCTGAAACCATTCATCACCATCTTGATTCGTTACATCATTCAACTCTAAATCCTACACTATGCTTAGTTATCTTTAGTGCTCGTCATTGCCTATTACAACCTTAGCGAGATTCGTTTTAAAATTACGTTATAGCCCTTTAAATATTTCCCTTCTATTTCATTCCATCATCAGCAGTGTTAATTTATGTTAATCGTCATATTGTTAGAGCATTAGATATGATTACTATTGATATAGGATTATGCTTACAGCTACGCGTAGTGTGAGATAATATGATGTGTAGTTGTGATTAGTTGATTATGAACATAAAGAATTTAGATTATTTCATAGTATATGGTGATAAACAAATGATGTGTTCAAGATTTATATTTTATATTTGGATAATACCCATGCCTAACGGATTCAATAGAGTTTCCTTTATGAGTAATACACAAGAGAGCGAGTACATAACAGATTTTAAATTCAGACGAGTACCAGCTAGGAGTAGCTATGAAGGTACACCATGATCCATGGAGACGATGAAAATGAGTAGAGTATGTAAAGTGACAAGACTTAATTATATAGGTATGGTAATGAAGATATTAGAAATAATACGAGATGCTGATACGAATGGATGGTTATTTAGATTGATCTAAATTTTTAGAATGAGATATAATGGGAAATGGTAAGATATGATTTAATAGTTTGTTAATTATGGTGAACAAATTATGAGTTGTCACGATGAAGAATGGGTTGGGAGCAGGACAATTGTTGATTGCAAATGTTGATGTATACTAGGCGTGTTTGTAATTGTCGTCATATATTAGTAAATGGTAGAGCATCTTTATATTGATTGTTTGGAAAAAAATGAAATTGGAGTTGGAGGATGTCACAATTGTAGTGTTACAACGTTAGGTTATACAATGGACAATGTGATGATATATAATGTGTAAGACAACTTATAAGAATAAATAATTTTGGAGTTTGGCTACAGATTTCACAGGAAATGTTACTACACTAATATCAATGATAAGTGAAGGGTGAAGAAATTTGCAAGGGTATTGATTGATGATATTTAGTGTTTTCCTTCAAAGGTTATTTTGTATAAGTATTGATTGTTTAAAGCGAGAACTATGAGTTAGAATTCGAATGGAAATGTTGGATGTATAGTTAAGTGTTAGGATGTGATTATAGTCATGGCATTATTCAGTGGTGAGATGAGTAGTGATGATTTATTTTGAGAGCACTTGATTGAGGTTATATGTTGTTAGAATTGCAGTTATAAACATATAATTCTTTCCATTTCTTTTCACTCACCTTTGTCCTTGGTATCTTTTGTGCAAATTCGTGGGTAGTCATCTACAGCCATGTTTACTTGTCCACTAATGGTTAAGGCCATCGATGGTGCATAACCATCTGAACCCCCCTTTTCAAAATTTAGTCTTATCCTCGTCACTTGTATCACTTCCTAACTAGTTTCTTTTTTTTTCATCTTGTAGTATTTTCAGATCTTAGTTTACCACGTAGAAATACGATGAGATGCATACGTATTATCGGTAACTCTTAATGAACTCAAATCCTGAGAAATTCCGAGTACGGAATTTTTTTATAAGGTGGGTAGGATGTGACGGCCCGTATCAATTACTACTCGTATTTTAGTATAAATACTTTCATTAAGTTTATACGATGCTTAAACTAATTATATTTTTAAAGATATTATCATAATATACTTTTTTTAACTTTCACTAATTAACCTATTCTAATTACATTTATATAGTTACTTTTTCTAATTACTTTAACCTCTACATTTCATCTCTCACCCATTTTTCGTCCTCAAATTAAATTTCAGTTTATGTAATCCCCTTCTCCTCTCCTTCTACTCTGCTAAGGAAACCCAAACCCTTTCCATTAACAGTTTACCATTACCTCTAATCCTATCGACACCCATTGTTGGCAGCCCGTGCAAGGGAAAACGTTTTCACATTTCCCTTATTCGTCAAACATCCAGCCCCCGACCAGATCCATAATTTTATCTTCCTCATTATTCAAAACCCCCACACTCTCTCATTATTAATCCCATCTTCTCTTTGATAGGGAGAGACTCATCCCCTCCCATTTGCTCTCAACTGCAGCACGGAGAACCCGAGCGAACAACACCACCCAAGCATCCCCTTCATCCTATCTCTCAAATCTCAAGAACCCAAAGCCCCACCACCACCACCACCACCACCATCATCATCTCCATCTTATTTCTCAACCAAAGAACCCTACACCATCATCATCCCATTTCCTCCAACAACGAACAACATCAACATCAACATTCAGCCTCTTTTAACCCAAATCAACACCCCAAATCAACACACAAATCAGAAAATTGAAGATGGAGAATCAGAGGAATTGAATTGAATTTCAGAAATCAATTCATTCATCCCCAAATCAAAACCTAAAATCAAACCCTAAAAACCCAATCTCCTCTTGCTGTCGTTCCCCTCTCCTCCCTGCCCAGGCCGCAACCCGACCCGCCGGAGCGCCGCTGCGCAGCCGCTGCGCGCCGCCGCCGGCCACCGCTCGTGCGATGCCGTCGGCCGCCGCCACTTATGCTCTGCCGCCGGCCGTGCCCCCTTGCCCCTCCACTTGAGTCCCTGCAAAAAAAGAGAGAGAAAGAAGAAAGCTAAGAAACAGACGAAGATGAGAAGAAGAAGAAGAGGTATATTGGGTTTTAAAAAGTTACTGGGTTTGGGTATGGAAAAATTGGATAATGGGTTTTGTGGATAAGTTTTCTTATTGTGTTTGGATGAATTAAATTGCTTATTGGGTTTCTTTTGAACCATTAGCTTATTGGGTTTTAAGTTGTGCTTATTGGGTTTATTGGGGTATTTGAACTATAGCTATTGGGTAATGGGTTTTAATTGGGTAAGTTATTAAGTTATTGGGTTATCTTTTTAAGTATATCGAATGATTTGAGTTATTATAAATTTGTAAGTTAGTATTGTTGAAGGAATTTAGAGAAGAGTAAAATTGTCTCAATCATGAGTAGCCATGGCACTAGCCATGGATATATATATATATATATATATATATATATATATATATATATATATATATATATATATATATATATATATATTCATTTCCTTAATAGATTAGAAGTCCAAGGGACTCCCCACTAACTTAGTGGGGAGTAAATGGTGAGAAGAAGAGAAGGGAGGGAGGCCAAAGGCCTCCCTCAACTCACAACACTCCCCCTCATCTCTCCATTACCTTGGTTTAAGCATATGAATACTTCGGGATTCAGTATGCTAATGGGGTGGATACTTCTGGATCCAGAGCCACTGTGGTTGCCTCGTTAAAACCTTAGCTTTGGAAAACCCAGTGGGAAAAACCAGCAGCTCAAGGGAAAAGAGTACAACTATCGAGGGACTCCCCCTGATCTGTACAAGCTTCAGGCTTGCAGATTTCCTATGTATCTATACAAACAATAATCTCCTATTCGTCTATACATCCATCATATTCTGAAAGAAAATACAATCATCACTCATCTATACAAGTTTCACTCATCTAGCAGCTATTGGAAAGCAGTGGCGCTCTGGAGTGGAACGCATTTTGAAGTTGGTAGATGACCCCACTGAAGTATTCTTTGAATCAGTCTTCACTGTGTTTGCAAGGTACTGCTGGACCTGGCTGAGCGTATTCAATACTTGCTTCTTGGATGATGAGCTTCTCAGAAGATGTAGACATTGGAGGAGGATGTGTAGATATGTCACGCCCCGCTTCCCATTAGGCTTGGGAGCGAGGACGCGAACGGGCCCGCTTGTGCAAGTAAGGAGGAGGTACTTTTGCTTTTCTTTCCCCCTTGACTTAACACAATAAGCGTCTGTGTGAAAACTGCAGGTTCTTGCTTTGCATTACTCAAAACAACACAGATAAGTAAAACAATATTACAATCTCAACCGTCTCAACGGAATTACAACAAATGGAGAAAAGAAGAGTGGGTCCTATGACCCGTACAACAAGCGAAAAGAAGTGCAATGAATGTTCACTAGTTTGACAGTTCTTGGTCCACTAGTTTAGCTATCTCAACTAGTCCTCCTGGTGCTAAAGCTCGTGATCTGACATACATCCAAAAATATGAATGTATGTCAGCAAGGGTCTGCAAGAAGATGTTAGAACCCAAGGCAAGATATACAAATTTACACTGAATTTAAGAAGCAATTATAAATTAAACGAGATAACAATGAAAGTTTAAGCATGCTGATTTTAAAGTAAATGCATCCTATCATGCAGTTCTAAACAATCTGACAAGTAAAGTAGAGCACGTCAATGTCACTGAGATAACAATTTCACTGAGGTAACAATTTCACTTTGCAAGTTTCAAGTTAGTGTCACACATCTATAATAGGGTTCTCGCCGGTAGGACGTGATGAGTGGGTCGTTCTTCACACGGGGGCTTACCGTGCTTGGCGCTAACCCACCGCATACGGGTGGTGCCCTTGAAGAGAGTACCCCGTCATACGCCTAGTGGCCGCACAACCCTAACCCCACCCCAATATTTGTGCTGGAACACGAGCCAGCCTAGTCAACTCACATGACATCACGAAAGTCACGATTTCGCCTTCGAGGCGCACGATTTCACGATGTCACTCTCTTGTTAGTCATTTTGAGACATGCATCAATTAAATAATGTGACCATTTATCTTTACACGATAATTTCCATGGTTGCAAGAGTATCGAACAATATTTACAACAATTTAACAAAAGTACTGAGTATGAGATTTGACAAGTACGACATGTAAACTGAGTTATGGAACTTTGCATGCAGAAAACTAAAGAGTGTTAACATTCGCAAATTCACTATAAATTGCATACTTGCCTGTTTTCAGTGATTTTGGTGCCGTTGGGTTCGTCTTGACGGGTACTTTGTTACGGTGATAGTGATTCTCTGTTTTAGTTAAACAAATCCAAGAATTAGACATTTAGTGAAACAGACACACTATTAAATTAATCTCTAAAGTGGGTTTGGTTAATTGCTGGTGCTGGTGTTGGGTTATAACTTTCAGTTTACAATAATACACATTAACACATAAATTATAATAATGATACCCCTATTAAATTGTGGGTGTATAAGGATTTTGATTTAACTTGGCACCATCAACTCTCAGATCCTAAAACATCTCTTAAAGATCATCACTACATATGAAATTAATATAGGAAGAACAGAACTTTTTCCCAAACGTATTAGAAAACTTATAAATGTTATTAATTAATACCAGGTATACGAGATTGCAATATGAAATTAATATAAGCACTAATATTTGAGATGAAAGGGAACCTACTGTTAGACTCATGTTAGCAATGAAGTTGTGCACTGTTAATTATAGATGAAGAGAAGTTTAAGTCTGTGGGTGAAATTACTAAACAACACTCAAATTAATCATTTCTCATTAAACCTATTTGCCAATTCTGTTAATTATACACAACATTACTGGATGTTAACACATCATCCAGAACTAAATTAATTAACATATAACATGCCAACTAATATTACCCATTTACACCTATTTCTAACATTATTTAAATACCCTACCTCCACTCTCTCTCTAAAAGGCTGTAGTTCTTTCTATATTTTCAAAAGGCTCACTCTTTCTTTTATTACTGTCACTATCCCTATCTGTTTCTCTCCAACACTTTAATTCTCCCAGTATAACCTGTCTCCTCCCTTTTCCCGTCATTTTAATAAGGCATCACCATCACTCCCTTTCTTTATATTTTATTAACCATCCACTCTTTCTTTCTCTCTCTCCAATTCTCCTCTCTTCTACGTTCTGTTGTTTTCTTTTTCTTTTTCTTTTTGCTTCAAACGATTTCAGCAATAGGGGAACCCACGCACGGGCAAGGGGAGGGGTTCTCACCGCACGGAGGAAGGGGGTGGCCACGCACGACGGAGGCGGCGGCTTCTCCGGCGGCCTGGGCGTAGGTGGGCGGCGTACGGTAGCTCCGAACGGCGGCGCGCGCTTCTAGTCCGGCGGTGGGGCTTACGCACGGCAAGGGGAGGGTCTCGCCTCGCGGGAGGAGGCGCTGGCCGGTGCTTGGGTGGCGGGGTGGCCGGCCTAGGAGAGGGGAGGAGATGGATGGAAGAGGAGGAAGATGGAGGTTGAAGATGAAGTTTGTTTTGATTTTATTTTCAGATTTTGGATCTGAAATTAGTGATTTGAATCTGGAGTTTGTTTCAGATTTCTCCTCTCTTGATTTCTGGTTTTGATGAGGTTGGTGGAGGATTTGATTTGGGAAGAATTTAGGTTTGATTGTTTCTGGTTTTGGGGAAGAACTAGTTAGGGGCTGATTTGGTTTGGGGAGAATTTGGTTTTGGATTTGATTTTTGGCTTGTGGAATTTTGCAGGGAAGGATGATTTGGGGAGGGGCTGATTTGTAGACTTTGGTTCTGTGAAATTTGTTTGGGAAGAAGGTTGATGTTTGAGGGATTGATTTGATTTGGATTTCTGCCTATTTGTTTTGGCTTGGAGAGTTTGCAGGGAGGAGAAATTTTGATGGGTTGCAGTGAGGAAGAAGGTTGCAGGGAGATTGTCGTTGGCAAAGTTCTTTGCTGTTGTTGAAATACAACAATGGAGGAGGAGACAAATTGAAGGGAGAGGAGCTGTATGTGGGGGGAGACATCAATTTTCATGTTGGATCTCACCAACAGGTAGAGGGGGATTCAATAGGGGTTTAATCGGTTAGGGAAGATTTCAGCCAATAGTAAAGAGTTAATCGGTAATTAACTTTTAATTAGGCAATTAAGTAAAATGTAATTATTAAAATAAATAAGGTAATTAGTGAAGTTAAACGTGATTAGAAATTGTAATTAGTGAGATAATTAAATTACGGTAATTTGTTAAAATGGATAGTCGATAATTGATGATACGGTAAAACGAAGAACGAAAATGCGCTCGCGTTGACGCACAAACATAGAACTCGCGTACGAAAACATCCGGATGTCAAAACGAAAATACGGGCACACACAAATAATACGCCTAGACGATACTGGCCGTTACACTCTACCCACCTTAAGAAAAATTCCGTCCTCGGAATTCTTATCCACTAAAGAGTAGGGAACAAATATGGATAACGCTCCCGTATCTCTAGGAGGTAAATTACGACCTGAAATACTTCGAGACGAAAAAATGAAATTGGTTAGAAAAAGACACAAGTGATGTAGTTAAGATTGAGTTTCAAAAAGAGGTTCGGGTGACTAAGCACCATCGATGGCCTTAATCGTTAGTGGGCAAGAGAAAAGACTAGGGACGGATACTCAAGATGTGCAGGGATGAGGATGAGTGATGAATAACAATGTGTGTATATATATATACTTACAACTGCAAGTCCCATATTCTAACATAATGCACGCTAAACCTGTAATCTCTATCAAGTATTAAATAAATCATCACTACCCATCTCATCACCGAATAACGCTACAACTATAATCATATCATAAAACTTAGTTATAGATCCGACCTTATCGTTCGAATTCTAACTCAAAATTCTCGCTTCAAAATAATCAATACTTTATACCAAATAACATTTGAAGGAAAAACACAGAGTATCCTCAATCAATACCATTTGCAAATTTCTTCACCCTCCACTTGTTATTGATATTAGAGCACTGACATCTCCTATGAAATCTCTAATGTATAGTTCACCTATAGTCAAATTCTCCAAAATTATTTACTCTCCTAAGTTGTCTCCTCCAGTATATATCATCACATCGTGCAATGCATGACCTAACTAGTAACATTACAATTGTGACATCTCCCAACCCAATCTTATCTTTATATCGAGCAATCAATATAATGATGATACGTCAGTTACTAATGTATGACGACCATTACAAATACGACTAGTATACATCACTATTTACCTTCAATAATTGTCCTGCTCTCAACACATCCTTCCTTGTGACAACTCATAAAGTTATTCCCATAATTAACAACTACCGAATCACATCTTGCCATTTTTCACTGTGTCTTGTTCTAAACAATGTCAATCAATCCACATAACTATCCATTCTTATCAACATAACGTATCATTTCTAATATCTTTATCACCATACCTATATAATTAAGTCTTGTTACTTTAAATATTGTATTCATTTTTTTTGTCTCTATGAATCATGGTGTACCTTCATAGGTACTCTTAGCTGTCGCTAATCTGAACTTCAAATCTGTAATGTACTCCTCCTCTTGTGTACTACTCATAAAAAGGAACTCAATTGAATCCGTTAGGCATTTGTATTATCCAAATGTAAGTCTTGAACACATCATTCTATTTTCACCACATAAAATGGAATAATCTAAATTCGTTGTGTTCATAATCGACTAATCACAATTACCCTTATATCGCCTCTCACTATGTCTAGCTGAAACCTAATCTTATAACAATAACGATCATATCTAATGCTTTAACAATATGATGTTTAACATAAATTAACACCGCTGATGATGGGATGAAATAGGAGGGAAAATTTAAAGGGCTATAACGTAATTTTAAAACGAATCTTGCTAAGGTTGTAATAACTAATGACGAGCACTAATGATAACTAAACATAGTGTATGATTTATAGTTGAAAGACGTAACTGGTCAAGATTGTGATGAACGGTTTCAAGTGAGACATGGATAAGGAGTTAGGTTGGTTAGGTAGCATAAAATAGTCATGATTAATTAAGTGATTAAGGAGAATGATGAAATAATGAAATGCGTAAATGGTATAAGTTAGAACATGAAATGTGATTTAGTTAAATAATGAATGAAAAAGTAACATACAAAGGAGTATAGTTAAGCAGCGATTGTTTTGTGAATGCAAATGGAGGCAGATTTAGTAAAGAAAGTATTTTGAAAAACATATATGATATGTTGTTTTGAAATATGTTAGTAGCATCGTAAGAAAAGAAATTCCTATATTTGAATTAGTGAAAAAGAAGTAACGTTTTTTTTAAAAAAATGAAGCTTATTATATGAAGAAAGTATGGTAAATATACGAGTATGGATGTTATAGGTCAGAAAATCGTGGCGAGATAGTAAGTAAAGGTTACGAAGAAAGTTTCAAATCAAAGAATGAATTTAAGTCAGCTGGAGAGTATGAGATCTAGGTATATACTAAAGATTTTTAAACGGAATAAAACTGGGCGAGAAACTCCACGAAAGGGATATCGAAAGTAGAATCGGTATAGTAATGTGAATGATTCGAAAGGATAATGTTGGATGTCAGGAAGATCACGTGGTTTCGAAAGCAAGGATTAGAATAGGTTGGTCAAATATGAGTAAGGGTAGGAGATGATTTGTGAACGGACTACGATGGATTCCTAAGGTCAAAAGATGGAATGTAAAATGAAGGGAGATTAAAATCAAGGATATACTGATTTGGTTGACTAAGGATCAGGAATCTAAGACTAGGATGTTCTAATGAATTTGATCGGGGTAGAAGATTCTAGGAAGGGTGTTATTTGAGAGTTAAGATTGTAATATTATTCATGCTGTTTTAGAGTATTTTGCATGAGCATAGACCTGCATGGGCCACCACTAAAACCTGTCACGTCCCGCTTCCCATTAGGCTTGGGAGCGAGGACACGAACGGACCTGCTTGTGCAAGTAAGGAGGAGGTACTTTTGCTTTTCTTTCCCCCTTGACTTAACACAATAAGCGTCTGTGTGAAAACTGCAGGTTCTTGCTTTGCATTACTCAAAACAACACAGATAAGTAAAACAATATTACAATCTCAACCGTCTCAACGGAATTACAACAAATGGAGAAAAGAAGAGTGGGTCCTATGACCCGTACAACAAGCGAAAAGAAGTGCAATGAATGTTCACTAGTTTGACAGTTCTTGGTCCACTGGTTCAGCTATCTCAACTAGTCCTCCTGGTGCTAAAGCTCGTGATCTGACATACATCCAAAAATATGAATGTATGTCAGCAAGGGTCTGCAAGAAGATGTTAGAACCCAAGGTAAGATATACAAATTTACACTGAATTTAAGAAGCAAATATAAATTAAATGAGATAACAATGAAAGTTTAAGCATGCTGATTTTAAAGTAAATGCATCCTATCATGTAGTTCTAAACAATCTGACAAGTAAAGTAGAGCACGTCAATGTCACTGAGATAACAATTTCACTGAGGTAACAATTTCACTTTGCAAGTTTCAAGTTAGTGTCACACATCTATAATAGGGTTCTCGCCGGTAGGACGTGATGAGTGGGTCGTTCTTCACACGGGGGCTTACCGTGCTTGGCGCTAACCCACCGCATACGGGTGGTGCCCTTGAAGAGAGTACCCCGTCATACGCCTAGTGGCCGCACAACCCTAACCCCACCCCAATATTTGTGCTGGAACACGAGCCAGCCTAGTCAACTCACATGACATCACGAAAGTCACGATTTCGCCTTCGAGGCGCACGATTTCACGATGTCACTCTCTTGTTAGTCATTTTGAGACATGCAGCAATTACATAATGTGACCATTTATCTTTACACGATAATTTCCATGGTTGCAAGAGTATCGAACAATATTTACAACAATTTAACAAAAGTACTGAGTGTACAAACGTCTTCCATATCCAACATCTCCCACTCACACTTGAGGGGATTGTAAGAGAACGTCTTTCCCTTAGTTCTTTCATCTATCATACCGAGAAATAGACCGTGCGACCGTCATGCGCGTAGAGTCTGTTGTTGTGCACTTGTTAGAGATACACAACGACCTCGAAGGTGCAAAGTTGAGTAGTTCAACGCATGCTTTACCCTAGATTATTTCTTCACATTTCTTGTACTTTATATTCAACAATTGAATCCCATCTGGATTACAATTGGCTGGCCAGCTTTGAATCACTAAAGTCCAAATGCGAATATGAAATCAATCTTCCTCTTCTTGCGAACCTTCTGATCTTGACTTGATTCGCTTTTCTAACGTGCCCCGCCGAGCCGAATTACCATAGCCCATTAGTAACACGCTAAGATAGCGATCATCTCGTCAAATCTAAAGGAACCAATTGGAGTCCTTGAGGGTAAGGAGTTAAGACCCGTATGGCCTTTGAGTCTCACATAATAGCAAACACTATTGCTACTAACTCATTGGTCGAAATGCATACGTGGTATGAACACGTATTACAACATCACTCCTTTCCCAGGGAGAGTATGTCTTAATGATGTTGTACGGATGAAAGATCAGACACCACAGTGCCTATCTTTTGAGTCCCCTTACTACTCCGGAAATATTCCCGGACTCTCATCCTGCATAAGACAGATAGGATTATAAAATCCAATGAGATCTTTTTATCCTTGTGATACAGATCTCAGATCTTTTGTAAGCATCCATATGATGCAGATCTTTCATTCGACTAACTTTGTTAAAGTCATGACTCTAAATCATTCGTCTAATGATTTTGACTTTAAACTAGTCTCATCTCTATCTTATCCATCTGATAAGATAAGGCGGTTGCTCATGTGAGAGAGCCAACCTTAATCTGTCCGACATACACACAATTCAGCTGAGATTTTAAAAAATGTACACAAACATTTCTTTAAGAAATTCATATGCAATGCTTGAAAACGAACTTATTCTTTTATTAAATTTGATCTTTCTTAGACATGGGAACATATATTGGTACAACTCAGCTCATACGCAATCCTTGGGATGATAAGTGTTTATAAAACACATTTCTGGGGATCGCTTTCGTAAGCTGATCCTCTATCATCTCATGCGTAGATATGTACCTTATGTCTACCTTCTTGGTTTTATCAGTCTTTTGCAAATCTGCAGTTCCTTTAAGATACTGCATTATCCTCTTAACCGCTTTCCAGTGTTCTTGCCCTGGGTTGGATTGGTAACAGCTTACCATTTCCAACTGCAAAACAGATGTCCGGTCTCGTACACACCATAGCGTACATAAGACTATCAACTGCACTGGAATATGGAACTTTTTTCCATAATTTCTTTTTCCTTTTGGTTCTTTGGACACGATTCCAGATATAAATTATCGCATATGCTTATATGAATATCAATGGATTTGCAGTCCCTGCATATTAAATCGTTCTAGAACCTTCTTTATATAAGTCTCCTGTGAAAGAGAAAGAAGTTTCTTCGAACGATTCCTTGAAACCTTAACTTCAAGAATATATGCGGCTTTTCCTATGCCTTTCATCTCAAATATTGATGAAAGCCAAGCCTTGATACTCATCACAAAGCCCTTGTCATTTCTGGCTATTAAAATGGCATCTACATATAGAGACATGATAATATACTTGCTTTTAATCCTCTTGATATATACTCCGTTATCTTCATCAAGCATGGAAAAAACCATTTGATAAGACAACTTCTTGAAATTGTATATACTATTGCCTCGAGGATTTACTTAAGACCATATATGGATTTACGAAGTTCACAAACCTTATGTTCGTTTCCTTCTTTTACAAACCCTGTTGGTTGTTCCATATAGATCTCCTCGTCCAATTCTCCATTGAGAAAGGCAGTCTTTACATCCATCTGATGTAATTCGAGGTATAAGCAAGCTACCATTGCCAGAAACATGCGAATCAAGGTAAAATGCACAACAGGTGAGAAGGTCTCTTCGTAGTCTATCCCTTCCTGTTGTGTAAAACCTTTCGCGACAAGGCGAGCTTTATATCTGTCAAATAGAGCCATCAGCCTTATGCTTGATTTGAGAACCCATTTGTTCCCAATTGCTCTATGGTCCTCTGGGTAAGTTAACTAAGTCCCCAGACTTGGTTAACTTTCATGGATTTCAATTCCTCCTTCATCACTTTCATCCATTTGTCTTTCGCAGGGCATGATGCGGCATATTTGAGATTCTTCAAGTCCTTGTTGACTCGAATTAAGATCAATTCTAATATCACTCCCACTTGAAATGTTGTTAGAATTGCTCCCACTTGGATCATTATTCCCGTATGGAATAGGATAATCGTCATTCGTATAATCCATTGGTGAAGGTTGAAAAGAATTTTCGTTTTCACCAAGAATTTCTCCCACTCGAATGAGGTAATCCTTTTTGATCATAAATCTCAAAATAAAGATAAGTCTGGACTTATCTCGCCCTGTCTTGAAACTCGTTTTCCAAGAAAGTGACATCCCTCGACTCAAACTCAATTAGCCCACCATTGTCTTCCTGACTAACAAAAATATAACCTTTGGAGTTTTCTGCGTATCGTATAAAGATACGTTTCCTTCCCCTTGGCCCAAGTTTGCCATACTTATGGGAGGAAATATGTGCGTTGAATGCACAAACTCAAGGTAAAAATGTTTAAGTTAGGAGACCTTTGGTTCCACAACTCATAAGGAGTGGAGCTAAATGATTTCGAGGGTACGCGGTTTAAAATGAAAAACGGTTGTCAATAATGCATCACCCCAAAAGGTGATTGGCAAGTTAGCTTGCGCCATCATTGAAACGGACCATTTTTCAATTAAAGTCATATACCTGCAACACCAATTTGTTGAGGAGTTTAAGGCATAGTTACCTGGTGTACTATGCCTTTTTCATCACAAAGTTCCTTTAAACTTGTTGATTGATATTCACCGCCCCTATCGGTTCGCACGACCTTAATCTTGCGATCTAATTGATTCTCCACTAAACTCATATAGTTTTTTAAAGCAGGTTTAGTGCTTTCACTTTTGTGGGATATCAAATAGATATGACCGAATCGGGTGAAATCATCAATAAAAGTGATGAAATAGGACTTCCCGCGTCTTGTCTTGACATTCATCGGACCACTTATGTCCGAATGGATAAGCTGTAATGGAACCTCGGCCCTTGTGCCGGTTCCAAACGGCTTGCGACAAGATTTCCTCACAAGGCAATGTTTGCTGGTCGACATTTCAACCTTTGAAACATTGGATAGAAGGCCACTTTTGGCAAGTCTATCCATACGCGTTGGTCCAATATGACCAAGCCTTGCGTGCCAACAAATTATATTAGACTCATTAGTCAAAGAATTTGTCACAAGGAAATTTTCATTACATGAGGAATTATACATTGTACTTATTACAATAAATCCTTTGAAATACAAACCGCAGTACCAATAAAGGAATTATTACAAAAATAGGTCCATATTACAAACATGAAGGAACCAACTATTAACCAAGACCCAATAAATTTACCACAGTTTTAATATTCCTTTGAATATATGGAATGAAGAGAACATCATGAAGTAGGATAGTACGGCCGTTGTCCAAGACAAGCTTGCGAGTCCCAACGCCTTTCACTTCAACACGTGTGTTGTTTCCTACATTGATCCACTTCATTCCTTGAGTATCCGGTGATACTCCACGAAGGACCGTTTGTCCTTTGCTATGTGGTCGGTGGCACCTGAATCAATTATCCCATAATGGATTAGATTCCATAAGAAATATTGAACTAGAAACACATATGTAACTAGTATTACAAGTTACCTCGTCACTTCCACTCGTACACGAACGAGCATAGTGACCGAGTTTGTTGCACTTGAAGCACTTGATCCTTTTCAAGTCTTTCTTCTTGTGCCATTTCTTGTGCCCACCCTTATGTTTGGGTTCCTTGGTAGACTCAGGTTGCTTATTACGTTCATTAGAAGACTTCGAACGATCTTTACGTTTCTTTCCCCCGTGTGAGGAACTAGCAACCATGTGCACTTCTGCACTTGGCTTGGCAGCCGCAAGCCGCTCTTCCTCTAATTCGAGGTGCTTGGAAACGTCGTTGAAGGTCTTGATGCTCTCATTGTGAGTGAGATGCATCTTCATTTGATCCCACCCATTTGGTAGGGAACGTATGACTGCTTGGATTTGTTGCTCATCCGTGAGCACATGACCTGCGTCCTTTAACTTTGAGATAAGGTTCGCCATATGTCGCAGATGTTTCCCCATGGAATGATCTGGATGTTTCTTATATGTATCGAACCTTATAGTTAAGGCACGAAGTTTGGACACCGATGTGCCACCGAACTTCTCCTCTAGCTTGGACCATATGTCCATGGCTAGGTCATATTCTCGGAAGATGCACATTATGTCATCAGCCATACTGCTTAATAACGTAATGCGCGCTATCTTATTCTTCCGAGACCAAGCATCAAAAGCTTCCTTGTCTCGTCTGTGTTGGGCCGTAGTGCCCAACTCGGGTTCAATCATTATGTTCTTTAGAGTTTCGAGCACTTCTTGCTCCTCTAAAACGTATTGTATCTTAATGGACCAAAGTTTGTAATTATCGCCGTTGAGTTTTTCACCTTTGTTTAACTCAGTGACGATATTCTTTGAAGCGGAAGACATTTTACTTTTAAAATGCTGCAAAAGACACAAAACCGAAGGTTCGATCAAAACATTGCATAAAAATTCTTAAAATATAACTCCCACTTGAAATGATAATAGAATATCCCATTTGGATAGTTCTAAAATTCAAAAATCCACTTGGAATTATATTATATTTGATAAGTTACTTTCGAAGAATATTGAAGATGTTGTTCTAGAATCGAAAAGGTCTCTGTGATTCCAATCACCATCTAGAACAACCTTTCAATATTCCCACATCACTTATCAAACAATAGTACTCTTATAGTACTAGCAGCGGAAAACGAGTATTTGATAAGTTACTTTCGAAAAATATTGAAGACGTTATTCTAGAATCGGAAAGGTCACTATGTTTCCAATCACCATCTAGAGTAACTTTCAATATTTCTCCCTCACTTTATCAAATGTTTAGTACTCTTATAGTACTTTGCAGCCGAAAAGCGTTTTGAAAACGTTATTTTTCAAAACGAATTTAAAATACATTGGCTAATCTCCGTAGAGTAGAGCACAACGTCATAAGTTCATTGGCTAATCTCCGTGGAGTAGAGCACAATGGACATGGCTAATCTCGCATGAAGTAGAGCATTACGGCTAATCTTCAAGGAGTAGAGCACAATTACATAAGTTACATTGGCTAATCTCTGTAGAGTAGAGCACAATGACTTGGCTAATCTCGCATGAAGTAGAGCACTATGGCTAGTCTTCAAGGAGTAGAGCCCAAGTTAAAAAACTTCATTAAAATGTTAGTTCCGTATGAACTAGTCGGCACTGTGGTTAGCCCCGTATGGGCTAATCGACACATTCGAGTTTCACCAATGCCTTTTGTCACCCCGTATGGGTCAGTTGACAAATTTGCAGTCGACCCAGACCTTCTGCCAGATTGGTCGACCAAAAACACAAAATTGGTCGACCAATTTTCCGGACTGCATCTTCTTCCCGGCCAGGGCCTCTGCCCTGGCCGGGGCTTGGCCAAGGGCCGGCCAGGGCCTCTGCCCTGGCCGGCCAGAGGGCCCTGGCCCCCTCGGCCAGGGGCCGGCCAGGCCCTGGCCTCTGCCAGGGCCGGCCGGCCAGGGCCACTGGCCGGGGCCAGGGCTCCTGCCCTGGCCTCGGCCAGGCCCTGGCCTGAGGCCAGGGCGCTGCCCTGGCCTCTGCCAGGGCGGCCAGGCCCCTGGCCTGAGGCCAGGGCGGCCTGGCCGCTGGCCGGGGCCAGGGCTCCTGCCCTGGCCTCGGCCAGGCCCTGGCCTGAGGCCAGGGCGCCGGCCCTGGCCTCTGCCAGGGCCGGCAGGCCGGCCTGGCCGGCAGGCCTTGGCCAAGGCCGGCCACTGCCGGCCTGGCCTTGGCCGGCCACTGCCGGCCTGGCCTTGGGCCGGCCACTGCCGGCCTGGCCATGGCCAAGGCCATTCGGCGTTGGCCGGCCATGGCCCCTTTGGCCATGGCCGGCCACCCCCTTTGAATGGGGGTTGCCGCACTTATTCCTCCCCCTTGATGGGGGTGGTCGCCGGTAGTTATTGGCCGTAGCCAACCCCCTCCGCATGGGTGAGAGGGGGTGCATGGCCTTCATAGCCCATTTGGCCATGGTGCACATGCACCAAATTTCCTCTTACCCGATGGAAATAACTACCATCATCTTCCTCGATGAAGCACCCGTTCGTCGATGAAGCACCCGTTCGTCGAGAAATTAGTTATTTCCTAATGGCCGTGTGCCAAAAATGAAAAATAACATACTATGTGAACGGTCGGTTCTTCTCGTCACGGAGAGTTCCTACTATATCCGTAATGATAGGGAGACCCTAACGTGAAAAGAACAACCGCTGCGTTCTCTCCGTCACGAAGCGTTCCTACTATATCCGTAATAGTAGGAGACCCATTCGTGAAAAAGACAACGACTCGTTCATAGTTTCGACGGGGCGGTGGTTTGACCGGGGCGAACCCATATGGCTCCGATACCAATGAAGGATCCTGTCCAAAACAGAGTTAGGATCGATAATATGAAGTTTAGACTTACGCTTGCGTACGCTGCACGGTAGTCTACGAACTTCGCCTTCGGATTCGCCACGACGGATCGAGTCTACTCACGAACGGAGTAAGGCTACTAAATCCACAATCTAAATCTCTACTATAGATTAAGAACTTGGATAGAGGGAGAGGAAATATTTCTGCAGAGCTTCGCTAGGATGAAGATGCATGCATGAATTTCATGCAAAAAGGTGTAAGGAAAATGGCTACCCTTGGGTCTTATTTATAGCCCCCAAGGTAGTTATTTTAGGGTAAGTTGTTCCTTTGGAACAACTTAATTAAGGTGTACCATGATACATGGCACATTATAAGCTTAAGTTGTACCATATGCATGGTACAACATAAGCTTAAGATATTCCCCCTTTATTAGCCATATGTCGCATGCACTTATGCATATATAATGCGACTTTTCCCGCTCATCCAGAGATCCTCTCCGCAAGGGAACAGATTCCCTTTGCACACGACTTCGTGTACGCGACGTTCGAGGTCCGTAATCCCTCGTACATCCCCCACAAGGGTGTACAAACGTCTTCCATATCCAACAAATTTCGCCTTCGAGGCGCACGATTTCACGATGTCACTCTCTTGTTAGTCATTTTGAGACATGCATCAATTAAATAATGTGACCATTTATCTTTACACGATAATTTCCATGGTTGCAAGAGTAGTCGAACAATATTTACAACAATTTAACAAAAGTACTGAGTATGAGATTTGACAAGTACGACATGTAAACTGAGTTATGGAACTTTGCATGCAGAAAACTAAAGAGTGTTAACATTCGCAAATTCACTATAAATTGCATACTTGCCTGTTTTCGGTGATTTTGGTGCCGTTGGGTTCGTCTTGACGAGTACTTTGTTACGGTGATAGTGATTCTCTGTTTTAGTTAAACAAATCCAAGAATTAGACATTTAGTGAAATAGACACACTATTAAATTAATCTCTAAAGTGGGTTTGGTTAATTGCTGGTGCTGGTGTTGGGTTATAACTTTCAGTTTACAATAATACACATTAACACATAAATTATAATAATGATACCCCTATTAAATTGTGGGTGTATAAGGATTTTGATTTAACTTGGCACCATCAACTCTCAGATCCTAAAACATCTCTTAAAGATCATCACTACATATGAAATTAATATAGGAAGAACAGAACTTTTTCCCAAACGTATTAGAAAACTTATAAATATTATTAATTAATACCAGGTATACGAGATTGCAATATGAAATTAATATAAGCACTAATATTTGAGATGAAAGGGAACCTACTGTTAGACTCATGTTAGCAATGAAGTTGTGCACTGTTAATTATAGATGAAGAGAAGTTTAAGTCTGTGGGTGAAATTACTAAACAACACTCAAATTAATCATTTCTCATTAAACCTATTTGCCAATTCTGTTAATTATACACAACATTACTGGATGTTAACACATCATCCAGAACTAAATTAATTAACATATAACATGCCAACTAATATTACCCCTTTACACCTATTTCTAACATTATTTAAATACCCTACCTCCACTCTCTCTCTCTCTCTAAAAGGCTGTAGTTCTTTCTATATTTTCAAAAGGCTCACTCTTTCTTTTATTACTGTCACTATCCCTATCTGTTTCTCTCCAACACTTTAATTCTCCCAGTATAACCTGTCTCCTCCCTTTTCCCTTCATTTTAATAAGGCATCACTATCACTCCCTTTCTTTATATTTTATTAACCATCCACTCTTTCTTTCTCTCTCTCTCCAATTCTCCTCTCTTCTACGTTCTGTTGTTTTCTTTTTCTTTTTTTTTTTTGCTTCAAACGATTTCAGCAATAGGGGAACCCACGCACGGGCAAGGGGAGGGGTTCTCACCGCGCGGAGGAAGGGGGTGGCCACGCACGACGGAGGCGGCGGCTTCTCCGGCGGCCTGGGCGTAGGTGGGCGGCGTACGGTAGCTCCGAGCGGCGACGCGCGCTTCTAGTCCGGCGGTGGGGCTTACGCACGGCAAGGGGAGGGTCTCGCCTCGCGGGAGGAGGTGCTGGCCGGTGCTTGGGTGGCGGGGTGGCCGGCCTAGGAGAGGGGAGGAGATGGATGGAAGAGGAGGAAGATGGAGGTTGAAGATGAAGTTTGTTTTGATTTTATTTTCAGATTTTGGATCTGAAATTAGTGATTTGAATCTGGAGTTTGTTTCTAATTTCTCCTCTCTTGATTTCTGGTTTTGATGAGGTTGGTGGAGGATTTGATTTGGGAAGAATTTAGGTTTGGTTGTTTCTGGTTTTGGGGAAGAACTAGTTAGGGGATGATTTGGTTTGGGGAGAATTTGGTTTTGGATTTGATTTTTGGCTTGTGGAATTTTGCAGGGAAGGATGATTTGGGGAGGGGCTGATTTGTAGACTTTGGTTCTGTGAAATTTGTTTGGGAAGAAGGTTGATGTTTGAGGGATTGATTTGATTTGGATTTCTGCCTATTTGTTTTGGCTTGGAGAGTTTGCAGGGAGGAGAAATTTTGATGGGTTGCAGTGAGGAAGAAGGTTGCAGGGAGATTGTCGTTGGCAAAGTTCTTTGCTGTTGTTGAAATACAACAATGGAGGAGGAGACAAATTGAAGGGAGAGGAGCTGTATGTGGGGGGAGACATCAATTTTCATGTTGGATCTCACCAACAGGTAGAGGGGGATTCAATAGGGGTTTAATCGGTTAGGGAAGATTTCAGCCAATAGTAAAGAGTTAATCGGTAATTAACTTTTAATTAGGCAATTAAGTAAAATGTAATTATTAAAATAAATAAGGTAATTAGTGAAGTTAAACGTGATTAGAAATTGTAATTAGTGAGATAATTAAATTACGGTAATTTGTTAAAATGGATAGTCGATAATTGATGATACGGTAAAACGAAGAACGAAAATGCGCTCGCGTTGACGCACAAACATAGAACTCGCGTACGAAAAACATCCGGATGTCAAAACGAAAATACAGGCACACACAAATAATACGCCTAGACGATACTGGCCGTTACAAGATATTTAGGAGGTGGCCGGCCTTTTGTGTTTTAGCCATCGCGATGATCTTTAAACCTGCATATGCAATATATATTCCTTGACCCTTGGAAGTTGCGCAGAAGCAGCTTATCCTTGGTCTAGTGGTGCTCTCCAGGGCAACACTGTATCTGGTTAACAACTTTAATGCAGACGTTCTATCAAAGACACGTGCAGTTGGCCAGATAAAGAAATGTAACAAGTACACTAAGGCTAGGCTCTTCGGGACCTAGGATGTCCTCCCACTCTTCCATCGACTGGAAGGTGTCATAAATATGAATATATTTTTAATAGGTTACAAATGGACATCATTCTTCATAAACTCCAGGTCTATGAAGGATATTAACGAGTTCCACCATGAAGGTGTTAAATATATAAGCCGAGACAATACTTTGTAATACCTAGGTTTTTCATTTCCAAGGTATGCTTAAAGCTATCTGATATATCAATGGTCTCTGCAGGAGATCCTATTAGCTTTAAGTTGATCACATGTACGGCGAATATCACAAATCCTGTCAACGATCTATTGAAAAAGATACACGGACAGAATATTGCTTAAGATCAACTAATGATCTTTATAGCCTTTATGGAGAAGACGTTTCTACGTCTCTCTTTCACCTCTAAGGGTAGAGTATACCCTTATTGAAGTTTTATATAGATCTCTATATCTATATTGTCGTATATCTATGCAGTCATAACGTCCATGAGCTGCATTTATTGATTTTTTCAGAGAAGTTTAGGCTTTAGTATGAAAATGATCATATTTCCTTCATTTCAATTTCTTATGAAATCCAACTTATATTCTACATGTTTTACACATTCAGGTGTATGGACTACTGGTCCAAAGATTTTGCTTTTCAAGAGTGAGTCCAGCTCTACTCTTATTGCCTCGTCCCACTTTGGCCAATCTATGCGTTTATGCTATAGAATAGTGGGTTGACGTCATCGTCGTATTAAGCGACGTGAACGGCAATAGCGAAAGCAAAACCGTCGTCGACGACTGTGCTATATCTGTCCAGTACCTCTCCAATACGTACATAATATAATGATTTTTCTCCTGTTGTTTCCTCTGCAGGGGAAATTAGGAGGGGAGAGGTTGCTGGTCTGAGCTCAGCATCCTGTGTGGTTGGATCATTTTAATATATCCAGAAATTTTCCTCTTTTGAGGAATTTTATATTTTGAACCTAGCAGGCGTCCTCTTTTCAATTGAGGTACAACCAATTCTGCTGCCGGTGGATTGCATCCATCTTTGGGAATGTCAATCCTAGCTGGCGTATTGGCAACAAGGACGTGTTAACGAACAATCTTCTGGTTGTCCGCAAATTTATCCGTCAATTGATGTTCTTTAGTCTGAATGTGAAGGATCTTCTGGATCTCAACTTCACACAGAAAAAGTATGCGGATCATAACGAGATGAGGACTTTTGTTTCCCATGATATGGTCTCAGGAGCTTCAGGCTTCTTTAGACTGTGTGCCTATTTCAATGAGATATTGCTCATCAAATTCACATTTATCAAGACTTAGTGGTAAACCAGAAGCAAGTAGCATCAGCAATAAGATATGGCAACAAGCGGGCCGTATCGTGATAAGTGATGCGGAATGCATTGTGTTGGTCCCTAAATACAACAGGCAACTGGGATTTATCAATGGACGTGAAATCCATTGGAGTCTCTTTACCAGAGACTCTGCAAACCCATTATGAGTTTGAACATGCTGCAGGATGTTCAATTTCAATGCCAGTTGCTTGGCAGAAGTCTTGAATGATATGTGTAGTTAATTCACCCACATTATAAGCTTTTGAGAAAGCTAGGTTGCGAGTGAATATAAATGCACACATAAGACCATCTAGTAGATGCATATATCAGTACAGTAATGAAGTACCAAAAATGGGCCATTTGCAGGGTGAATAGGCCCGCAAAGGTCACCATGTATTCTCTCAATGAAGCCAGGAGACTCCAAACCCACTTTTAGGAGGGAAGGTCTCTCTATTAGTTTTCCCTTATGACAAAGGGGGACAAGGAAACTCGACCTTTTGAAGAATCTTCAGTTTCTCCAATGGATTCATTTGATGATGCGTCCATCATCGCTGATCCAGGATGACCAAGTCCATTTTTTCAGAGTTAAAAACTATGGCAAAGAAAGGCACTTCTGGTGCTCAGTCGAGTTGGCTTTCTATAGGATGAATATCTGTAATTATAGGGGCCCGACGGGGGTCCAATGAAATCGTAAGTAGATGGTCTTCTGGCCATTCTCTTGACGAGTTACATATTGATATTCAAAATATTATCCACAATTTTCAAGTTATTTTCTTTAAAAAATATCCTTGAAAATTGGAGATTTCCTATATGTTTAAGAGGAGAATTTGCATCTTATAGTCTCGTTGTATGTGGGAGCAATATCAATGCTACACCAGTGCAACGAGGCACTGTCCACAATATTCCATACTTCATCTATAAGTAAAACGAAATTTTATTTAAGTCAATGAAAAAGACATTCAAAATAAAAGTTCGTAATTAAGCAAATTAAAGTTGAAGCAACATTGAATTTTAAATGCATAGATAAAAGAAAACGCTTAATCGAGCAGGTCGTCGTTCTCGAAATCTTTTGCAGTGAACATCTTGGTGGCTGAACAACCGCCAAGTTTGTTTCAGGTAGAGACTTCTGGCTCGCCTGATATAATTCCTGGAGGTGGCAAGGAGTGCGGCAGATTCTGGACCAATGGCCAGTCATGCCGCATCTATGGCATTTATCCTCCCAGTTCTTCTTAGGAAGTGACACTTGGTCAGTGTTCTTTTGCTTCCATATGAAGTTACTCTTTCATGTATTGTTGTTGTTGGACGGGGTTGCTGCTCCTCGTCCATTCTTCATCACAGCTTTTCCTTTGTTATTATTAGCCTTATTCTTGTTTTTCCACTTCTGGGGAGAAACGTGGTGGGCTTCAGGGATAGGTGCAGTGCCAGATGGACGTAAATTATGAGTGTCTAGCAATAAATCTCGATTCTGCTCTGCCCTAAGTAGGCATGAGATCAGATCAGAGAATTTCGTGAAGTTGCGTTCACGATACTGCTGCATGACAATTGCATCTTTCTCGTGAAACGAGGTAAGTGTCTTTTCCATCATGCGTTGTTCTGTCACTTCTTCACAGCACAACTTCAGGTGTGAGGTGATATTATGAAGTGTAGAATTATACTCAGCGACGGACTTATAGTCCTGAAGCCTGAGATTTTCCCACTCATAACTGGCACGCGGTAATATTACATCAATTTGATGTTTATACTGTGCCTCCAGCGCTGTCCATAGCTCCATTGGGCCCTCTACCGTTAGGTATTCGGCCTTTAAGGTCCGATCTATATGTTTCCTAATGTAGATTATGGCTTTCGCCTTATCCACGTCGGAGACAGTGGTAGGAGTGCTACTGCTAGATGTAGCAGAAGCATCGGCCGCTGCTGGGGCCGATGAAGGAGCCAAAATGGAACCAATGAGGGCCATCGAACGCAAATGGACTTCAGGTCCACTCGCCAACTCAGGTAACTTTTTCCTGCTAAGTTAAGGACTTCGAAATTGACGCTTGCCAATTTTGTCATTTTATCTACGCAATTTAAAATAAGCATGAATTAATTAAAATGTAAATTCATGCATAAAGAATAAAATAAGTAAAATGTGGGGATCGGCCAAATACCCAAAACGTACAAAGTCCAAAGTCCGATTTACTGTTCATAAAGAAAAGAAAAATACAAGTTGGAAACCCAGAAGGGGTCCCTAGTTTTTGTAAATTTCACCTCCGTCTTCAAATGTTGGTACACCGGTCTTTGGCATTTATACATACAATCCTCACTTACAAATTCTCTCAAAAGAAAATAAAAGTGCAAGGGAATTAAAGGTATCAAAATGGCCGATCCCAAAAACACATTTTAACTTATATAAACATCCACGCAGTTATATATGCAACATGCAAATAATAACGCAATTTCACGGACATTCAAAAATCATCAAGATAAATATTGGATAATTTTTTTAAGTTAAAAAGGATTAATTGGACCACGGGGAAACGTCATTCATCTTTAGGTTAGTTAACTAAAGACAGAGCGGTCTCAGGATCCGTTTAACCAATTTAACTTAAATAAATGTATTTATCCAATGCTTAAGATAATTATTAATTGTAAAGTAGCAGATTAAATAACATAAACCGCAAGTCCGTGGGCTAGGAGCGGGCAGCAGGCCCGATAACAAATAAAATAATAAACATATTAATTTTGCAATTGGATTAATTGGGCTTCTGGCCCAATTAAACAGACTAGATAAATTATTTTTCTAATTTGGGCTGCAGGCCCATAGGCAAAAAATCATTTTAATTTACAATTTAAATTATCTGGGCTTCTGGCCCAAATAAGCAGTCAAAATAAATTATTGTTGTAATATGGACTGCAGGCCCATAAGAGGAATTAAACACATTTTAATTGTCATTATTTATGTACTAGGCTTCAGGCCCAATAAATAGCCCAACTAATTTCTTAATAAAATTAATTTGGTCTGCAGGCCAGTGGCCCGCGGGCGAGCAGGGGGCTGCAGGCCCGTTAGCAAAATAATACTCATTTTATTTTCAATTTAATTTACTGGGCTTCTGGCCCATCAGGGGAGGCCCAAGCCTTATCTCCCCATTGCCCTAATTAGGGCTGAAGTTTGGGAAATACACCCTTCAGAAGTTCTAAAATTTCACAAAACCCACCGAGAACGGCTTCTCACATGATCGACGATCATTTAGGCGTGCACATCTCCACGGTAGCCTAGGGCGGCACTTAAAGGAGGCCACCCCCGACCGGGGGGTTGGTTCAACGGAAGGCCCTCCTCCCCTGACGGTGCCCAAAATGGGAGAGTGGGTGTCGGCTGATCGGATCCCACCCACCCCATCCCCACCCACCCACCCCCCGGCGCGTCAGGGGGGAGGTGGATCGGCGCAGGGAGGCCTCAGGTCCCCCTCGACAGGAGGGGGGCGGCGAATCAGGGGCGGTGCTTGGAGGCCCCCTCCGTCAGGGAGGGGGTTCAGGCAACGGATCGGAGGCCTCCCGTCTTGGTTCATTAAATCGATCCGGAAGGGGCAAAAACAAAGTGGAGAGAGAGCAGAAAGTTAATCCTAACTGCTCAACGCCGGCAACCCTTTCCATCAGTGCTCCAATCACTGTGGTTAGAGCTTGCCTCAAAACCACCACAAGCACAAGATCGCCGGAGGAGGAAAAAGGCCCAGGTCTCTATCTTTTTTTTGTTGGAATCATATTGATTTTCGTTTTTGCCTGATTCTGCTTTGATTTGTTTCGTTGCAGGTCAAAGCAAATTAGCCCTCAACTCACAACTTTTTGAATTAATAATTTGTTTCGTTGCAGGTCTCTCTTTTTTAAGGAGGAAATGGGGATGTACTTACTGTTGAATGGAGGAACGTTGATCCCTATTGCGACAGGGGTTTTGTGTGTGTGTAAGAATATATTAAAAACGGATTTGAAATTTGTTTTTAATAGTAAATCTGTGAGTTTGATGAAATGATTTTCTAAAGATTTTGATATAGATCACTTAGAAAAAAAATATCACAGATTTAACAACATGCGCATGTTAAAAATATTGATCTAGGGATTTCTAAGAATTTACCTCTAGATCAAAGATCTAGGGAAGATCGATAAAAATTAAGATCCGTGGAATGAATCCCCGATTCCGATGCCCCGTAGAAATCGTTGCAACGAATCGCAGCAACCAAGATTCCTAAACGCGGTGAGGATGATTTTTAGGGAATAAAAAGCGAAGCTCAAGAACGAGAGCTCACGTGCTGATAACGTGTTGAAGGAATTTAGAGAAGAGTAAAATTGTCTCAATCATGAGTAGCCATGGCTCTATATATATATTCATTTCCTTAATAGATTGGAAGTCCAAGGGACTCCCCACTAACTTAGTGGGGAGTAAATGGTGAGATGAAGAGAAGGGAGGGAGGCCAAAGGCCTCCCTCAACTCACAACAAGTATAAGTTATTAAAGTTTTTAAGTTTTTAATTTATTAAAAATTACATTGAGTTATTTTAAGTCTTAAAGATATTAAAGATATTAGGTTATAGGTTATTAAGATTAGTTAAGTTTTAAAGTTAATTAAGTTAATTGAGTTGTAAAAAGTTAATAATGTTTTAAGTTTAAGTTTATATTATTGCTTAATTATATACATGGTTAATAAGTTAGTGATATTAAGATGTTCTGTTAATAGATTAATCAGCATTGTATTAGTTTATAATAATTCTTTTAGCGTAAAACGATTAGTCTGATATCACGAATTTTAATGACGCAGATGAATCATGCCTTACGTTTCAATCACTTGGACACCTAATGCCCGAATTCTCTTCAGATCTACGCATCGTATAGTAGGTGATCACACCTTATTTTACACTTTTTTCCCGCATGTTTGCATGCCATTTAGATCGCTCAAATCATGTTTTTCACGATATATCGAAGATATTGCGATGCTTTTCACGATTTGTTGTTTTGTCGCATTTCAGGTGATTTGGAGCGATTTGGAGTGATCTCGAGATACGCCTACTCCAGAGTGTCACCGATGACCTCCCCGAGGGGTATTTTGCTATTGGAGAGGAGCGGAAGAAGAAAGAACATCGCAGGAGCGACGAGGAGGCCAAAACAAGCTGATTGGGCATTTTTGGTGTCCCACTCGGCCGAGTGAAGGAGTCACTCGGCCGACCAGCGAGACACCGCTCGGTCGACCTGATCGGACACGCTTTATGTGTGCACTCGGCCGAGCGACGGAAGCCACATCGGCCGAGTGACGAGATCCCGTCCGCCCGAGTGGCACTCAGACGAAGCCATTCAAAAATTGCCAACTTACTGTTTTTCGTCTGCCTGAGCTTCAGAAGACCCACTCGGCCGAGTGGCAAATGCCGACCGCCCGAGTACTAAGAAGCCATCGGCCGAGTGACGACAACTCACTCGGCCGAGCGACTCCCGAAGTGAAGACCCCCGAAGACCCAGACTTACTGGAAATTTACAGGGTTTCTCACTCGGCCGAGCGACTTTTGTCACTCGGCTGAGTGCGACGCGCTGCCTGTAGCGAAAATTGCGGTTTTCAGGCTGCACAGTGGCATTTTGGTCACAGTTTTTTGGACGATTTTGGGGGGTATTTAACCCCTGTTTTTACCCTAGGTTAGAGAGCTTTTCTCTTTAATTTTGGCAGCTTTTAGATTAACTTTTTAGATTTTATTCTTGTGATTGGAAAGGAGACAAAAGTTGATTTTTGTTGGATTATTGGAAGAACTCCATTGGTTTGTGTCTCTCTCCTCTAAAAATACTATTTTTATTGCTTATCTCAATATTGTGATGAATTCTCTTGTTAATTTCATTGACTATTTTTGTATTTGTGCTATGAATTGTGAGTAGTCTACACGTCTTGGGACGTGGGGATGAACCCTACGAGCCCAATTTCAGATTTGTGATGAATTGGTAGAAATTTTGCTAGAATTGCTATTAGGGTTAGATTGGGATCGATTTACTACGGATAGCTAGGTATTCATACCGATTGGGATTTGCAAGAGATTGGATCCCAACTCGATAGGAAACCCTAGAAATCCGAATTGGGTTGGAATCGAATTTCCGTAGTATCGGTTTGCAAGAGATTGGACCGATACTAGGGTTTCCGGTTGCAATTCCGTGCCGATACCCGTTTGCAAGAGATTGGACGGGTAGGAACTATCCCAACCTAGGTCGCGGCCCGAGTTTGCACGAGAGTGGGCTCGGGGCGCGATTGAACGATGATGTTGATCCTAATGCTAGCTTGCCTAGGCTAGGGTTTGCTAGAGATTGGACCCGAACCTAGGATAGCTATAGACCGGCAACAGCGCGAGAGCGTGAGCTAGGTATTACATTCAGTTGCAACTAGTTCATCCAAAATTTTATCCTAGCAATCTTGATACCAATGAACCACATTGACGAAATACGGTGAGTGGCGGGAATTCCCCATTCCCTAGACGTCCTTTATTTGATTTGATATCTTCGTACTTTGTCTGACGATTGTGACAAGATCGCCAAAGGCAAATTTCTCTCTTTTCTGTTCTTAATAGCCAGGTTGATTGGAGCAAGCACTTTCATTCGTCCTCCCTGTGTTCGATAACCCGCTCGCCGCTACACCGTGCGCTTGCGGTAAAACTACAACCGTTCTTCGGGTTACATTCCGGAGCGATCAAGTTTTTGGCGCCGTTGCCGGGGAGGCGATTGCGTTTGATCTTACCACCCTAGCTATTTCTTTCTTTTTGTTTTTATTTCATTATTTTCTACCTAACCCTTCCATTGTGCTAATCACTTCTTTGAAACTTTGTTTTCCCGTGCATGAACACGAGATCAACGGCGGACCCTGAAGCTATATTATTTGATCCCGAGATTGAGCGTACTGCGCGGAGAATCAGAGCGGAGAGAAGACAAGATCCGGAAGGGAGGTTTATGACCAACCCGGAAACTGCGGAACAATTAGCGACAAGAATGGCGAGGATTATTTCTATTCGAGATAGGCTCCGGCCTAAGACCTCTTCTACGACCTCATCCATTGCCATGCCAGAGTTAGCGGCTGACAAGAATTTCGAGCTGAAGACTGGACTAGTGGTTCTGATGCAGCAGGATCCATTTCATGGGAATGCCCATGAAAATCCCCACTACCACATCCAGTTATTCTTGTCGAAGTGCACCACATTTCAGATGACGGGGGTCTCCATCGATGCCATCAGACTGCGCCTCTTCCCCTTCACATTAAAGGACAAGGCACTTTATTGGTTGAGAATGCATGCTGAGGGAGTCTTTACCACATGGGACGAGTTGGCGAGTGCATTCATTGACAAGTTCTATCCGCCCTCCAAGACGGTAAAGATTCGGAGCGCGCTTATGTCCTTCAAGCAAGGACCCCAAGAGACGCTCTATGAGGCTTGGGAGCGTTTCAAAGATCTGCAGCACCAGTGCCCGCACCATAGCATTGAAGATTGGGAGCTAGTTCATAGCTTCTACAATGGTCTCCAACCGGGGACCAAGCAAATTATTGATGCCGCGACAAATGGTGCTATCTTATCAAAGACTCCCGAAGAAGCTACGGCCCTAATTGAGGAGATGGCCTCAAACAATCAACAATGGGGCGATGAGCGAGGACACTCTACGTCTTCCTTGAAGCCAACTAGCATCTATGAGGCAAAGGCCGTAGCGGAGCTTACAAGCAAGTTTGATTCTCTCCACAAGGTAGTGGAGAGACTGGAGAAGTTTATCACGGAGCCCCAAGGAACCCCTTCCACATCCGCACCAACAAATCAAATGTGTGATTGGCAAGACCAATCTCAAGCTATGTATTTGGGAGGAGAGCAAGGAGAGGGATCCTTGGAGCAAGTACAATATGTCGCGGGGAACCAAGGATATTGGGCCAATCCGGCCACAAGAAATCATCCCGGTTTCTCTTATGCCAATAATGAAGGAGCTTTGAACCCGCCGCAACAACCACCTCAACAAGCTCGACCACCACCACCACCCCAACAACAACACTATCCGCCGAGGGGGCCTCCACAACAAAATTTCCAACCGAAGCAACAAGTTCCACCCTATAGGCCACCCGGATACAATCAAGGGTGGAGAAATCAAAACCCTCCACAAGCTCAACAACGATCCGACTTCGAAGCTAGAGTGGAGGAGTTTATGGTCGAGCAAAAGAAGGTCAATGCTTCCTT
The DNA here is from genome assembly GCA_030789695.1 of Scilla litardierei. NCBI lineage: Eukaryota > Viridiplantae > Streptophyta > Magnoliopsida > Asparagales > Asparagaceae > Scilla > Scilla litardierei. The sequence goes on along the minus strand of CM061137.1, from coordinate 128,989,269 downwards.
GAAGGCGGGCCAAGACTCCCTTACAACCGTTGTAGCTCAAATCTCGGAGCAATTGGCGTTGCTCAATCGGAATACTCAACAATTGCCGGCTCAACCCGAGCAAAACCCACGGGGCAACACCGGCCACGTCAATGCCGTGGTTGCCGTTACAACTAGAGGCGGGAAGGATACCACCCCCGCCATGATTCCTACCGAGGAGCCCGTGGAGGAGAATGTAGAGCCAATTGAGCCGGTAGTTGAAGTTGATAGGGAGAAAGAGCCGCAAGAAAAGGAGAAATCTAGGGCAGAGCAATTGATTGAAGAGAGGCGCTTTATGCCACCGGTCCCGTTCCCCCAGAGGCTTGCTAGGGCAAAAATGGAGAAAAGGCTAGCAAAGTTTCTCGAGTATCTGAGTGGGGTTAGCCTCAACATTCCTTTCCTCGACGCCATCGTGGAAATCCCGACATACGCTAAATTTTTAAAGGATTTGATTTCGGGGGGAAAGAGGAAGGAAAAGATTATGCTCACCGAGGAGGGCTCTTGGTTCACCAAGAGAGAGAAGGAGCCGGCTAAATTCAAAGACCCGGGGAGTTTTCGAATTCCTTGCACCTTGGGCGGCGTCCCTCTACAAAAGGCGTTGGTGGATTTAGGGGCTAGCATTAGCCTCATGCCTCTCTCTATGTTCCTAAGGCTAAACACCGGGACGAAATTGAAGCCCACCGACATGCGTATACAACTAGCCGATGGACGGATCACAAGGCCGGTAGGGATCGCAGAGGACATCCCGCTACAAGTCCCGGAGGGCATATGTTTGCCATGTGACTTCGTGATCATGGACGTTAAGGAGGAGGGAGATACGTCATTGATACTTGGACGCCCGTTCCTCGCCACCGCCGGTGTCATTGTCGACGTGCGAGAAGGTACCCTAACATTGAACGTCGGCAACATCGAGGTGGAGCTTCATATTCCTAAGGCAATGAAACATATGCCTTACCACGAGGAGCTGGGCTACATGGACCTCCTTGACGAGGTTATTGAGGAGGCGATCCCCCATTCGATCGGCGCTCTATTCAAGGAGGATTTCGAGGAAGAGCCGGATTTAGGCCAAGATGAGAAGATAAATGATTCCCCCGACTTCTCCGCTGAAATTGACGAAGGCGACGCTGATGTCGCAAGGATTCGAGAGCTCTGCAAGCTGTCCAAGTTGAAGTCTCCGAAGAAAGCTCCGCCGACACGGAAATCGGCGTCACCGGTGAAGCCGAGGACCGGAGCAAACGCTAGCTTGGGGGAGCCACCCCCCAACACTATTCGAGACGAGAGACCACCGAGGGAGAACACGCCGCCGCAACTTCCGAATCCAAGCGTGCTCCCCGGAAAGTTTGACGGGTGCATCCCATATGCACCAAACATCCCGCATTAATTGAAAATCATAGGGGGTCGAGCTCACGACCTTAAACGAGCGCTTTTCGGGAGGCAACCCGATGGTTATTGCTTTATTTTCACTTTTATTTTATTTTTGTTTTAGAAATTTTTAGTGTTTTGAGTCGTTCGCCCAAAAATTTTGTGATAACGGGTCCTATTTTTCCTGACAGGAGAGGAGAACGAGGTACCCATCATTAGGAGGATGAACAAGGCGACGAGGAGTGCCCCAGGAAGGCGCTCGATGCTTAGGAGGTAGATGAAATCGACTGGAGGAAGAAAAACAGAGTTTAGAGCTCAAACGAAGACAAACAGCAGAAAACAAGGCTCACTCGGCCGAGTATACTAGTCACTCGGCCGAGCACACAAGTTCGTCCGGTCGAGCCGCTCACAAACGAGGGAAGTCTGCTGTACCCAACTCTCTATTTATTTTCCTGATTTCAGTATAACTGCTCCTCGGCCGAGTATATATATTCACTCGGCCGAGTAAAACTGATACGCTCCTAGGGCGAGTCTTGCCGAGTAGCTTGAGCCACTCGGCCGAATGGACTTACTCCACTCGACCGAGGGTGGCAAGGCCACTCGGCCGAAGCGTAGCGGGGAGGAATTTTTACTTAAAGTTCACTCGGCCAAGCGACCCAGTCACTCGGCCGAGTCGTAACTTTTACTATAAATAGGGGCGAGGGTCGGGCTCGTTTTTCGAAACGAACCAAATCGCAACTGCCCCGACTTTTCGACTTCCCAGCGCCCGAACCTCCCCCTCACTCGCCCGATCCCTCGCGCCGCGCCGCCGCTCGGCCACTGACCGCCGGCCGAGCCGCCGCCGCACCTCGCCCGAGTCGCCGCCGGCGGCCACTGCTCCGGCCTACTCCGGTAACCCCATTTTTAGCCTATTCTCTCCTCTTTTGTGTATTTTTTGAGGATCCATGTATCTAACGAACCCCAAACCCAAATTAATTTCAATTTCTATCTATTATACCCCTAATGCCCCATACGTTTTGAATATTACTCGCTGATATCTCCGTTTCATGCGCAGGTTATATTTGGGAGCTTAGGGGAGCCCAGGGGAGCTTCCAGGGACTGATTTGGGCTACGTGGAGGCGTCGTCTTCGCACGCTTCCATAGCTTTGCACTCGCGGCGTGTCGTGGTATATTCTTTCCTTTATTTTACGCACGCCGCATTTTTATTGGTTTTGGTGAGCGCTCGGGGCCCATATGCCGCCCCGGACACGGCCGCGGTCGAGGAGAGCTTCCGCCAAGCGGAAGCGGTCGGATGATGCCGGCCCCTCCCACGAGGTGGAGGACTCTCCTCCGCCTTCTCCACCACACCCCGTCCACCCAGCACAGCCTGCAGGCCCCACACACCCCGCACAGCCTGCAGAGCCCGCACAGCCACTCCCTGCCGCTCCACAGCCACCACCTCCAGCTCCACTTATCGGGCCACTGGGGATTACGTTCCGGAACGACGCACACCACGTCGCTTTCGAGCGTATTTTCCAGCGCTCGATTGTACCCTCCAGGTTCGCACACCTTGCAGACCTAGGACGCCTGGGGGTACTCGAGGGGATGCTCACGTTGTACGACAACGTGGGCTGGCGAGATTTCTTCCAGGTGTCGGCGGACACGTTTATCCGTCCGACACTTGAGGTTCTTAGTTCGATCGCCCGGACCGACGAGGGATGCTCGTTTCGGTTCATGGACCAAGAGTGCCAGGTCACTCTCGGTATGATGAGAACTTTCTTCTCGTGGCCCAATGTCCCTGGGGCCGACCGAGGTTACGCCCACACCCATATCCCCCCACCTTCCTTCGATGCCGGTGCCTTCTGGGCCCGGATTACGGGTCTTCACGCTGCCTTTGACCCTAGTAGGGCCAAGGCCTCGGCCATTGTCCATCCCTGCCTCCGTATAGCTCAGCGCCTCATGGCGACTACCTTTTTGGCCAGATATGAGCTGGGTACGATGTCCATGCCGGAGCTCTATATGCTCTACGCGATGACACGGCCCAGAGCTCTATCTAGGGAGGGCGGTGAGTTGGTCCCCGCCGTCGTGATTGATGTCGCGGCTTGGTTTTTGGACCGCATCATCGTATCGGTGGGCGCTCACTCACCGATATGCTGCGGCGGCCTGATCACCTTGCTCGCCCTTATGACCGACGAGGATTTTCCAGATGACCTGTGATGAGCACCGGGCCCCACTTCACTGTCCATAGATGTTATGGCCCAGATGAAGATGATGCGTCCGCACGGTGAGCGACACTGGGTCTGGCTGTACGGCCCTTACGGTGCCGATTACATGATTCTTCCGAGCCCAGCTCAGACTCAGATTGCACCGGCCTAGGTGGACTGGCTCCCTGTGATGGATGTTCTGATCCCAGCCGCATAAATGCTCGAGGCCGAGGAGGCCGAGCAGGCTCACGCTGCCCCCGCAGACCCTGTTGCACCTGCTGAGCCTGCTGCCCCTGTTGACCCCGTGGCCCCTCAGCCTATCCCTGATATTTCTGCTGCTCCCGACACCTCTGTCCACACTGCTGTCGGTGTCGGGAGTACCCTAGCTGAGCCCACCTCCACTGCTTCCACACCTGCCACCACCACCACTGGCCCTCTGTCTGCCGAGCCCGTTTCCTCTGCCCCACCCGAGCGCCTGCCGACTATAGTTGAGTGCGGAGAGCCCTCTTTTCCCACTGCCGTAGAGACCATGGTCTCCACCTCTGTCTCCACCGCTGCAGTATTCTCTGAGAGTGTCGTGGCGTCTGTCCACACTTCTGTGTCACCGACCTCTCTGGCCGCCTCGTTGCCACTTTTGTATTCTTCTTTCGTTGTTGCTGCCTCCACTTCTCACCAGCCGGTGCCCCGGCCTCGCACTGAGGCCAGGCCCACACTTGCGAGCGCAGCACCTTTCGTTCCCTTGCCTGCTGAGCCCGTCACCTACGCCACCAGAGTACGCCAGCCCCGCCCTACACTGCACAGACCGGTGAGTCCCTCTGCACCACCTCCCCCCGACACTGTACTTCAGAGCATTCGTGCTCTCGAGGGGGCGGTGAGTGGCCTCAGAGGCGACCTTAGGACCCTGTCCGCCACCGTTACTGCGATGGCTGGCCGCTTCGACCTCCTCCCGCATATTCACTACTGCCTTACCCAGGTCCTGGAGCGACTCCCCCGCGTACCCCCACCCACCCAGCAGGTCACCACCCCCACTCCTACACACAGCCAGCCTGCTTCCACTTCCACACCCACACCCGCTCAGCAGCCTGTCCCACCACCACCACCACCACCACCACCACCTCCGCCTCAGGACGGAGACGGCGCGGCACCACCTTCTTAGGCACCCTTGATGCCATCGATTCTTTTTGCCGTTGTGCTGCCCGTTTCTGCTGGGTCCTGATGTTTTTTGTCCACCCCCCTCCCCTCACTATTCTTGGGTACACATTTCCTTTATATATCTTTATATATCTTTTTTTGGGGGAGAGGGAGAGTTTTTGGTGTCACACCTTTATATCTGTATCACTCCTATATCTGCATGCATCATGTCCGCATCACATTTTTCGTTTCATTATTTTCTTATTTTTCCTCATGCATGCATCCTCACTTACCCCTCACATTACTTGTCTCTCGGTGTGCCACACTTTGCACATTGAGGACACTGTGCCATTTAGCTTGGGGGAGTGAGTTCTCACGTTCTTTTTGATTTACCACCTTTATTTTTAGTTTTTTCACGCCATTTTCCGCCTTTGCACTTATTTTCATCATTTTTTTCTTTTATTTTACCATGCATCACGTTTTTCTTATTTTCTTTGTGTGCCGCATTGTAAATAGTTTTATTTTTCCCTTTATCTTTATTTCTTTTTCATCTCATGCTAGAGATGACTTTTCTGTGATGATGATGCCGTGGAGTTAGCTTCCTCTATATGCATGCTATATTTGTCATGTCTTAGATTTTATTTCTGATATCATATGCTGTGATTTGCCTTGCATTTAGAGATAGTAACCCACACTTTTTCCGCATGAAAATGAATGAAATTTTATTATTAGCTGAGTCTGAATATTCATATGTATGCTATCGCAGAAAACACACCAAGATTCACGCATTGAATGCTTATATCTGGAGTACCGTTTTCTTTTCCTATATCACTTCTATATGCATGATTTGTACATTTCACTTCAGGATGATTGAATGATGTTAGCTATGATAAATCTGGATTAGTTTAGCTTTTTTGTGATTGAAACTGAGTAGATTAGATTACCTTGCTGAAGTTGTCGTGCACGTCCTATAGAGTGAACCGAGAGATATATTTATTTCTTTCTCCACAAATCTTGAACATCATTTCTCTATTTTAAAATCATTGGTGAATCTCCCCTTAGCAATTCTATTATATGGCATTTCCCCCGCTATTAATTCCTAGCTCCAAATTTCCCAAAACCAAAGAAAAAAAAGAAAAAAATTCTTGTATGTTCTTACTTCTCTTTGAGTTGGGATCATTGTGTATATATGTTATTTGAAAAAAAAAGAGAAAAAAAAAGAAAAAAAGAAAAAGAAAAAGAAAAGAGGAAAGAACCTCAATAAAAGATCTCATCTCATGTTCTCTCTTTCTTCTCTCTTTTTGTATTTATTTTCATTACTTTTGGAGCTTTATAAAAATGGGGATGTAAATATTTTTTTTATGCCACCACGCTTATAGATAAGCTTGGGGGAGGGAATCCAATGATGTGTGAGAGAGTGACTACTTGACGTTGCACGACAACCTAGGCTAAGTAATATTCTATACTCGGTGAGATTATTTCTAGCTTTGCGAAGTCCAAAAATCTATGCCTAGCACTCATTTCATGAAATCCATGCTTATCTATTCTTTCTATTCTATTGTGTGATACTCTTATACTCCTCATATAAAGCATTCAATTGAAAAGTGTGTGATCTGCGATTCGTATACCGCTTTAAATGATTCAGACGATGTTAATTCTAAAATTATTCCGTTTTTCATTATTATATCGTTGTTCGTGGGTTTTCTATTTCTATTTGCACCATTATACTATGATATCGAAATAAAATTCTTTGACATGTGTTTTTCATTCGGTGCATGCTATATGAGTATGCAAAACCCACGTCCTGAGAAAATGATCTAGCAGCTTCCCTTTTCGCTTCTTTCTTTCTTCTTCGTTTTTATTTCGTTTTCGTTTTTCTTTGTTTTTCATTTTTTTGTCGTTTTAGTTTTCTGAATCCACCGGGTTCGCCTTTTACTTATCTTCCTCGAGGACGAGTAAGAGGTAAGCTTGGGGGATTTTGATCACTCCTTATTTTACACTTTTTTCCCGCATGTTTGCATGCCATTTAGATCGCTCAAATCATGTTTTTCACGATATATCGAAGATATTGCGATGCTTTTCACGATTTGTTGTTTTGTCGCATTTCAGGTGATTTGGAGCGATTTGGAGTGATCTCGAGATACGCCTACTCCAGAGTGTCACCGATGACCTCCCCGAGGGGTATTTTGCTATTGGAGAGGAGCAGCAGAAGAAAGAACGTCGCAGGAGCGACGAGGAGGCCAAAACAAGCTGATTGGGCATTTTTGGTGTCCCACTCGGCCGAGTGAAGGAGTCACTCGGCCGACCAGCGAGACACCGCTCGGCCGACCTGATCGGACACGCTTTATGTGTGCACTCGGCCGAGCGACAGAAGCCACATCGACCGAGTGACGAGATCCCGTCCGCCCGAGTGGCACTCAGACGAAGCCATTCAAAAATCGCCAACTTACTGTTTTTCGTCTGCCTGAGCTTCAGAAGACCCACTCGGCCGAGTGGCAAATGCCGACCGCCCGAGTACTAAGAAGCCATCGACCGAGTGACGACAACTCACTCGGCCGAGCGACTCCCGAAGTGAAGACCCCCGAAGACCCAGACTTACTGGAAATTTACAGGGTTTCTCACTCGGCCGAGCGACTTTTGTCACTCGGCCGAGTGCGACGCGCTGCCTGTAGTGAAAATTGTGGTTTTCAGGCTGCGCAGGGGCATTTTGGTCACAGTTTTTTGGATGATTTTGGGGGGTATTTAACCACTGTTTTTACCCTAGGTTAGAGAGCTTTTCTCTTTAATTTTGGCAGCTTTTAGATTAACTTTTTAGATTTTATTCTTGTGATTGGAGAGGAGACAAAAGTTGATTTTTGTTGGATTATTGGAAGAACTCCATTGGTTTGTGTCTCTCTCCTCTAAAAATACTATTTTTATTGCTTATCTCAATATTGTGATGAATTCTCTTGTTAATTTCATTGACTATTTTTGTATTTGTGCTATGAATTGTGAGTAGTCTACACGTCTTGGGGCATGGGGATGAACCCTACGAGCCCAATTTCAGATTTGTGATGAATTGGTAGAAATTTTGCTAGAATTGCTATTAGGGTTAGATTGGGATCGATTTACTACGGATAGCTAGGTATTCATACCGATTGGGATTTGCAAGAGATTGGATCCCAACTCGATAGGAAACCCTAGAAATCCGAATTGGGTTGGAATCGAATTTCTGTAGTATCGGTTTACAAGAGATTGGACCGATACTAGGGTTTCCGGTTGCAATTCCGTGCCGATACCCGTTTGCAAGAGATTGGACGGGTAGGAACTATCCCAACCTAGGTCGCGGCCCGAGTTTGCACGAGAGTGGGCTCGGGGCGCGATTGAACGATGATGTTGATCCTAATGCTAGCTTGCCTAGGCTAGGGTTTGCAAGAGATTGGACCCGAACCTAGGATAGCTATAGACCGACAACAGCGCGAGAGCGTGAGCTAGGTATTACATTCAGTTGCAACTAGTTCATCCAAAATTTTATCCTAGCAATCTTGATACCAATGAACCACATTGACGAAATACGGTGAGTGGCGGGAATTCCCCATTCCCTAGACATCCTTTATTTGATTTGATATCTTCGTACTTTGTCTGACGATTGTGACAGGATCGCCAAAGGCAAATTTCTCTCTTTTCTGTTCTTAATAGCCAGGTTGATTGGAGCAAGCACTTTCATTCGTCCTCCCTGTGTTCGATAACCCGCTCGCCGCTACACCGTGCGCTTGTGGTAAAACTACAATCGTTCTTCGGGTTACATTCCAGAGCGATCAGTAGGTTCCCCACATCTTTTTCATCTAAATAAATTAATATGTATTAATGCAAGTGTACATTTTTACATGTTTTATAACCGTTGCATTAAATTGTTTAAACTGAGATATTCTGAGATGCAAGCGTGCATTTTCCTACCTGTTATTAAATGTTACTTTATCTAAACTGCTTATTACCATGCTGCAAATTAACTGTTAGAAATGCATGCTAGATACATGAATGAACATGATAATCATAGAATGATACATGCCGTTTGGCTACCAGATGTTACATGCCGTTGGCTACGAAATGTTACATGTCGTTGGCTACTAGATCGTGCAGGTCGGGTGTTGACTAGCATGGCTCGTGCCCAGTATCATGGTTGTTTAGCTGATTGTGGCTCGTGGCCCAGAAAGTACACGTAGGTGGGGTTGGGTTCGCGGGCACTAGTCGGAAGTAAACGGGTTACCTTCGGGGGCACTTGAAGGTAGATTCACTTGCTTTCTGCCTAACGACGTGAACCTTAGACACGCACTTAAACACATTATTGAACAGATACCGAACATGTTAACTTATGGGCCTGCTGTTGTTTCTTTTAAACAGTCTGCCATGTTTCAACTGTTAAATAGAATTACCATGTTTTCACTTTCATTAGAACTGCCATGTTCATAATTGTACTACTGATTGCTATCATAAATTGTGTAATCAGCTAGCTTCTCTTTTACCATGCTTATGTATAATTGCCATGCTCACCACGCTTTACTTGTGCACTACACTTTACTATGCTCACCTGTTTTTATTCTATTAGTAGACAATGCCATTACCTGCTATATTCTTTTAATTGCTTAAATGAGACTAATGCTTGGTAACCTACATGAGTAACCCTCACTGACGGGCATTGTATTTGTGTTTTAATGCAATGTCCGTCAGGTTCTGAGGACATTTTTGCAGATCCTAATTCCAGCTAGTGTGATCCACTAGTTGCAGGACTTTTCCAGGAAGATGCTCTTAGACTGCTTTTGCTCGTAGATCCATTGTATCAACTTTAAGTATTCTGTGTTGTAAGAGCCATAAGTCCACACTTCCTTTCCTTATTGTTGTATTCCATTTCTGAGACGATTGAGATTGTAATAAAAACAATTATCAGCGTTGTTTTTTAGTATGCATTGCAAGAACCTGCAAGATTTCACACAGACGCTTATTGTGTCAAGTCAAGGATGGGAGAAAAGCAAAAGTACCTCCACCTTGCTTAGACATGCGGACCCGCTCGCGTCCTCGCTCCCAAGCATAATGGGAAGCGGGGCGTGACACAGAACTTGTGGGGGAGATCACCGAACGAGTCGATGGAGCGGTTGGGCAAGCCGTTGTACCACTCCACGACCAACTTCTTCAAGGTCGTCTGGAAAGCTCGACAAAGGAGCGCGTCATCCGCTCCATGAATCTCCATAACTCCCCGGTATCACTACACATGCTCTAGGGAACCGCCCGAACCATAATAAATTCAAATTGAGGGAGTTTGAACCTATGGGGTACCGGGGTTGAGATCACTCTCCTGGTCAGCGGGTTGGCCTCTTCGGGGTTGGGGTCCTATGGGAGGCATAGGCGACCTTCGGGAGACATTCCGACCTCCTTGGAATTCTCATCACTGATTGGAACCACCAGATGAGCCACCTCGGTGCTCATGGGTGTTCCTCTCTCGCTCCCTAGGGTTCATACTGTAGAGGAATATGCCCTCGGATCATTTGTATTTGATGCAAATGAAAATTTAAGCCTAGATAGGGACTAATTTGCATATGATGCAAAAGAGATTAAATGTGTCTTAAATTGTTTAAGACTATATTTAATTAAATAAACGCGTTGAAAAGGTTACCTAGATGACGGGATCGTTCCGCTCTAAACGCAGGTTCAAACCGCGTCAAAAACGGAGTCCAAATGCACAAGTTATAGCCAAAACAAGTCAGCCCAAACTGTTGGGCTGAAACCAGCGAAAATGGAGGCCCACCAAGCCCGAATTTTCTGGTTAGGGTTTTTTGAAACCTGGGATTTTCTTGACGGCTACGTTTCTAAGAGAAGCATGACTTTTGGCTAACTTTGGACAATTGTTTGAAGGGTCAAACGGACTCGGATTGACGAGCCGTTTTTTCCTACGCGTTCACCGTTGAACCCTCTTCGATTTGGTAGGTTGTACCAACATTGAAGCTCAACGTTGAGGGAGTTAAAATTCGAGGAATTTTGCCATTTGTGAAAGGCAAACTAACTTGATTTAATTAACTCTCAATTATTAGTCCCACATCGGATTTTGAGAAAAGGAGAGAGTCCGCCGCCTATATAAATAGGGGCCTCCCCCTTCCTCCAAACTCGTCCCAAGCTCTAGATCTGAGCGGCTCTCGTAAATGTTGGAGCACGCTCGGATCTAAGCTAAATTAATATTTCTCTATCTCCCTATAAATTTCGGTCTTGCTCCTGAGGGCTCTGGCAAAGCCGCAAAGGAGTTCGGATTCAGATCCGAAATCTAGGCGGAGGTTTCACTCGCGTGAAACTTTCTTCGGCGCGTGGTTGGCTCGGCGGCACGAGGATTGCTCGCCTCGGGATCCGGAGCGGTTTGAGGAGCGGTTCGGGGAGCGGTTCGAGGAGCAGCTCGGCGTGAGACGGGGAGCGGCTCGGAAGACGGTGCGGAACATCTCGCCTGCCCCAGGGCTGAGATTCCGGGTATGTGTTTAATTTAGCATTAGTTTAATTTAATCGCAGTAGGCTAGATCCTTCTTGGGATGGTCAGACCCATCCCAAGTCGGCATAGATCTTGGATTAGGGTCTTGGACCTTAGGGTTAATTGTTAATTAGATTAACATGATTTATTTTCCGCTGCTTTTCTGTCTATGTTCCGTCCGACTTAGGACGAGCATAGAGTTTTTGTGCCCTAAGGGTCCCAAAAACCCTTCAGTGGTATCAGAGCTAGGTCTGTGTTTCGATCTAGCCTGCGATTTTATTAAACCTGAAATGCTTTTAAATACTTTTAAAAAAATGTTTTTTAAAGTTATGAGATAATTTTCAAAAATGTTTTAGATGTTCAAAAATTCTATTTGATAAATTTTGAACATGGAAATTTTTTAAATGACGTCTTAAAATTTATGTGATAATTTTTAAAACTAATTTTAAATCTTTTAAAATTTATGCGATAAGTTTAAAGTGCCTAAAAATTTTATATGATAAATTTTTTAAGCATGAAAGTTTTTTAAAATGATGTTTTAATTTTATGAGATATTTTAAAACTGATTTTAAAGGTTAAAATTTTTATGCGATAAAATTTTTAAAAGGTAGCATGCAAATTTGTGATTTTAAAAACAATTTTTTATGAGATAAAAATAAAATATTTTTAAAATCATATTTTAAATTTAAATATTAAATTTATGTTTGCATGCTAAAATTGTTTATGTGATAGACATTGTTCTATTTAAATTGTTAAATAGTTGTACACCTCTTATGCGATAAATTAGTGTAGCTTTATGGCTAGTTCATCTTGTCCCTTATTTGATAACACAAGACAACCTTTTAGGTTAGCCATTAAGAAATGATTAAAATTTATTACTTGAATTTTAATGACATGCTATGTTTTAATAAAATATTAACAATGCTTCAAGACCTAATTCCTGATTAGGGTAGTCCTTTTAATGAAAATTTTAATTCTAATTGTTATTATTAATCCTCATTTAAGGACTTCACTTTTGGCGTTGGTTAATAAATTTATTAAAATCCTAATAACGATTAGGATAGCACGTGAACCTTATAGTTGATAAGGATTTAATAAAAGTTATTAAACAAATTCTAAAATTTTGAATTTAAGGATTCAACTAGTTGATAGGATTAATTAGTTGTTAATAAAAGTTGTTTAGTCTATGGCACACATATAAAAATGACAAGCTTCATTCAATGGACCATGATCCAGTCAATGTGCTTGGCTAAGAGTTCTGGATCACCCTTTAAGGGATAGTGATCCTGGCTTAGTCAATTCCATGGCCGTGTTCCGCTGGACCGCAATGTCGCGAATCATGATTGTATGACACCCTGGACTATATCTAGTCAATGCGTTATAAATCTTATTAAAGATTAATCCGTATCCCTCCTTGATTTTGGAGCTTGGTAACTCAAAGAAGACAATTATAGTTGTTGAGTCTCCTCAAGCTATGACATGTTTATCTTTAAGGAACAAACTCCAACATACATGTGATGTAGTCTAGACTTGACCCAAATCGATACGTCGGGTCTCCTCGAGCATCGATCTAAGTCAAATCTGGACACGAAATCAAGGGTGTGACTAGACCAGTCATTATGATTTGTTGAGTCTCCTCAAGATCATAAGTGACTGTGGGTAAAAAACGATAGGGAGTCACATGTGATGTGATTGACTAAGAGTTAGTCTACCAATCATGGAACCAATCAACTTGTTGAGTCTCCTCAAGGTTGTGAGGTTCAGGATGATTGGATCCCTCTTTCACTAAATTTTAAATATTTTAATTCGATTAAATCGTTCGTTATTAAGCTTTGAAACGATCGTAAAAATAGTGGGAGGATATAGATAGATAAAAGCCATTCTACCTATATTTAATTTTGAACATATGCCAAAACTAGGGCAAGACTATGTTTACCGAAGGAATCAAAAATATATTTTTTTAATGGAATTAGTTAATTGGTCAAATAGGTTGATTAATTGAATATCAAGTTAAATTCTAATTGATAGGATTAAACTATATTCTCGTTGACATTAAAATGACCTTCTAAAGAACAGACTTAAGAAATACGATTTCATTAAGTTCTGGGTCCAACAAATAAATTCACGCTACATGTCACCCGTCTCTATATGAGGCAGCTTGAACATATATGATATTCGAAATATGTTTCTCCATACAACTTGTCGAGCTACCCTCAAGGTTGTATGGACAAACAATTTTGATCCGCAAAGTTTGAGAATTCGATCAAACTGTTTGAGTCGAATACGAGTGCATGAGCGGTGCAAGACTATGTATCCCAACCGGATCTTGAGACAAGCAACTTCTTGAGCTACACTCAAGATTGCACCTCTCAGGCGTTTGGATACATAAGATGCTTGCATAGCTATTTATTTATGTTGGTCTATTTATATCTAAATGTGATTTAGAAAAGGAAGAAGGCACTCCGGAAAGTCAATCGAGTTTAATAGTTTAATTTATCATTAGTAAAGGCATAAGTAGGAGGAAATGAAAATGTGACATATTTTGATGTCACGATTTTATAATTATTGTTATACAAAAGACGTCTAACACAATTTGACGAATGTCGTCACCTCGCTTCTGAAGCAATGTTTTGCGTTAGTAATTTATGTATAATGATAATATATATATTAAATGTTAATATATATAAATACACAAGATAGTAGCAAACTTGTATGGAAAAATAGACTAGGCCGTATCGAGAGACTAAGCTTCACAAGTCACATAAAGAGGGGTCTGACCTCTCGTATTATGATGTCTGCGGACACTTGTGAGTCTTATCCTCTTAGATAGAATGGCCGAAACCCATCTGTAAGACAGTGGGAGAATGAGTTGTCGAACTCAGTCTGGTACATACTGATGTGCCCGAGTCTAGATTAACCAAATTAAGTTATTCGTATATTTTATTAAGACACGTGTTCTTGATGAAACACAAGTCTGATAAAATAAAGAACGAAATGACTAAAGTATTTAAACTGATTCGATTAGATCGAATGGTCAAATACTTAGCTACATTAAATCTTGCGTAATTAAAAGAAAATGTGATTTTCTCTCAGGTCAAGTCTGTTAACACATCCGTGTGTCAAAAGGTATGAATCACACTTAGTTAGACTTGGTGTGATCCATTGTAAGTGACTCTGAGTTAAGTCCTCCTTCTGGGTTAAGTCCCAGATAGTAATGCCTAGGTTTTGATAATGTCCTGTGAGGACATTATCAATAAGATATTCATTAAATCAATCATTAGGAAGTTGTATAATTACTCGAATTTCGTGAGACGAAGAGTCGAGTTAAACATCATAACTGATGATGACTTAGTCAACTTCCGGGATGAAATTCGGAGTAGTAACTCCGATTTAAAAACTTGATGCAATCAGAATAGGTCCGTGTGCGTAAATAAATTTTGGAATTTAGTTTACGTGCACAAGGAAAATGTTTCCTCACTTTCTGTAAGTAAATCTTTAAGTTGAAAGATTGGTGCAGAAAGGAATATAGTGAAATGCAATCATGTTGGTCGAGAACGGTTTTTCCATACTAATTCCTATAAAACGGATTATAATGAAACCGGTTTCCACCAGCAGATGTGTACAGAACTACTCGGACCAAACTCGATGTAAACGCTTAAGTTGACCATGAAAATTGGAGCATTCACTTACAAGTTCGTTTTTCTAAATATGATTTAGACGGACCAACTTATTTGAATTAGCCAGATAGTTTTCAAGGTCAGTGGGAGCGTATAAATTACATGCGATGCATCAAAGGGATGGAACATATATATTTTGATGAAGTGATCAAAAGAGTTTGATACTTTATCAGAAATAGATATGAGCCATTTATGACCATTAACTAATTTAAGATTATTATCGTAAGGTACGATGAACTGGATAAGATCCAAATAAATAAAATATTATGGATTCCGACAGACCAAATGAATTATTTGAATGAGATTCAAATGGTTGGTCTAATATGAACATAGAAACACCTTAAGTCTATAGTGTAGACGGTTTTAGCAGATCCACTCACGAAGGCTCTACCACATGAAGTCGGGAAAACTTATGTGTAAAAACGGTATTAGATACCGAGATAAATGGGCCTGAGTGCAAGTGGGAGATGTTGAGAGATGCTACCCTCGAGGCTATCTATCTTCATGTGTGAATAGCACAAACATCTTGTTCGAAATAACAGTAAGCTGTTTGGTAATAATTTATCTAAAGTTATGTTATAATGTAGTTAACATTAGATATTAACTTAGGTAAAGTCCTGAGACTTTATGCAAGGTCAAACATGTATCGAGATGAGTATCTCGATCATGGAGAAATGTTTGACCGTCTGTAGCATAAGTCTAAAAGGGTTCGTGGTCGTAGATGTTTCGAGACAAGGATATCGAAACATCGGATAGACCATTGTGTCTTAGTCTTCACCGTTTAGCGGTGGCGATGATCTCATGATCGCTTGACTTGGCGAAGTCGTAGACGAGACACATGTGCTCATTAGAGAATGAGTTCACTGAACGATCCACAAGAGTTATCATATGGTTATATTGACCAATCTGTCAATGATGACTCTGAGTGATGATAGGCTAGTTGGTCTTTTGACTTGAGGTCATTTTGACGAACCTGTGCGTGAACGGTGCCACTTAGATCAAATGACCTAGCTTCGAGGCAAGGCCTGTCGAAAGGTCTTTGATTGGGTGTCACTTGAAGCGTACGAGGCGAGTAATGACCAAGAGAGGATTCGTCTCTCCCGGTCAATGGGAGTTAGTGTCGTAGGGTTAGTTCGATCTTTAGTAAAATCTCTGGCCAGAGTTTGTTGGAAGAAGTCCAACATTATTTGACTAAAGATCGATAGAAACTAACCGGAGTCAAGTTATTGGGGTTGACAGTTTGACCGTACCCTAGACTTGACTTACACGACATAGTTTAGACGAAAAGACTATAACTGCGGAATTCATCACGGAAACAGTCAGGGTGGTCCCGACAATACTCATGTCAATGAGTCAACCACATAATGATGATTCCTGAAGCAGGGACGGTAACCACTGCTCGTGGTCACTGCCGTATAGGGCTTCGAGCCCAACCTGTTGTAAGGGTCAGGCTGTAGGGTCTCACACAGAGTGCGATCTTCGTCTAGTAAAAGGTAGAAATTAGTTAGGGAGAATAATTTGCATTTGATGCAAGGGATAAAATATTGCAAAAGATGTTTGCAATCATCTCGTGCATTCGGGATAAATGATCCTGAGTGCAAGTGGGAGATGTAGAGGAATATGCCCTCGGATCATTTGTATTTGATGCAAATGAAAATTTAAGCCTAGATAGGGACTAATTTGCATATGATGCAAAAGAGATTAAATGTGTCTTAAATTGTTTAAGACTATATATAATTAAATAAACGCGTTGAAAAGGTTACCTAGATGACGGGATCGTTCCGCTCTAAACGCAGGTTCAAACCGCGTCAAAAACGGAGTCCAAATGCACAAGTTATAGCCAAAACAAGTCAGCCCAAACTGTTGGGCTGAAACCAGCGAAAATGGAGGCCCACCAAGCCCGAATTTTCTGGTTAGGGTTTTTTGAAACCTGGGATTTTCTTGACGGCTACGTTTCTAAGAGAAGCATGACTTTTGGCTAACTTTGGACAATTGTTTGAAGGGTCAAACGGACTCGGATTGACGAGCCGTTTTTTTCCTACGCGTTCACCGTTGAACCCTCTTCGATTTGGTAGGTTGTACCAACATTGAAGCTCAACGTTGAGGGAGTTAAAATTCGAGGAATTTTGCCATTTGTGAAAGGCAAACTAACTTGATTTAATTAACTCTCAATTATTAGTCCCACATCGGATTTTGAGAAAAGGAGAGAGTCCGCCGCCTATATAAATAGGGGCCTCCCCCTTCCTCCAAACTCGTCCCAAGCTCTAGATCTGAGCGGCTCTCGTAAATGTTGGAGCACGCTCGGATCTAAGCTAAATTAATATTTCTCTATCTCCCTATAAATTTCGGTCTTGCTCCTGAGGGCTCTGGCAAAGCCGCAAAGGAGTTCGGATTCAGATCCGAAATCTAGGCGGAGGTTTCACTCGCGTGAAACTTTCTTCGGCGCGTGGTTGGCTCGGCGGCACGAGGATTGCTCGCCTCGGGATCCGGAGCGGTTCGAGGAGCGGTTCAGGGAGCGGTTCGAGGAGCAGCTCGGCGTGAGACGGGGAGCGGCTCGGAAGACGGTGCGGAACATCTCGCCTGCCCCAGGGCTGAGATTCCGGGTATGTGTTTAATTTAGCATTAGTTTAATTTAATCGCAGTAGGCTAGATCCTTCTTGGGATGGTCAGACCCATCCCAAGTCGGCATAGATCTTGGATTAGGGTCTTGGACCTTAGGGTTAATTGTTAATTAGATTAACATGATTTATTTTCCGCTGCTTTTCTGTCTATGTTCCGTCCGACTTAGGACGAGCATAGAGTTTTTGTGCCCTAAGGGTCCCAAAAAACCCTTCACATACTTCGGTCGCGTCTCCGTCGCCACAGATCATTACGCCTAGGAGAGTGGAGTTTTGATCGGCGGGGACTTCGGATCTGGTGCGAGTGTTCTTCTTGTCTCAGGCTCCACGATCTCCCGTGCCGGTGACTTTCAGTAGCGTGATTCGGCCTGGGGAATTTTGTACTCCCGAGGCCGACTCCTGGGAAATCCTCGGCTCCCCTCTTGGAGCCTCTCCCAGGCGGGGATGATGAACCGACGTTGTCGAACTGCCGCGTCTTCGTCGAGCTACCTTTGCAGAGCCGCTGTCTCCTCTTCGTCGAGTTGCTTCTGCAGGGCGTCCACCTCCTCTTTGAACTGGGGGATGATGTCTCGCCTCACGTTGTGGGGCCTAGAAGGGCCTTCGGACGGATGAGGCCCAGTGGGTCTGGTAGCGGCCCAAGTTTCCATCATCTTGGTGAAGGCTTCGAAGTTCTCGTAGAGTTGCGGGCCGCGGCCTGAATGACAATGGCAGACCCCTCAAGGGGCAAATCCAGTGGGGGAGTCCTTCCAGGAGAATTGGCTCCTCGGCCATGTGCATCTTGCCACGAAGAGAACTGCAGTGACTGCATGTGGGGCCTGACATGAGTGTACCATAAGTTTCCTCTGACGTCGCCAATTGTTGCGGGTCAAATCCGCCTAACAATGAAATTTGTATGGTGGGGAATCAAGGGTACGTTGATTACAAGTTAATGGGGGTTTTGTAGAGGCTAATATGCCTAGGAACACGATCTTGGAGATGTAGAATCCCAAGTCGTCCGAAGGTCGTCGACCGCTTGGTAGATGGGCCGAGCTTCCTGCACGACGAGCAGCTCGTCAGAAAGGCTGGGTTGGCTGTCAACCCGTAGCCTCTCCAAAAATGAAGTCAATAAATGACTCTTCAGAGGTAGGTCGGACACGCATGCCGATCTTAAAGTGGAACGTCTTCGCGTGACGAGCTTGTGAGGAAGGCACAGATATATGGATGATATCCGACTTTGTGTATTGAATGGGAGTTAATATTTTAACTAACCAACCCCTCTCTAGGTGGCTGGAAGGGGTATTTATAATGGAGAGAGTCAGCTGAGCGCCATCTAATGAACTGTCGTTTTTTTGCTTAGCTGAAGCTCGGCTGGAGCATTAATGGGGAAGTGATTGGTCGGCGAGGGTGTCAGAGATATTATCGCACCACCTCAACCTATCATTAACTAAATGTCAGAGAGTGTCAGAGATATTTGCGTATTAATGGAGACGCGACAGGAAACCGTCAGTTGTCGTCTTTAACCTCTGGCATTAATTGGAGGCGTAGGTGGCCCTACGTCACAATGGCGAAGATACTTGTGGTCGCCAGGTCGCCGAGGGCTGCCTCTGGAGACCGTCGAGCTTGTCGTCTGAGCTTGGTGTCCCAAGTCTTTTTCAGTCCGTCCTTCTTGTTCGGTCAGTAGGCGAGGTTCGTCGTTAGCCGGGGTTCACCTCTAAGCTTGGCGGCGAGCTTCCGCCCGACTAGTTAGACGAGCATCTCTCTTGATTCATCGGACCAGCTCCCCCGCTCGGTAGGGCGAGCTTCTTCTTAGGGGGTTGATCTCCTCGTCTGGGCTCGCTCTTGTACAGGCTGGTCGGCGAGCTTATTCGCTTGGGCCTCGACTATGTGGGCCTTTATTTTTTGGGCCGGCCATCAGGTCGTAACAAGTTCTTATGATGCATGCAGGACGAAGCATTATAATTTCTAAATCCAGCACATGGATCCTGTAACCCGACTACATTCCAAGTATGGGTGAAGCTGGGACGAATAATTATCAAATAATTTTGTAGATGATTATGTCATTGTCTTTATTCATCTGACTAATCATTCTGATCTGTTTTGCATCGTGTCAAAGTAAAATGAAAATGTGTAAATATTCACACAATAAACGAATAAATATGATAGTTTGCGTATTCAACACATTTGATTATTAGATTATTTGACTCGTACAACAATTGTTTGTTTCGTTTATCATTGACTTGACATGAGAATACGAAAGTTGAATTGACAAAAATTACTCACCGCGTTGCATGTTGTGCACGATGAGTAAAAGTGGATACAATGACAACAATTTCTCATCGCATACATCAGTCAAACAAAAAAATGTTGCATGTTAAGTGCGATGAGAAATTTTGGTAAGTGAAACATATTTTACTCACCACGCAGAACTAAGAGTATAAGCGTGTGTTTTAAATTGTTGTTTTCGTTACTTTTTAAAACAGTATATCATACGCGTGGCGGATGCTCAAAGTAGTTCTCTAAGCGCCCGTGCATAGTGGTGGCAAACGGGTCGGGTTCGGGTCAGGTCAGGTTTGACCCGAACCGAATAACAGCATACCCGAACCCGACCCGGATTATATCCGGGTCACGATCCGAAAACCTGAACCCGACCCGGTGTAACCCGGTTTGACCCGAACCCGACCCGATTTGTTTGGCGGGTCGGGTTCGGGTGGCGGGTTAGGATTGGAAAAACTTCTTCATTAATTCAAAGGAAATTGTGGCAACAATTAGACTCGAACCCATGACCTTGGGCATCTGCACTTGGGAAATTACAACCAAGCTACAAAGCCACTTGATAATTGCTTATATTTGTTATGAACGAGAAAAGGATTTGGAGAAGGGTTGAGGCTAGGAAACCCCTAGCCTCCTTTATATAGTATTCATAATGGGTACTCATGTGGGTGGATACCCAATAGGCCCAATGGGTCCTATTCATAACACTTCCCCTTATCCAACCAACGTGGTATACTCGACTTATGAATACTGAATGATTCATTAGTACTACTGAGTATCTAAAGGGGTGGATACTTCTGGATCCAAGTTAAGGGTAACTGCCTCGTTAAAAACCCTTAGCTATGGAAAACCCTGTGGGAAAAACCAATAGCGAAAGGAAAAGAGTACAGCACTCTATAACTTCCCCTGATTTGGGGATGTGTCGAGGGGTGGATACTTCTGGATCCAGAGTCAATGTGGTTGCCTCATTAAAACCTTGACTATGGAAAACCCTGTGGGAAAAACCACTAGCCAAGGAAAAAGAGTACAACTCTACAGTTGACTCCCCCTAATCTGATCAAGCTTCAGGCTTGCAGATCTCCTATATATCTATACATTTATCTCCTATGTGTCTATACATCCATCTCATCTACAACATTCCGAAAGCAAAAGTAAAGTACAAGCATCACTCATCTATACAAGTTTCACTCATATAAGGCATTAGCTGAAACTAAAGGAGCGCTAGCAAACTTGGTAGACAGCTCCACGTCTCAATCGTCATTGTCTATGAGGTACTTCAGGACCTGGCATTGTATGTTCTTGAACTGCTCCTTGGGTGATGGGCTTCTCGGAATGGTGGAAGGATGTAGACTTGGAAGGATTCTGTGTAGATCTTCAGGAGGTGGACGTCCCTTTTATTCCATTCATCGCGATGATCTGTAACCTGCATATGCAAATACATTTAACATAGAGGATTTTTCCTCGACCCTTGGAGATAGCGCAGAAGCTACATATCTCTGGTCCAGTGGTGCGCTGGGGGCACTGCACTGTACCTGGCTAATAGCTATACTGCTAACGCTCAAAAGAGACGCATGCAGTTGGCCAGGTATAAGAGTGTTTCAAAGACACTTAAGGTACTTCCGGACCATATATATTCTTCCCCTCTTCCAGCTAACGGAAAGTGATCTTTTAATGTATATCCATACAACCAAATAGGTGTATTTGGTGGAGAATGAAATTAATGTTTCTTCATCAATCATCATTGTATGAAGTTTACATCTTCGGGATGATTTATTAACGTCATTTTCAGGATGATAGTTCATTTCCAGGATAATAGTTCATCTTCAGGATGATGGTTCATCTTCCAGATGATTAAAGTTCTGTAAGCCTAGAATTTATGCCTGGCTAGGGCTTTCATATCATATCATATCTGATAGATAGGCTTTAACAGATATTTCGGTAATTTCTCTTCAGGAGATCCGATAATATTTTGAGTTATTAAAATAATCTCAAATCTTTTAATTTGCTCTCTTAAGAACAATACTGTTTTTAAGAGGTGCAAACAACAACCTTTTAGTATGAGTCCTTTAAGGATCTTTGTCTAGGTTGTCTTTCCTTTAATCATATTATTAATATGTGTCCCAAAAAGAAAGGAAAGTAAAGAAATTTGTTCATGCAGTTGAAGAAATTTTATATCGGTGATGTTGTCACATCCAATAGCAACATCAACCAAAAATTCCCTCTTTTGCCATTCGTTGGGTTACGCCTTGACATAAACCAGTCGATGCATCAGATTCATCGTGTAAGTGAGTTCAGCTCATCTTACTTGATTACTTCCTGGTTTGAGCGATTTATACCTCTAAAACTATAGCAAATTAAAATGCTTATAGCTAACGATTTTATTTTAATTCTCCTTCAATACTCAGTTATCCCACAGGATTTGATATCATTTTTGATACCAGGACTTCAGGTCCAACACCTCATATTTCATAAGTGAGTCCAGCTCACCTTATTATTGCCTCATTCCACATTGTTATAATTTGGCCAAATCTCTATCTTTGCTTTAGGCAAAGCAGAGTTGTGGAAACGATATTTTATATTTAACTGGCAAAATGAAATATGAGAGAATTTGTCGACAACATGTGTTCTTTCTTGTCCAAAACTCACCCCGTACGTACTATAATCATTTGATTTCTCCCAGAGGTGTCTCCTTCACGACGCGTTAAAGAAGTGAAGGTTCTGGGACGGGTAAAGAATATGGACAGATCCAGAATTGGTCCTTAGCAACCAAGTTGCAATAAGGTTCTAGATTTGAGCTCACTTTCCTGTGGTGGTATTGTTTTTTCGGTCTCCAGGAGTAGATCTCTCTTTTTGGAGCCTAGTGGTATGTCCTCTCATCCATTGAGGATATCCACTTCTGCTACTGGTGGATTGCATCCAATATATTCGGTATGTCAATCCTAGCTGGATTTTTAGTAGCAGGGATGTGAAAGTTTTGACAATATCTATATTGTCAGTAACTATGTCTGATAACTGTTTTAACAGTTTCATAAGTGTGGATCTTCAGGATCTCATCACAATTCATGATAACCAGATCATAGGTATTAATGATTTAAATGGTCATTTGAGCTTTAGGCTCATGGATGATTGTAGTATTTCTGTTGAAATTGATTCTGGGACATTAAAGTTGTGAGGGATCTTCAGGATCTCATCAAAGCTTTAAAATAGGATCATCAATGCACGTCTTAGGAGGAGTGAATTTAAATGCTTCCCCTGTTCAGAGTGCTCAGACTCTATTTATCTGGGATATTTACTTCCGATAAATAGTTCTGCATTTTGATGGTCTATAGTGGTGATATGGGGGGTGTCTACTCATCATGGCACAATCTATAAGATGTGCTCTAAACGCTTCCCCCGTCAGGGGTTTTCGGAAACTGTTTATATGAGGTGATCAGACTCATATAAATAGGTTCTAATGATGCGTTTTGATGGTTTGCAATGTAATTGCATGTTCCCATGTGGTCACCTACAACTGGATTTTTAATGGATAAGAAATCCATTTTAATCATTTTAATGATTTATATTACCCATACTTGGGTGTGAACACAAGCTTCAGGGTGTTCGTTATTTTTCCAGTTGTAAAACATTTAAATTTCCCAGTGTTATCCAAAGTTACCACCATTTTATAAAAGAATGTGGTTGGATAATGACCATTTATTTAGAGGATATATTGACGAGTACACCAGGGGTACATCATCAGTCCGGTTAAGGGAGTGGACGAAGCCTATTTATATCCCTTAAATACTCTCAAGAGACCTAAAGGTCTTCATTATCTTTAATGATGATGGTATATCATCTTAAATTCATTTGAGGAAGAGGGGAGAGTCAAGGTCCATGTGAATGGAGATGATCTCATTATCATTTTTCCTTTTTGAATAGGACAATGAAAGTTTCACCCTTTTTGAAGAATCTTCGGGTTCTTCTGGTTGATGATGTCTTGCATCATCACTCCAGGGTGATATCGATCCATAGTTGGTCGATTCTGGACACTTCTGGTGTTCCAAAATAATTCCTCTTTTGAATTTATGTGGCACTTTTGAAAAGTCCATTACAAATGCTCAAGTTAATTTTGTCCGGTAATAGTTGAAACTGTGTTCAAACTGTGAAGGATTACATCTTCACTTTGACTATTGTGCGGATCATTTTGGGACAAAGCTTCAGGCTTCATTTATTACTTGAGTCATTAGGGATTTCGTTTTGACGAATATCCTTTTTGAAACTGTATAAGTTTCAGAGAGTATATGGCATCCTCATTTTATTTTTTTTAGGGGTATTCAAGATAGCAAAACATACGCAGTAAAATAAAATGTATTAAAACTACAAGAGAATAATACTGATGATAAGTCAACAAGTGACATAGTGTGATGTGTGCTCTTGAAAACATACTACAATAATTATGCTCATTTAAGACTTATGTTATGACAACAGATAATTTTTGATTTCAAAGTTTATTTGTCCTCGGGGAGTAGCCAAATATACATAAGGTCAATTAGACTTTCGTCGTTTTGACTAGATATGTATGTATTTTTATATGGCGTCGTTTTGACTAGATATGTATGTATTTTTATATGGCATAAGTTAATGCACATTCATGTTTGCAAAAACATTATTGCTCTTATCAGAACTTCCGGTCTGATTTTGGCTTGCCATTGCTTACTCCATGTCGAGGTATATCGTATCTTCACTTTCCCATTTAATCCAAGACTTCCCCTGTTTTGAGTTTTCCTTATTTTTATTTCAGGTCATGTTTGATCCTGAACTTCCCCTGATTTCAATATTCCTTATTTATAAAGGACAATGAAAATTAGTCTTGCTAAGGAGACATAAGCAGGGGTTTGAGCAAATTATTTATACTTCCACTTTAATAAGGGACTTTTAAAAAGTCTATTTGAATGCTCGAGTATAGCTTCAGGCCTTTTACTTGAGTCGTTCAAATTTTATGTGGATAGTTTACCATGCTCAGAGGGGAACAAATACGTGGGTGCGTAATATATTTCTCACTTATTCATTAAGCCACGACTTCAGGCGTATGCTTATATTCAAGGCTAGAAAAAATCTTTCCTTGTAAGAATAAAGGAGAGAACTCTTTTAAAGAGTTTAGCGGTATTATGGAAAACTTCTGGTGTCCATATTGGATTATATAGATCATAGATCTTATATATCTGTTTACCGCAAAGTATGCATCTTTTATAAAGATAGCAATTTTAATTTTCGCATAAACCATCGTATTTATTTTATTAGGGAGAGAGAGTGTTGACTTTTGATTTGATTTTGAAACTTCAGGTTCATTTTGTCAAAGAGGATATGATATTAAACTTTTTGAAATCATTATTGTCTTATTGTCATAAATATCGTCATACCATGAGCCCATCATACATATAATGTAAAGCTTTTTAAACTAAATATTATGATCAATTGAAATGAAATAAGTATGATGTAAACATGCTATTTATATGCTGCAGGCATTTTTTTTTATAAAAAACTTATCACAGGTATATAGTCTAGCAATAGGCGTTGAACTATATTAAAGTGATTTTAGCATGCTTTTTGACAGTTTCATTGTAACATTAACATGGAATTAAAACTAATTAACAACCACGCAGTTAATGCATAAGCAATGAAACATAAAGAAAAAGACTTAGGACTATGGGGATCAGCCAGCCGACACCGAAAAATAAAAGAAGTACAGTCCGAAGTTACATCAAAAATGAATGCATGAAAAAATAAAGTACAACTCGGGAACTTCAGAGAGAAGCCCCTATCTTCATTGTGCGAACGCCTTCAGCTTCTTTTTGGTGTCCTTCGGTCTTCTTTTTACATTTATATCCTCACTTACAAATTTCTCTCAAAAAAAAGAAAAATTGCAGGAATTTAAAACGGTGTCGGAAACCTGGCTGATCCCTAAAAACATAGCCTAATATTGCACATCCACGCAGATAATATATTGGAAACATACAACCACGCAGATAATCAATCACAGGCATGTACAGATTAATTTAAATAATCGAACGTGTGTGACGTGCAAAAAACATTTTTTTTTTTGAAAAACTTTTTGCCTTTTTGATCCATAATATAATGTTTTATTTTACCGCTTTCAACCCTTTTAAAGATTTCTTTTTAAATATTTTGGGCTTTTTAGGGCCAAAAATAAATAAAATAATTTATGTGAATGTGCTAATTTTCTGGCCTTTTGGGCCATGAAAACAACCCATTAGGGTTAATGTTGGGCCTCCCCCGGAAAAAGGCCCGTTAGGGTTAGGGTTTCGGGAAACCCTAGGGGGGGCCCGCGGCGTGTCGCCGCGACGGCTGGCCGCGTAGGGCGCGGCCGTCGTGGCGGCGACAGGCCGCGGCTGCGGGCCGCGGCCGCCGCGGCTTCAGGCCGCGGCTTCGGGCCGCGGCAACTGGCCGCGGCCTGAGGCCGCGGCACAGGGCTGCGGCTTCAGGCCGCGGCAGTTGGCCGCGGCCTGAGGCCGCGGCCGCCGCGGCTTCAGGCCGCGGCGCTGGGCCGCGGCCTGAGGCCGCGGCGATTGTTCTCCGACGGCGGCGCAAAGGGCGCGCCGCCGTTTCGCCCTACGGGCGTGCGGATTTTTATTTTTTTTTGGATCAAAGGCGGGGGAGGTAAAAATCGGATTTTTCAACAAGTTTGATCGTTAAAAAACAAGTTTTTGTTGTTTTAAACATGCAGATCTTATTAAAAATGTTGAATTTAACCGAGTTTGTAAACTTTTTGATCCTAAAACATGCAGATCTAATGAGAAAAGCAAGTTTAGATCTAAAAAGTTTGGATTTTTACCTCTAGATTCGACGAGGAATCTAGGCGACGGTTGGTGAAGGATGCCCTTTTCGCTCCCCGTTGAGAAGATTACGATCTTCTTTTTCTGAGCGATTTGTGGATCTCCTTTCCCGCGAGCCGCCGTCTCCTCCAACGAGCGTGATCGTGCTGATAACGTGTTATGAACGAGAAAAGGATTTGGAGAAGGGTTGAGGCTAGGAAACCCCTAGCATCCTTTATATAGTATTCATAATGGGTACTCATGTGGGTGGATACCCAATAGGCCCAATGGGTCCTATTCATAACAATATTCAAATTTTATATATGTTAAATACATCCTATTATTTAAATTTGAAACCAAAAGCTCTAAAATGCAATTCATCTAGGCTTGAACCCGCGGTCTCTCCCCAAAATAGCAGAAGCTTTAACCATCTTTCCAAATTGCAAAACTAATAATATGTATGCATAATATTAATTATATATTATAACATATAAACGGGTAGAATTCGGGTCATCCGGGTTAACGGGTCAAACTCGTACCCGACCCGGATTTTATCCTGGTCGGTCGGGTCGACCCGTATCCGACCCGACCCGGATTGGCCCCTACCCATACCCGACCCAAGAGACCGGATTCGAGTCGGGTCAGGTCGGGTCGAGTCGGGTCGGGTGCAAATTGCCACCTCTACCCGTGCATACCCTTTTCTATCTTAATCCATGATAATCATTAACTTCAATACCGGGGCAATTAAAAAAATATTTAAAAAAACATAAAATGATTACTCTTTTCTTTTTGACCCTCACATGACTCCTGTCGATTTCTTTACGCTGTTATCCATCAATCTCCATGTGTTGTGACATTGGGGGTAGGAGTAATCTCATCTTTCCTCTTCCTCGTCCTATCCATTCTTCAGACCGAAGAGTGAAGGGGAGAGAGGGAGGGAGTAATGCAACCCATCAAGCTTCTCTGGGCGTTGGGGCTTTTGGCCTTGCCTTTTGGGAGACGGGTTCAGAGTTTTGCGGCGGATGAGTACCTGAATGGGACTAATGTGGGATTTTTTGATGCTGGCGAGGTTTCGGCCAATCCACTGCTTGTGGGTCTGACCCTCATCCAATCTGCTGCTAAGAAAGGAGCTGGTAATGGCTGCTGCCTCTTCTCTTTGTTCTGCCTCTAACTTGTTTGATCTGTGCTCCTCTGCTCTATTTTGTCTATGATATTATTTTTGCAAGATATCAATTTTATTTCAATTTTATTTTCCTCTGCCAAGGTCATTGCTTTTTCTCGTTACTGATTGTGATAATGGTTTGGCTTCTCTGCTCCTATATTCATCAAATGTATTAACCAACAGAGCCTCATCTTTATGCTAATCATTTCATCATCATTGTACCTTTACCTCACCAGTAGGAAACTTGTTATCGGGGGTTTGGTTTATTTTCAGCCATGCTGGACAGTATATCACTTTCCATTGGCCATAAATTTTAATAGAAAAGAAGTAAATGAACAATGTTATTTGGTACTCTCCCCACAAGAGGAAGAGGGAAAAAAAGAAAAGAAAGGAAGAAACCTTTGTTCTTTTATAGTCTTCTTGAACTATTCGATGGCCAATCATGTAACCTTGCATTGTATTGTTTATGCATTTTGAGTTGATTATTAAATAGGCCAACAAGGTCTGCAGTCAGGTAAGATCTGCATAAATCTGTTTTAAAAATCAAATCCTGCAATATATATATTTTAATTAACATTGCATAGAACCTGGCACCTGAAACTCTTATACAGTATGCTACTTTATAATTAAAAGACAACGGACAACCAAGTTGCACCATCGAGATACACTCTACATGTATTTCGAACTATTTATTCTAATAACTTTTCCACCTCCAACTGAGCACCTCTTAGATATCAAACTTTAATTTCGTATTGCTAATTGCTTCAAAGTTTCTTCAGCTCATGTGGTTATTATAGTGGAAATTTCTATAGATATGCAGAGTTACTAGGGACACAGATCATTACTTGATTGGATTACTATTAAATTGTGCAGTCTGTTTAGATGGAACACTCCCCGGTTACCACCTACATCGTGGGTTTGGATCAGGTGCAAACAGTTGGCTAATCGAACTAGAGGTGAGAATAATAATAATTTTTAACTTAGACAGCATATAAGACCAATCTACATTTCTCTTACAAAGGAAAAAAAAAGAGAGAACTCATTTGCATTTACTTCCATGTCGTTGCTTTTGCGGATTCTCACTTTATTTTATGAACCTTAGGGAGGAGGTTGGTGCAATGACATCAGAACATGTGTTTATCGCAAGAAAACTCGTCGTGGTTCATCGAACTATATGGAGAAACAGATCGAATTCACTGGGATTCTGAGTAACAAACCTGAAGAAAATCCTGGTATCCTCAGATCGAACTAGTCCTTTTTCTATGTGATCTACCATGCTTTTGATCTATGGTATAATTAAATCGGTGACTGGCTGGTAGATTTCTGTCATATTGGCTTTGGTTTGTAATATTTGCAGATTTTTTTAACTGGAACCGTGTCAAGGTTCGCTACTGTGATGGTGCATCATTCAGCGGGGAAGGTCATAATAAGGTTTGTTGGACCATTTTCGTATCTTACAAGTTTTATTGGTTAAACAATAAGAAACGTTACATTATGTAAGTTGTTACTTTTTTTTGTTTAATATGAGATATATGAAGAATTGTTTTTGTGGCACCCCCGCCGCTTAGATCTTGGTCTGCATGGCATTTTCTTGAGGAAGTGATGGTGCATCATCACAGTAAGTTGTCAAGGTTCGCTACTGTGATGGTGCATCATTCAGCGGGGAAGGTCATAATTAGGTTTGTTGGACCATTTTCGTATCTTACAAGTTTTATTGGTTAAACAATAAGAAACGTTACATTACGTAAGTTGTTACTTTTTTTTGTTTAATATGAGATATATGAAGAATTGTTTTTGTGGCACCCCCGCCGCTTAGATCTTGGTCTGCATGGCATTTTCTTGAGGAAGTGAGACACACAAACAACTAATCAGTAATCATGTTTTTCCTTTTGTTTGGCACTAATGAAAGCAGTGTCTTCTAAATGCACTTCTATTGGAAACTTCGAGGCCATCGCCCTGCCAAATTTAATTATTATATCTGTATTTTTGTCTATATGAATATGGATGATGGAGTGATAAATAGTGAGATGACAATTGGAGGCTATGGCGAAAGAAGGAATTAAGCAGATCTCCTGGAACATGGGATGAATCAATTAAAGATACCTATAAATTTATTGGAAGAGATGAACCATAATAGAGCTCAATGGAAAAAAACGATTCATGTAGCTGAACACAAGGCTTTAAGATATGGACTTTGATGCTGTTATGGTTGTGTTGTTATTGTCGTCATTGTTGCTGCTGCTGAGATGATGATAGTAGTGTTATTGTTATTGGAAAAGTGGTCGTTCACAGTCTACCTCATCCAAAAAAAATGTGATACATGAAAATAGAAGAAGGGAAACCATGCCATGGCATCAGCTAAGATTACAAATTCTTAGGCAGGCATCTCAAAATTGTAAAATTATTCTTTAAATAGGCACCTAATATGCTACAGTAGCGTTGTTCTCTCTTCTCTCTGCATAACTCTTCAACAAGTTCTTTGCATTCCTTTTGGCACCATCCATATCTTTAGTCCCATCCATGCAGATCTTCCTGAGTATCTGATCGGAGGATCATGGACATGAAAATTCAATACTGACAAAACAAGCCCAGCAATTAAAATCTCACCACCATTTCCCCTCCAAACTCTGGATGTTGATTCATTCAGCACCAACATGATATCCTTAGTCATATTGGGAACCACTTCTAAGTCTCAAATCAGGTTTGGTATAGACAGCTATTGCCACCCTAGGTGTGACTTGTGTGAGCGAGTGAGTAGGGAAAAGTGTTTCTAAAGTGTCACCTTAGATAAATTATTTAAGGAAATGCCTTAAAACACACGATGGATAAAACTTTTGACTGATCTATTCCGTTCATTATGACCTACATGTCTTCAATTCCTTGTTTACAAAAAAATCATTCACTTTCGATGTGGTTTAATTATGCATTAAGCATTTACAAAATGAACAATATTTAACAACAAAACAAATTAAATCATTTGATAATCTGCAAAACAATGTCCAACTGATATAAGTTTTCATATACGATCATTTTAGAGCATAGAGAACTTGATGTGCAGAGCGAATCATCCATAAGGTTGCTCCATGTGATTTTAAGCTGCCTCCTTAAATAATTATCTTAGGAGATGTTTTTAAGAATAATTTTCCCATACATACACATAGGGGTATCATATGCCATGAGCACTTGCATCATATTGCGACCCAAAAATCTACTCTTTAGGTGTTATTTGGATGATCGACACTGTCTATTTTGATCTTCGTATTATACCAAAGGTCTAATGCTAATGATCCTAATTGTTTTCCCTCATTGATTAGATTGTGAAAAACTTCTATTATTGTAAAGCCGTTAATTTTTTAACAGCAAGATCAATGAACAAAATATCTTAGGTTTACTAGATCTTTGATGTATTAAAATTTTAGAACATGAAGATCAAAATGGACGGCACTGATTATCCAAGAAATATGTGGAGAGCGGATTTTAACGCTGTCATATGGTACAAATGCTTATATGTTCTATAATCCCATTATTCTCATATATGTATGTAGGTAGGTATGTATGTACGCATGTACATATGTATGTATGTTGAATTAGTAATACTTGTATTGAGTGAGAGTTGTGTTTCTTTGACCAATAATCTTGCCATCATGCAGGATTGCTACAGTCTATCTAAGAAATCATACGCCAAGGATTCCTGATCAAATTTATTTAGACAAAAGAATATATGATGAAATGTTGACGTACATGATATAAATCTACAGCAATACCACACATGAAGGTGCTGAATTTATGAATGAGAAAAAGGATAGTGACACTATGAAGACCTGAATTGAGCAGGGTGAATGACTCTGTACGTTTCCCATTTTGGGGAACTTGACATTGTGTCGGCTGAGAATGACGTGATAAGATCAGAAAAGTGTGGAATTCATATGATCATCCTAATAATTATCATATAGGTGTAATCTCTTTGAAGGAAACACTGACATATTAATGTGGGGAGCTACTTGTGACAACATTGCTGGATTCATTAATGAGAGGAATTAAGCACCCTTGCGATTGTCTCTCAAATAAGCCAGCAATTGTGTATATCTGTAGCAGGAAGCAAGTGGAATGACACTGAATCACCGCACTATGTGCTTTCTGACGTTTTCATGTGATTTTATGTATGTGTTTGTGTTGTTTGTCAACCATTCATTATTCTCAAATTTGTCTTGTACACAATTAGCACTGCACTACACAAATGATTGATTTGCATATTATTATCATGGGTTTATACATATATACCCTCAAAATCTCTCACATTTAGAAATATAGAAATATTCATATTTAGAAATTTACATACTAAATTATCTCAAGTCATGTCAAAATTCCTCTTTCCATTACTTAAAAAAGAAAAATTCCTTTATTTGCTGGTAGATAGAATAAATTATATTTTAGATAACCAAATTGCCGTCATCTTCTACCTCTCAAATTAAATTCTATCTCAACAAGAAAGTCCAAATGGAAAAATTTCAAAAATCAACCAACCTAATTTATTCTTTCCTTCTTATTCTTCTCATCATCATCCTCCTTTTAGTCCCCTTCTCCTCCCAAGCAAGAAAACCCAACATTCCAACCTTATCTTATTATTTTAAGCAAGAAAACATAATAATAACATTAAAAATAATTGACGACCCCTTGGAGGAGGCGTGGGCAGTAACAGTGGTATAAGCGGTGATGGCAACTGTTAGGAACCAAGATAAAAAGATGATTTTTATTGATAAAGAGTAGCAAAAAACAAGATAATTGAATACAAAAAGGTGTATTCTCCTCCCAAGACGCCTAGAGGACGTCCGCACTCGTCTAATCTAAGAACTACTCCTAGGACGCTTAATAGAATAATTTCCAATATCAAGCATAAAAATCCCACATGACGGCTAGCCTCTATTTATAAAATAAACTAGGGTTCCTAAGGCAAACGGGCGCGTGCGCAAGAGTAACCCGCTGGCCCACATGGGCCGGCCCAAGATGGGCCGGCGGCTAGACCCAGGCGGGTCTATCAATACTCCCCCCCAAAAGAGCCACCTTGTCCTCAAGGTGGTGTAAGTACCAGAGGTGCTACTCTGAGTGGGAGTCGTCCTCCCTCCTGATCCGTTCGTCCTCCACGCCATCTTCCTCGTCCTCTTCTGCTATCAGTACCTGCAGCCATCGATCCGCACAGCGATGTTCAGGAGTGAAGCGCTCGTCGCATCGGAAACATAGCCCCTTTTGCCTCTTCTCCCTCATTTCCGCATCGGTCATCCTTCGAAATGGGCCCCCAGTCGGTAGCGGGTTCTGCTCCCCCGTCTTCTCAAGCCCTGTCTGAACTGTCTCAGTAGGGACCCCTGCTCCGCCTATCCCAGTCGTGGTGATCCGCTGTATCTGCCCACTGTAGCCGCTCCCGCCTCGCCTATCCTCAGCTCGGAAGTCCTCCACCATCTGTGTCATCTCGATGACCTCAGAAAGTCCTCGAGGCTTGTATGGCCTCACCGCAGCACGAAGGCTAAGTCGCAACCCCTTCAAGAAGGTGCCCTCCAGCGACTCGTCCGATACCCCATGAAATCGCCCTGCCAGCGTCTCAAATTTTTCAATGTACTCCCGCATCGGCCCCTCCTGCCTGATGGCAAATAGCTGCTCGTGTAGGTTCCCCAGGCGGGGGTCTCTAAACTTCTCCAGCACTAAGTCTGTCAGCTCCGCCCAGCTCCGGATCTGCTGCCTCCTCTCCTTCCACTGGAACCACCCTAAAGCTCTCCCCTTCATGCAGATGGCCGCCGCCTCCAGCTTCTGCACCTCGGTCATGTGATGCGCCGCGAAATACCTCACCGCTGTGAACAAGCAGGCGTGTGGATCCTCCCCAGAAAAGATCGGCATATTCAGCTTCCGGACTCTGCAATCTCCACCAAAGTGCCCCTGCTCGGGCCTCCCCTCCTCTCTGTGATGCGGCCGGTAATGCTGAAGCCTCTCGTCCATGGTCTCGTACTGCCTGGGTGGCCCGCCTCCGTGACCCCCGTAGTCTCACTGGTGACCTCCGCGACGCCCCTCAAAGTCGTCCCATCCTGCGTCATCGCCGAACTCCGCCTCATATCCGCTCCTTCCGTCGGAATAGTAGTCTCTCCCGCGTCCATGGCCGTAGAAGGGATCATCAAGTGCTGGTCGGTGCCCTGGAGGATCACAAAAGTCTCCCGAAATCTGCCCGCGGCCTCTCGTAGCCGCGGTCCGCTGCCCGGGGTTCGAAACCCCCCTAGCCCGCTGTTCGAAGCCCTCCCCCTGCGGCTGCCAGGGGGGTCTCTGTGCTGTCGCGGCCCGACAGGGGCTTGCCGGCCTTCTGCCAGGCCCGACGGGCCCCTGGGCTCTCCTGGGAAGGTCGGCAGACCCTGCCGGCCTTCCGGCAGGGCCGGCGGGCCCTGCCGGAGGTCTGACAGGGTCGCCAGAGCCTGGCGGGCCCAGGCAGGGTCCCGCCGCCCCTGCCTGAGCCCGCAGGTGGCGGCGGGGGGGGGGGGGGGGGAGTCCCCCTCCGCTGTCGGCCGACCCCCCACGCGCTGTAGGGGGTTGAACGCGCCCCTTGGGGCCCCCTTGTTGCGTGGCTATGTCCGCCGGTCTCCCTTTGGCTTGCTACCGCCTTCCGCCGTACCTCCTTGCGGTAGTCGACCCTCCAAGGCTCCTCATCTTCGTCATCGTCGAACTCCTCCACCAAATAGGGTTGATTTTGGATAAAAACCTCCTCTTTTTCCTTCTCCTTCTTCAAAGGCGCCGCCTTTGGTGTCGGATTAGGGTTCCCATCCCCTTTGTTGTTCGCCGCCAATTGATTTAGGGTTGCCATCATTTGCGCGAATTGCTCGTCGTGCTTTGCTTGATTTGCTGTCAATTGGTTGATGGAGGTTGTCAATTTTGCCATGGATTCGTCGTTGGCCGCCAATGATTTCTTGATCCCGTCTATTTCACTCGTGAATTTGGCCTCCAAAGCTTCAATTTTGTCTTGAGATCTTGTCGTAGCCGCCATGGATCGTCACACGCTCTGATACCAAAATGTTAGGAACCAAGATAATAAGATGATTTTTATTGATAAAGAGTAGCAAAAAACAAGATAATTGAATACAAAAAGGTGTATTCTCCTCCCAAGACGCCTAGAGGACGTCCGCACTCGTCTAATTTAAGAACTACTCCTAGGACGCTTAATAGAATAATTTCCAATATCAAGCATAAAAATCCCACATGACGGCTAGCCTCTATTTATAAAATAAACTAGGGTTCCTAAGGCAAACGGGCGCGTGCGCAAGAGTAACCCGCTGGCCCACATGGGCCGGCCCAAGATGGGCCGGCGGCTAGACCCAGGCGGGTCTATCAGCAACCTGAGAGGTAACATCAAAGAGGTTGCTCACCTCAATGATTTAAGGATAGGGGTTTTGAGAGAGAGAAGGAAAAAGAGATTAATGAAAGATTTGGGAGTTGAGATCAGGGGCAACACGAGGACATCTATGTAGATTGTTAAATTGCAAGACTTAAGCTAATTTGGAGAGTAAAATTTTAAATATGAAAATTTGGACGACGAATTTCAAAATATGAAAGGTCAAGGAGAGTATATATGTCTAAAAAATAAGAGGCGTGGGCGGTAACAATGGTGTAAGTGGTGATGTCAAACTGAGAGGCAACCGCAAAGAGGTTGCTCACCTCAATGAGTTAAGGATAGGGGTTTTGAGAGAGAGAGAAGGAAAAGGAGATTAATGAAAGATTTGGGAGTTTAGATCAGGGGCAACACGGGAACATCTATATAGATGGTAAAAGTGCAAAGCTTGAGCTAATTTGGAGAGCAAACTTTTAAATATGAAGATTTGGTGGGTGAATTTCTAAATATGAAAGGGGGGGGGGGGGGGGGGGGGTATATATGTCTTAAAAAATAACACTATAATCACAGTGATGGGACATGTGATAACGAAGAACTGACATGTAATGTTCAGTTGCAGAAAGCAGAAAGGTTTTGATTGTTGTTAAATATGGGGAAAGGAGAACTGAACTGCTTGATTTACAATGAGCCATCTAAAATAATTTATATGACTGTAAAACATGAAGAATTTCTGTTGATGCAGATGTAAGTTTTGGTTCTGCAGATGACTATTATTCTTGTCTTTTTAAGCATGTTTGTTTGGGAGACCTTGGTGTCTTATGCCATGGATTGACCATTGTTGCTAATCACGATGTTCTGTAAAGGCTGCAGACCTTTATTTTCGTGGGCAGCGAATCTGGCTAGCTGCCATGGAAGATCTAATGTCAAAAGGAATGCATAATGCTGAGCAGGTCTCTTTCTCAATGTCTGCACTGCAGTTATCTTACTGGTGGCATGAGATCTTGACTTTTCTTAATTTTTTGTATATAATCATTATTTCTAGGCCCTTCTTTCTGGATGTTCTGCTGGGGGTCTAGCTTCCATTCTACATTGTGATGAGTTTCGGGAATTATGTCCGAGAAATACTAAAGTCAAATGCTTGGCTGATGCTGGCTTTTTTCTTGATGCGTAAGGCTCACCATTCAAATTATATTGTACAGAACTCTTTTGGTTTTCAAGAGTTTCAATGAAAACATATGTCACACTTTTATTCAGGATGATGGTGTACGTAATCATTTTTTAAAATTATTTTTAAATATACCGGTATTTTATGCAGCAGATATTTTCCTGCTAACATATCTCTTAGTTTTAATTCATTTCTTATCCCTTTTATTTGTTTGTGCATTTCTGACTTATTTCTTCGGATTGGTAGTGTTGATGTGGCTGGAGGTCACACCATGAGAGCCTTCTTTGACGGCGTGGTAAACTTACAGGTACTTATGCCAAATACAGTTATGCCATCTAATATACGTCATTATTAAAATGAATAATAATGGCTCTAGAAACCATGTGATGCAAAGCTCCATATTGCTGGAAACTGCATATTTGAGCCTGATTTAAAATTTTGATATTTCTTGTTTCTGTTCTTTTCATGTCACATTAACTTGGATGTGAAGGGGGTTGCGAATAACTTACCAGGACATTGTACTTCCCACTTGGATGCAACTTCGGTAACTACCCACTTCCTGTCACATTCACAGATAAGAAGAAAAATGATAATGTTTGGTTTGCATTCTGCAAATTGACAATAAAGTCACATTTCTTTATTTTTCCTTTTTTGTAACTTTGCAGTGCTTTTTTCCTCAAAACTTGGTGGCCAGCATCCGGACTCCTCTTTTTCTTCTAAATACGGCATATGATGTATGGCAGGTACATCTTAATAGACTTGTAAATATGTTCATTTGGTACTTCATCAAAATTCAGTTGGCATCTGTTTGAGCCATTGTTAAAAAAATCGTCATATTTCATTGATTTTTTCTTATCAGTTAAATTATTTATGAGCTTTTTTATTAATAAATCTTTCTCTTCATCATTATTCCATATTAGAATTTTCTAGTTTCGAATTTAGATGATATCGTCCATCCTGATAAGAAATAGCATTTGTTCATTCTTGTTGATGTGGAACTTTTTTCTCTTCTCAAAATATACAGCTCCAAGCAAGTTTAGCTCCGGCAAAATCCGATCCTCATGGTTACTGGCGGCCGTGCAAGTTAAATAATGCAAATTGCAACATGAACCAGATTAAGTTCTTGCAAGGTGACTACATGTTTATTCGCTTGCTGGATCCAAGATGATTAACCTCAATCCTTTGTTAACATATTTCTTCTCCATATTACAGGTTTCCGAAATGAAATGCTTAATGCATTGAAAAGGTTTTCTCGGGCTACGGAAAATGGTTTATTTATCAACTCATGCTTTGCTCATTGCCAATCAGAGAGGCAGGATACCTGGTATGGGACTGATTCTCCTACCATTGGAAACAAGGTATGATAAAACTTAAAATAGCGTTTTTGCCTCGACATTAGTCCCTCTAATTAGTCGTGTTTTGAAATTAATCCCTCAAATCTTCATATTACATATTAGGTCTCTAAATTATTTAAATTGTACCAAATTAGGATATCTAATTGCCTCAACTCATAGACTTTTAGAGTATTCTATTAAATCCAGCATACTGCAAATTTATTACTATTTTGTACCCGTCAATTCATACAAAAATCCCTACCACTAGATTTAACTCTTCACTCTGTCTACCCAAACCCAAAAAACTCATAAACCCCAATTGAAATTATCCCTATAAACTCAAAATCCACTCAATTACTTTTTCTTCCCATTAATTCATCACCAACTCACAAGATATCAATTTTCTAAGGCCAAATAAATAATCATCATGAATTTTAATTCTACCAATTTCAAGCATTCTCTACACATGTGCCTGTGCCTTGTCTCCGACTTCGCTAGGTCGAATGGCTATGAGATCATAATACCCTTTAGGGTAAGACAAAGACACAATGGTCTGTCCGATGTGCCGATATCCTTTTCTCGACACATCTATGACCAGGAACGTTTTAAGACTTAAGTTCCTATCGGTCATTCACTTCCCATAATCGAGATCTATATCTAGATATGTAATGACCTCTCTTTAAGTCTAAGGAAATTATCCAAATATATAATTCATTGAATTTACTAGGGTAATTACTACCATTTATATATTGAACAAGATGTTTCTAAGGATAAATTGCCTCAAGGGCATATATCTTCCTACATCTCCCACTTGCACTTTGGCTATTTATCTCGGTATCTCATACCGCTATAGCATATCAGTCACTGCGGACGTTCATATGCTAAACCTAAAATGGATCTGTTAAAACGTATCTATTACACAGTTTTATGGAGTCTTATTATTAATACACTATTTGATCACACAGGGGTGATCCTTCGAAACCGTCTTTGGATCTCATCCAACGATTTCCCTGCTTGTATAGCTAACGATTAGCATACACAACTTGATGTAATGTTTATCATTCCTACAAGTCAGTTATATTATATACCAATCATTCTTGTGTCAATTATGTCAAGTACATTAATGACACCAAAGTTTCTATATCTTTGCCATAATCAAAACTCTTTTGATTTAATGTCACATACAGATGGTTTTATAACTTTGGAACTTTTACTTAGTCAAAAAACGGAACTAAGTAATATGTTCGCTCCCACTGACTTTGAGAACCGTCTGGTTAAATACTTCAACTTAAATTTCTAAGTTTTATTTAGAATTTTTATTAAGTATAACCAGCCCATTTTTACTGAATTAATTAAAATCGAATGTACCAATGTCAGGTTGATTTGACGAATAAGTCATATAAGATCAATCTATAGGAGTCTTGATGACAACTTACTCAATCAAAACTTCCTACACTGTTATTTCCTTTAATTGTATTATTCTTCTAACTTGAAGTATTAAATGCAGTCCAACAAGAACTATTCTCATTGTGCGCATAATTAAGATCACATCTAATTTATACGCTCTCGGGACTTGTTTACTTATGATTAGTTAAGTATACCGACATCTCCAATTAATCTCATTAACTCAGAAGCATCTACGACAGCTCACGAAAACATACTCAACAACTCAGATAGCCATATACATCAAACAACCATTCACAACAAATCATATTTCAACCAGAGCATATATTGCCAAGATGTCAATGATTTCATCCAGAATGAAAAACTTGTTCATCACAGAAATTTGAGTGACAATCACTCAATCATTGTTTTAAAACAAAACATCGATACATTTATTCAAAATGAAAAAAGTATCGACTACTTCTTGATATCTTCTGAAGTCCCTAAACGGCCCGAGCAACAACGATTACTCTGATGCCGACCGTGTTGGGAGCTTCTTCCACCATTTTCTTCAAGCACATGTAGACAATATACAAATGTCTTAGTATACTATGCTAGCAAAACGCTAGACGAGGCCCAGAGGAATTACATCACCACCGAGAAGGAACTGCTGGCAGTGGTGTACTCTATTGAGAAATTCTGACAATACCTTCTGGGATCAAAAGTTATAATTCATACAGACCACGCCGGTCTAAAGTACCTGCTAAGCAAGAAAGAAGCTAAATCTCGACTGATACGGTGGATCCTCATCCTCCAGGAATTTGACGTTGAGATCAAGGACAATAAGGGCACGAAGAATGTGGTAGCTGATCATTTGTCTCGGCTCATTCGTAGGGACAAGGACGACAGTTTACCCATTGACGGGTCCTTCGCAGGAGAGCATTTGCTTGCAATCAATTCCGTCGACACGCCGTGGTACGCCAATATTGTAAAATTTTTAGTAAGTGGGATCTTGCCCCATGGATTGGTTACTTACCAGCGAAGGAAATTTCTAAGCGATGCCAAACACTATTTTTGGGACGATCCGCATCTCTATAAATCATGTCCAGACGGAATCATTAAACGGTGCATCCCCGAAGAAGAAACTGCTTCTGTTATTTCACATTGCCATGACCGACCGCGTAGGGGCCACACAGCAGCAACAAAAACCACGACAAAGATTCTTCAATGCGGGTTCTACTGGCCAACACTCTTCAAGGACACCAATGACTATATCAAACGGTGCGACAGGTGCCAGAGGACCGGGAACATTATAAGGAGGAATAAGATGTCCCTTAATGGCATTCTGGAGATCTAACTATTTGACTGCTGGGGGATCGATTTCATGAGCCCATTCCCCGCGAGCTGTGGGAACAAATATATCTTAGTGGAAGTGGACTATGTTTCCAAATGGGTGGATGTCATAGCTACCCCGACAAATGATGCTCGGGTCGTAGAAATTTTTTCAAGAATACCATTTTCCCCTGCTTCGGAGAGCCAATAACAGTCATAAGCGACACTGGCATTTATTTGGTTGAAAGAAAGTTTGAGGCCTTACTCAAGAAGTACGTGGTATATCATAAGGTTGGACCCGCCTACCACCCACAGACGAGTGGGCAAGTAGAGATCTCTAACATGGAGATAAAAACTATCCTCGAGAAGACGGTGAGCTCATCAAGGAAGGACTGGTCCCAGAAGCTGAATGATGCGCTATGGGCATACCGCACGGCCTTCAAAACCTCCATTGGAACCACCACTTACAGATTAGTCTATGGGAAGGCGTGCCACCTACCGATGGAACGGGAGCATAGAGCTTTTTGGGCTATCAAGAAGCTCGACTATGACTACAACAGTGCAGGACTACGCCACCTCTTAGATATCAATGAATTAGAAGAACTCAGGAGGGACGCCTACGAACACGCCAAGATATACAAGGAGAAGACTAAGATCTATCATGACAAGTTGATCACAGTAAAGTGTTTCGACGTAGGAGATCGAGTACTCCTCTATAACTCCAGACTACGACTCTTTTCAGGGAAGTTGAAGTCCCGGACTCGCGGTGGTACGGCCCCTTTAAAATCCTTCAGATATTCCCAAGTGGAGCAGTAGAACTTAAGGGAGGAAAGAATGTTCCGTTCAAGGTCAACAGACAAAGATTGAAGCCCTATATAGCCGGCGAGCCGATTGGCGGGAAGGAAGCTCTCGCCCTCGCCGAATGCTCTCCTGCGTGACCCCATCTAAGGTTGGGGGACTGTTGCACCAATTTGGTACTTGCACTCCAACTCTATTTATGTTTTATCTCAACCAACCTTATGGTGGTGGTGCTGCCTGAATATCGCTTCTCGCTGTTTCCTTGTCTCCCCCTATTATTTTGGTGCCCATCT
Organism: Scilla litardierei; assembly: GCA_030789695.1. Lineage (NCBI taxonomy): Eukaryota > Viridiplantae > Streptophyta > Magnoliopsida > Asparagales > Asparagaceae > Scilla > Scilla litardierei. Next base: position 128,947,910 of record CM061137.1, on the reverse strand, counting down.
GTCCTCACGTTAGTTCAGCTTGGGGGAGTCACATTTTGCGGTATCCATCATCATATACATAATCATCATCATCATTTTCATACCATGTACATATGCATCTTAGGACCATGCATTCACATCTTTGTTTTATTTTCTAGGATTTTCATTTTTATCTTTATCCCACCCATCCCGCCATTAGCGTCGTTCTCCTTCTCTACGCACGTGTTCTCAGCAGTGAGGACACTGCTGCGTTTAGCTTGCGGGATAAGCGCTATCACTTTATTTTCTTTTTATTTTTTCACTTTTTATTCTCATTTCTTTCCATTTTCACCCCATTTTTCTTTTTAGGATCATCATTTCATTCTATCTCTTTTGTGTGCTTGCATGCATGTTTCTCTATTCTCTTTTTACTAGACTAAAGATGATTCTCCTATGATTGCACTATAAACTACGCACACTCAACTTATTACACACTCACATAGAATTTTTCTAAATCTATTGCACTTCATTGCAAATATTGAATGGATTTTATATTGAACTCCATGCTTTGATGAATTAGAGATATTTCCTTGATTAGAATGTGATTAAATATGCGTTTCCATGAATAGATTTCATTTCTCCACAATGAGTATTCTCGAAACAGTTAAGCTGAAAATTGCATGATTAATTGAAAATTTAATGAATAATTGCTTGATTGTGTGATAACTATACATTGTCATAGTGAATGATACTTCAATAGAGTTTGGATAAACCACAACACTTGAGTAGCTTTGATGTGAGATTTTGACACTAAGCCATGTCCCGAATTCTATCTTTTTCTTTTTATTTTTTATACAGCCAATTACGATTTTCAATCGTGCTTTGCATTCCATCGCGTTTACGTGAGTTTGCAAAAATTCCAAAACATAAGAAAATAAAAAATATCAAAAAATATTTCCTTAATAAAAGGCCCGAGGGGTTCTTCGTAACCCGATGTCCTAAGATCGTCTGGTCTGGAATGCATAGGCCGCCTTATATATATATTGAGTTTATCTCGTGTATATAAAGAATAATACATAAAGAAAAAAATGTATATCCAAAAAACAATTGTAAAAAGAAAAATCCCACATCCTTACCCCACTTTCTATATAGAATAGGGACATGGCAAGTTCGATGATTTCTAGGATTCACGAAAGAGTCTAGTGCGGTGATTTCTAAATTTAATTGAATTTACTATCTTCATTTATGAAAAATCGATTAAAAAGATTTATCTTGCATGCTTGAAAGCTTGATCATGATATTATAAGCTGGAGAGAGAATGAGTTGTGGAGACTTGAATTCGAATCATGGATTTAGTATATTAATTATATGCTATGCTAGGAATTTCCCTCCGATTTCATATCGTATATTCGAGTTCGCTTTATTCGTTGAAAAATCCATCTATATAACCCATGCTAGACTTGATAAATTCTAGTGAGTTGTATGTTCCTAATTGCTATGTTGGAGTGTCGCTGCGTGCTTATGAGATGAGGAGATGATTTAGTCGCTTTTTCCTATTTTCGTCTTCTTTTTCACTTTATTATTTTTACCCTCCGGCGAGCTTTTTATTCGTCTTCATCGAGGACGAGTAAGAGGTAAGCTTGGGGGATTTTGTTGTGTCCATATTTTCCATCTTTATATCGTGCATTTCCATATCATTTCGATCGTCCGAAGTTCACATTTTATATTTTATCGCGCTTTTCACGATATATTTGATTCTTGCGATGTTTTTAGGATTTTCAGGAACTTCGGCGCGATTCAGATCGATAATGGATGATGGGCATGATATCGGATACCGGAGCTCGCGTCGCTGCGCTTGACGACTCGAGGGAGCTAATGGAAGAGAAGAAGAGGAAGAAAGGAAGAAAGAAAGAGAGAAGGAGAGAAGAGAAGGAAATGAGGAGGAGAAAGAGAGAAGAAATGGGAGGAGGATGGGGGATTTCCAGATCGCTCGGTCGAGCTGGCTACCCCGCTCGACCGAGCTATGACCCCAAGGATTGGGGGAGATTTGCAAAGGGGTCGCTCGACTGAGTGACCCACCTCGCTCGCCGAGCACAACTTTGCAGACGACCCCCATTTTGCCTTGGAACTCCATGCCTACTACGCTCGATCGAGGGACTCATACTCTGCTCGACCGAGTGGCCTCCCTCTCTGACGAGCCAAAAAGAGGCCATTCTCTAACTACTATGCTCGGTCGAGCGGCCTACCCCGCTCGACCGAGCGACATCCTTTCCCTACTCTTGAAGCTGAAGCCACAAGATGCCGCTCGGCCAAGCGACACATATCGCTCGACCGAGCGGCCCCTTCTCCAAGTGCCCGACGGAAAGCAGCAAGGGACACGCTCGACCGAGCGGCTAAGGGACGCGCTCGACCGAGCGACTACCCCGCTCGACCGAGCGCGTCGTCGACAGCCTACAGAAAAGGCGTTTCTAATGGGTTTCGGGTTGGATTTTTTGTGAAACCCGAAACTTAAGGGGTTTTGTATATAAAGTAAACTCTGTTTTAGATTAGGTTAATCTTTTATTTTTTTCAGAAACTCTTGAGCCATTGTGGGGAAAGAGAGTTCTTTGGTTATTGTTCTTCGATTTAAACTTTAGTGATTCCTTCTTGCTCATTAATTTTATTATAGTCCGCTTCCCTATTGCTTTCTCTACGTTCTGAAATTAATTTCGTGATGTTTGCTCAGTTTTTGATGATAATCTCTATTGCTCTTATCGTTGTAGCTATTGCCATGGTAGAGTAGTGTGATTCTAGGGCTTAGGGACGAACCTTAGGACCCTAGGGATTGAATGTTAGGGTAAATCTCAGTTGGATGAATCTAGGGTTGCCCTATGGTAGTTTGAACAAGGTTTTGGGGGATTAGCTTTAGGATTAGAGGATCGCGAAAGCAGCTCCATATCCTAGGGAGAATCCCCATGAACCCGATTTGGGCTTAGTGGCCATTTCTAGGGCTCGTGATCACGAGAGTGACTCGAGAGATATGTGCGATCACTAATCCTCGATCCGCTAGTCGATGACTACGAAAGTAGCCCGACCGCTAGAACCAACCGTAGCGTGGCATCGCAGTCCGTAGATCACGCGAGTGGATACAGATTGCGGGGCGGGACCCAGTGTCAAGCGTAATGCATGCATTCCCGTGCGAAGCCGACTGCGAAAGCACGGCTCCGCATAAGGGTGCGTTAGACAAGCGTGACGACGGAAGTCAAACGCTCGTCCCCATCTTCGGATGTGACACTCCTACACTCATCCATCGTCCAACGAAAGACCCCACGACCTGGCATCCATGATCGAAAGGCCTAGCGGGGACTCCCGATCGCCTTAGACTTTAAATATTTAGTAGAACCCATTTCCAGTAACAATCCAATTTCCCATGACAACCCCCGGCCACGCATTCTCACCCTTTCAAAAAGCTAAACACTAAACCACCGCCTCCCTAGAGAACGACAATCTTTATATACTACAACCACTGTGCACTTGCGGTGATTCGCGCCCCTGGATATAAGCCCGGAGGACGGAACAGCCGTGCCCCACGGGGTTGGATCGCCTCCCGTAGTCCCCTGGTTCCTCCCCTTCGCCTCGATCTTCTCCTTCGCCATAGACTTGTCTGAGAGACTAGATTTGATGATCCCGACGTTTTCGAATCTGGATCTCTTTGGTAAAATTGTTGGAACATCTTCGCCATTTCAGCAAACCCTACTTTCATCTCCTTGGAATTTTGCTCCGACATCCTCTTCATGTTCGCCTCCAACGATGTGTTCAGATCTGTCTTCAACTCAACCTTTAAGTCGATCATTTCTTTCCTCAGCTGCAAATAAAAGAAGATTTGCGAAGAGAGAAAAGAATTATAAAGTGGATTTTTTTATTTTAATAAAGAATACGGTGATAGAATGATCCAATTTGGAGTGGATCACTCCCTAACTTGTCTTAATGGAACAAGTCTAATTCCCCAAATAGGATTCTTGAAAACCCCTAGCCGTCACCACAATTTCTATCACAAATATTCGATAAAGCTACAACTAGGGCAAGCCTCCACTTAAATACTCATCTTAACATTTGCTAAACACACCACAAAACTAAAGCAAATACTAATGCAATTACTAATCGAAACAATCGGCTAGAAGTCAACCAATGTGCCTCTTAGACAGGACCCGTCGCTACTTGATCCGCGTGTCTCTGCATCCTATGATACACTACCGCATCAGAATCTTGTAGGATCCAACCGGTTGATGCATCCTCTGGTCCTATATTTAGATTTAGCTTATGGTTGGTAGACATGGACTTTGTGAGCCCCTAGATGACCATCTCGGATTGTGTCAACCTCATATGATGGATCTGAATTTGAAAGCCTGATATAGGGGAACTGTCAAGTGAAATGTCTCAGTTCAGTCAAATCTATAGTTGTTCACATTAAGACCTGGTGTTGGTACCAAGAGGTTTTGCTATGTTGACGTAAAATTAGGTTAATCTGTTGGGACATGTGACTACACTAGAATGGATGTGTAATGAAAAATTTACTGAGAGAATACGCTCAACTACGTCAAAGCAAACGCCACAAGAGTCATATCGTGACGATCCTACTTCCGTTATGTTGCAATCACACTAGCATAATCAACCAACAAGTTTTTTTAAGACGGATGTGTTATTAGCTAAATCAAGTTAAATTTATTAGGTACAATTTTTGAAACTACCGATACAGACGAACCGAAACTTACTTCTGAAACCGCCTAAACGGTCGATACCGATACCGAAACCTAAATTTTCGAGAGAGCGATACCGGGACCGAGACCGAGACCCCAAACCTTGGTTGCAATTCCCCCACTACAGGAGTACAAGGGAGTAAACCTTCCCAAAGGAGTAAACCCTCTTAGGTTGGAGTAAATCTTCCAAATGGAGTACACCCTACACAATGCTCTCACAACTCGAGAGCTAGGTTTCAAAAAGAAACAAAACGAAATACAATCTTTCTTATGCTTTGTATAGATCTTACCAATGTGTGTATGAAAACATGGAAAATTGGAAACCAAGTGCTAAAGATGATGAGCTTGATGCATTTGGAAGCTTCTCCTTAAGCTAGGGTTTCAACATCTAGATCATATTTTAAGAGAAGGAGAAAGAAGGGAGATGAGAAAGCTTTTTTCCAAGCAAATTGGCTCTCTAAAATGATTTCTATATGTGTGGAGAGATGCCATAAACTCTCTCTCTCAATCTGACTTAAATAGCCTCTCATAACAGTCCATTAAAGGACAAAAATAACGGCTATAAACGGCTAGTCAAAAATCCCAACGGCTAGATTTTTGGACACAATTAGACATTTGATGAAGACATATTAGATGTCTGATGAAGACTGGGTAGACGTATGATGCTACGTCTGACAGACTCTAACCATAATGCCAACAGATCAGAAAAATAATCATAAAAGACACAAACGAACTCTGATTGAGGTGATTCAAGATACGTTAGAAAGCTAGTGAAAAATGCAATCTAATGAAGCCAGTAATGGATGTAAAATTTCAATTATAAAAAAACCGACAGAGGTCAGAAGACAGAAATTCAATCACACAACAATCAAATGGCTGGAGATCACCACTTAGGCGTCTGTGACACTGTCCAGACATGAGAATCCTATATCAGATGGCTAACAAAAAGAAGCGAGGAGAGATAACTCTCGAAAAATAATCCTCATCGAAATCAGACGGCTGAAGTTCAACACCCAGACGTCTGAGAAACTATTCAGATGTTTGGTACTTGAACTTCAAAAGGCTGTGTCTGATGCTTATAAAACACACACCAGACGTCTGAGCATCCTACACCAGACGTCTGGTCCATGTCCAAAAACACTATAAAGAGTGTTTTGTAAGAATTGCCTTACCTTTGCAATACTAACAACACACTAGAGGGGGGTGAATAGTGTAATGGCAATAAATTGTGCAATTAAAATTAAACTTGCAAATGCGGAATAATAAATACAAGAGGAATTAATCACCATAATCAAATCAAACACAAATACAAGAATATACACTGGTTTCCCAAAACTTGGGTACGTCCAGCCACACTAATATTCACTATATTTTCCACAAAGAGAAGTGAATACAATCTCATAAGGAGATACCTCACCAAGAGGATTTTGTCCTACACAAGAACCCAACCAACCCTACACAAGGGTCAAACTCACACTTAGAGAATTACTCCCACGCAGAGAAGTAGGGTTAGCCCTACACTAGGACACCAAACTCCCACAAAGAGAGTTACTCCCATAAAGAGAGTTATTTCCACTAAGAGAATATCCTATTCCCACTAAGAGAATTACTCCCACAAATAGTGTCTAATTCCCACAAAGAGAATTAGAGTTACAAAAAAACACCAAATAAAACAAATACTCTTATCTATGCCTTGAGGTGTACTTACTCATAAATGAATGCAAGTCATGAAAGAGGATCTCCAAGTGTTGAGATTTGCTTGAAAGCACTTGGATGATTTCTCTTGAGCTTGACTTCAATGCATGGAGGAGATTTAGAGCTCTAAGAGGGAAACGGGAGAGTTTGAGAGTGGCTTATTTAATCTCTAAATATTTTCAATAGCATCAAGAAGTTCTAATGAACTCAATCCTTTCATATATATATGAACTATATAGGAACTCTCAAAAGCCAAATAAACAGCCAAAAACAAAAAGCTGCAACGACTAGATTTTGGGCAAAAACGTCACCGACAGTCGACTGATGAACAAATGACAGTCGACTGTCCAACGACTAAATAATTCCCAACGGCTATAATCTGCGCCTCGACAGTCGACTGGTGAAGATGATACAGTCGACTCTAAAGAGGACATGCGCATGTAAATCCTTCAATAGGCGACTGCTGCAGGGGATTGAATAAAACATAGATGCAATCTTTCGCACTGTTTGCAGACAGGCGACTGATGGCCAGTAAACATGCGACTGTCAAATAGACAGACGACTGTAAATACTGAACCAGTCGACTGACTAGCAAACTGGGATGAAGCCCAGACAATGCGAGATGCGCACAGTCGACTGATGAACAAATCACAGGTGACTGTTGGATGACAGGCGATTGTAAATTGACCTTCATTCGACGGTTCCAAAAGCTCAAGTATGAGTCAGTCAAAGGATGACTTGAGCAGTGTACCACAGTCGACTGTAGAAGACTCGACAGACGACTGGAAATCACCCAGTCGACTGTAAAACCTTCATCAGGCGACTGTTGGAAAGCCAGAGACTCCAAATGAGTCTTTGGTCAAGATGAGCCTATTGTGTTGGATTCTATGATAATCCTAAGGCTCACTAAGATGGTTAAATGCATATGCATGAATGAGTAGACCATCTATCAAGGCAGTACATCAAACCTAGACTCAAAAAGAGTGAAAGCAATTAATGAAATTACATGGATTACAATTCTTTTCTAAGAGTCTATGGCTTCAATCTTGATGCCTTGAAGCTCCACATCATCTCCAAGCTTTGCACCCCTTGAGTCCAAGCTTTGGCCGTTCTTCACTTGATGTCCATCCTTGCACTAAGTGTTTAGTCTCCAAAAATGATATTCTTGAAAAGTAACTATGAGACTAAAACAAGAGAGTCATTAGCAACAACATAATGTTTGTGATTATCATCAAAATAATGTTGGTATGAAATACCAATACTCAACATGTTTTGGCCAAGGAACCAAATGAGATGGGTTCTTGGATATTCCTATGGTTCCATATGATGGAAAATGATGCAAATGAGTGTGTGTGCATCTATTCAAGGCTACAAATATTCTATGAAAGAAAAGCCAAAATACATGAAGATAATATAAAATTACACCGAGGTCTTCATTAATCATGCAATGCTTTTGCTCCAGCCTTGAAACCATCATCCCATCATCCAATATGCTTTGTCTTATCAAGATAATCATTAGTAAATCTGAGACTAAAACATGTAAGATAATTAGCACGCAACACAATGTTGATCATCATCAAAACATTGGTCTTGAACTTAAGAACCAACAAATACATGTAATGAAATCTAACTTAATACACATTGTTGAATAGCACATATATGTGCAGATCGTTATAAATTTTATGTGGATATTTGTGAAGATATTGAGCACAGAATGAGACAGTATAATTTTATGTGGATATTTTTGAAGATATTGAGCACAGAATGAGACAGTATACATGAAAAAATGACATGCCTATTGGCTTCTGCATGTGCTGTCTCTAAATAAAACTGAGTACTTGTTTACCTAAATACACGCCGGCGTTCCATATAGGCACTTTGGCTACTTCCTCTTTTTCCTTTTTTGTTGCTCTTGTTACTAATATAAGTAGGTGATTAGTGGGTTGAGACAATTGACACCAATCGGATTCTAGAGAGACCTTTAATTACATAGTTCATATTAAAACTTTATGATAAACCCCAGTTGAGATAGTCAAAACTTAATAATAATGAAGAATACTGCATGTATTAGTTCTGCATCCATACTTCACACATCATGAAAAGTTTTAGCATCCATCCTTAATAGTCCAAACTTTCTCCTCGTGCACTCTTGGGCATGAGTATGTTTACTGCTTCCTGAATGGTAAGTCATTCATGTATACGCTCTTTATTACCCTTGTTATACCAATTATGGCCTGCCCTCAAGGCCATTAATCCAGCAATTATAGTCTGCGTTCATGTCATTCATTTATTCATCAAATGGTGGCAATCACTCTGTCAATACTTCCTCAAATAACTCCTCATCAATTACAACAATAAAGTCTCATCATTGGCCCAAACGCCAAGGGAAAAACGTCTCACCTATAAGAACTCCTGGAAGCGACAGGAGAAGGGGGATCTTCGAGATTCAACATTGATGTAGCCTAAACACTAAATACATATTTTACCAAATTACACATTTCTTCCTCCATATAGCTAGGCCTGAGAACTAGTAAACGAATTCCCAACAGGTCGGAATCAGTATCACCGAGCATCCTTTTGTCACGATCTGACTTAAGCATTGGAGAAAATTTGGTAGGGCCCCAGACCCGACTCCCTTGATGATCTTCCTGTGTTACAGATAGTGATGGAGATAGTCCGGTCCCAGCTTCCATGGCGCAGATCGGAGCCCTGCCAATCGGGGGTTGGTTCGTCCAATCACCCACCAGCTGCACACCCCGGCTACTTCAACCCAAGGTCCACTCAGTAACCTTCATACACTTGATTTGTGGATTTACACCGTAACAACCCTAATATAAGTTGGTCCAAAGAAGAAGGTGCCTTTCTTGTATGGAGTGATGTTTACTCCCGATATCCTGATACTAATCGACCGATATTATTTTATTATTCCATTAAGACCATCTGGTATCTACCACCCTAAACCTAGTTAAATCCGCAAAGAAAGTGATTTCTACCATATCCCATTTTGTCTGTCCTTTCTTCTTTTGGTAGATCCAATTGAGAAGGTCAGCGTATAGATAAGTCTACCCACTAAGATTCTTTAAGAAAACATACTTCTTTTTGTGACATGATTAATTTCATTTCCGGAATATATGCTGGGGAAGTTACACAAATTCGAGAGCTTACTTTGAGTATCCGAACAAGATTGTTTTATTTTTAGACCATTCTTATAACAAATATATTATCTTTCTGTGCATCATATTACATTTATCGTTTGCTCTTCCTCTGCTTGTGGATAACTGAATGGAACGAATTGGCCAATTTGAACTTTTATTGTAATTAATTCGTTGTTTACATGTGTAGGGAATTGCAAAATCTGTTGGTGACTGGTACTTCGATCGGTTGGCAGTTAAAAAAATCGACTGTCCATACCCTTGTGACAAGACGTGTCACAACCTTGTATCCAGGCAAACACATTAGTCTCATTCTTTCATACCTTCACCCCGATTTGACCCCTATTTGTGGGTGCAATGATCTGGATATTCTTATGAAGGTCGTGAAATAATATAGCATGATGGCAGCTGAAATGTGGTGCTGAGCTCCGCAAGTGCCTTGCTTGATAGAGCTCAGAAATCAGCTCTTGCAAATGACATTCTTCAATGATTAATGTATGATTCTTACATTAATATCTTAATGGAAGACATATTATGGAAATTGGGAGGTTTTCGGATTGCATTATCCCACAGCCTTCGTAGACACATGAACCTACAATGCACATGCATATGTCCAGTATGCAAGTTTTAAGATTACAACACAGTATTATATCACATGGAACTTTACTGTTTACTATGATTTCGTTTATCAAAATGAAAAAGAACACAAAAGTGATGTTGCTGCGACATGGGATTCAAAATTTACAGTGCAACATTAACAATACCTTTTTGGGTCTTCAAGCCATTATCTATGTTCCTCTCAGCTAGAAGAGGGTGGTCAATATAACTGCTTGGGGGCTCTCTCAGAATGACTTTTGATACATGGTTTGATATAAATCCTGCTATAGATGTGTCTTGCTTATCTTATATTTTTCTAGACTTCGGATTTCTTTCTTTAGTTTATTCTAGTTCTCATGACTCTATCTACATGTATTCCAAGGTACTATTCTGTTCTCCGCAGGTACCAACAGCCGAGAATAAGTCGTGTTGACATGTAACAAATATTTTGTATTTGGTCTCCACCTCATTGCTCACATCATATTGGTTTATTCTGTATGAACTGTATTTGACAATAGTCAATGACATGAATAGGGTGCAAATTTGTCCGCATTACTTGTGGGGAGAATTTCGAAAGCTTAATCCAAATGCCTTGTATTTGTACATTGGATGCACACAGCTCTAGTATAGGGCCCATCCAGTGTATATAAATTCCATTCGGCATAATATAAATATACAAGTAAATGTACATAGGTCAGTATACAATCTGACTAAGGCTTTATTACGCTTGGGTCAACCATGCCTGTTTTGTTCTTCTCTCTCTACAAGTGGCATTGCCTTTGTTAAGCTGGCATCTGTTCCATATCTTTTTTTGTTGGGGGTTATACCTCGCTTCCGATTGTTGCATTTAGTGGACTTTGTCTCCAATTGCGGTCAATGGATCAGTAAGTCCAATAGTGGCCTTATGCATGTAGGCCTGTATCATTTAGTTGTGTGGTTCTAAATGTTAGGCATTGCTAAACTCGGGTTACTTATGACACCATGTAGGTATCTCATGTGTTTGATGAGAGGTGGCTTTTAATCTTTTTGTTCTTGAGGAAGATAACACATATGGGTTTTATGTGTGAAATCGTAAGAGATTGGAGACATGAGAGTTCTTTGGTAATCTTGTTTCTATTTACATTTCAGATCTCTTTATATTTACCCGACCTTGTACTATGAAAGTTGGCTCGATTTATGCGCTGGAGAAGTATTGGCTTGACAGCCGAGCTATCTTATGCAGAGGTAGCTCGTTTGTGCTCGGATCCGACCTGTCTAACTTTACACAAGTCAGACAGAACAGATACGAGATATTGGACTTCGACAGTGCATTGGTTCCTCACTTCGGTGAATCGGTGGCTCATGGATCGACAGCTCTACAGTCCGAGCTTCGGGTAGCTTGGCTCGGCATTTCGTTTGCTCAGTCTTCAATTGGAAGCTCGACAGTTCGGAGGGGGCCTACTATACTGCGACGCTCTATCTGTTGTAGAGTTGTGATAAGCATGAAATTATGTGAAAAGCAGGATTCGTTTCTTTAGGGAATCCATCCTCAATGATGACATCTATTATACCTTAGGGCTATATATAGGGTATTTTAGACGAGAGTTTCGAACGTGTGGAACACATTGAGAGAATTCTGAGCCACTATTTATGAGAGCCAACTTTGAGAGAATTATAGATAGCGTTTGGAGAGAATCTGTGTGCTTCTTCTTCATTTTTAAGACAGAAGATTTGTATTCATTCTTTCCTTTCATAATAAAGCTTATTGGTGTTCCCTTGACCAGCCAATGACCTAAATCTGTTATCTCCCATAGTGCTCTTATTTGGTTTTGGTTGCTTGTCCTTGTCTCGATCATTTGACGATCCAAGTTTCCGCTTTTGGTGCAGAACAAACTGGTATCAGAGCGTCTCAATTCAGAGATCTACGTATGAGGCAAAGATGAGCAACGATGGCGATGACAGTTCATTAAAAGCGTTGAATTTCGGTGGGCATGCTCCAGTATCTCGGACTATCGTGTCCAACAAGAAGTTCGACATTGAGAAGTTTGATGGAAGGATCAACTTCGGTATGTGGAGATTCGAAGTCTTGGATGTCTTAAACCAACTTGGTCAAGATATCACATTGGACGAGAAGTCGACGAACATGTCTGATTTAAAGTGGAGAACTCTAAACAGAAGGCATGTGGTACCGTCCGACTGTATTTGACGAAGGAGAAAAATTATCCGTTCATGAAGGATACAGATATGAAGAGGTTTTGGAAGGAGCTCGGCGACAAATACATGAAGAAGAACATCCAAAACCGCCTGCATATGAATAAGAAGCTTTTCGGTCTGAAACTTGAGGAGGGTGTTTCTATCGAGTAACATCTCGACTACTACAATAAGCTTCTGACTAACATGAGAAACATAGACGTGAAGGTCGACGATGAAGATAAAGCTATGATTCTCCTAAACTCTCTACCCCTTGAGTATGAGTACTTGGTGTCGGTTCTTACATATGATAAGGAATCAATCACGTTTGAAGAAGTGTCCAATGCTTTGATGGGCAACAAGTTCAGGAAGAACGATGAGGACACGAGAGGCCGAGCTAACGATGCTCTTACGGTGGTAAGATGTCGGAGTAGCTAGAAGGGTGGAGCTCGGAATGGGTATTTCCGATCCAAGTCAAGGGACAAGAGCAGATGCCCTCATCGCAAGGACTTGGCAAAGAACCAATGTGCTTTCTGCAAAGAAAGAGGACATTGGGTTAGAGATTGTCCAAGGACAAAGAAGCAGCACGACACAACAGCCAACGTCGCGAAGGGCGTTGAGGTCAAGAAATGGGTTCTGGTCGGTGCTTCGGAGGGCGTGACGTCAGATGGTTGGGTGCTTGACTCTATGTCCTCATTCCATATGACGACACATAGATAGTGCTTTACCACTTTTCGTGAAGGGGGTAAGAGTATGATCCTATTGGGCGATGACCGAGGTTACAACACTGCAGGCATCAGAACAGTTCGGATGATGGATGATGATGGGCGACGAGGTTACATGAGACATCGATAAGGTGCGCTATGTTTCCGACCTAAAGCGTAATCTCATATCGCTCGGCTCACTTGAAGCTAAGGGCTACCGAGTGACGATGGAGAATGGTGCTCTGAGGGCGATCCGAGGAGTTTTGATCGTGATGAAGGGAAAGCAGAAAGGCAACCTCTACTACTTGGATGGGTTGGTCGTGACTGGCACATCAGCTCTGACCCATGAGATCGATCGCGATGACTCGCTTCTTTGGCACTTGCGTCTAGGTCATGTTGATGAGAAAGCTTTGCAGAAGCTGATTGAAGGAGATCGTCTAAAGGGAGCCAAGAGCGGGAAGATCGAGTTCTACGAGCATTGTGTCTTCGGCCATCAAACGTGCTTCATTTGGAATGGCCATCTATATTATGAATGTAGCGCTTGACTATATTCACACCGACGTATGTGGGCAGCGTAGGTTGACCTCATTAAGAGGTAAACACTATTTTGTATCATTCATTGATGATTTCTCACGCATGGTGTGTGTGTTATTGGATATTAGCCTTTAAGCCCAATTTAGTTTTGATGGTGATCACCATATTATGTGATTACTAATGTTTCAATTTGTTTTAGTCTCAATTATGTAACATTGATTAGATCATGGGGGGGACAACATATGGTGTTAGGATGCTGGACTCAAGGCATGGAGCAATGGACATTGAAGCCATAAAGAATCAAGAAGAATATTGTAAATCATTCTATGATTCTTTATATATTTTGCTCTTTCTTTAGTAGAATACTTGTATGCCTTTATTAGATAGACACATACCCATTTCCATGTTTATTTCCATCTTAGTGATCCATAGGAACTTCCTAGAATCTATCCCAATAGGTTGAATGGCCAAAGCACTCTAAATCATGTTTTCAGCCTTTCACAAGACGTCTGGATACATTCACCAGACGTCTGGAGCATCCGACTTTGAGATGGCCAATCTCTAGGAAGTCCAGACGTCTGAAGTTCAATCACTAGGCGTCTGAACAGTGGTTCCGATGTCTGGTCGATGAACTCCAGAGCTCTGGTCAGTCGAGCCAATATTTCAGTGCTTCTTTGTTTTCAAAATTTGTTTTCTGCAATTAGTCTGAATTCAAACTGCTGTTAGTTTTTCTGTGGTTGGAATTTCTCGTCTATTCCAAGCCCATGAGATAGTAAATCTTGTTAGCTTTTCAACGCATCTTGAATCACCCCAAGCGGAGTCTAATTGCGGGAGTTATGTCTGTTTTAGTGATCGAGTATCGTTTTGGACAGATTCTGTCAGACGTTGTATAACGTCAGATCAGTCATCTGAATAGTGTACCAGGCGCCTGGACCATGAACTCCAGATGTCTGGTCGACCTCCAAAATCTATCTGTTGGGTTTTTGGACTAGCCATTTATAGCTTTTATTCTTGACGTTTTGTGGGTTGTTTTGTGAGCTTATTTAAGCCAGTTTAAGGGGCTGTTTTTGGCATATCTCAAAACATATTGAAAGCATTTTAAAGAGCCAAAAAGACGAGAAAATTTTTCATTCTCATCTTCTCTCTCATTTTCCTTAGGGCTTCTTTCATGTTGCATTGATCTCCAAAGCTCTAAAGGAAGTCCAATAGTTCACCAATTTTACATCCAGAACTTGGACATCAATCTCCTTTGCCTCTACACTTCATGTTTAGTAAGTACATTTAATCAAGGCAATAAGAGATTGTATTTTGTTTCGTTTTATTTGTTGAAACCTTGCTTCCGGGTTGTGAAAGTTTTCTCTTTGGAAAGAGAGGTGATTCCCTTGGAATATGGATTATCCTTGGAATACGGTTTGCAATCTTGGAAAAGATTGTGTTGCTATCTTGGAAAAGGTAGGCTCTTTGAAAAGAGTGGGTCTTGGAAAAGAGTGGCACTTGGAAAAGTGTGAGTTGTATTGGGTTGGCTTGGAAAAGCCTAATAGTGGAAATCCACAAGACTCTGGAAAGAGTATGGGATTGGAGTAGGTATTTGCTGAACCAGGATACACTTTTGTGTTTGTGTTTATTGTTTTTCTCTTGTGGTTTGTTGC
This sequence comes from Scilla litardierei, assembly GCA_030789695.1. Lineage (NCBI taxonomy): Eukaryota > Viridiplantae > Streptophyta > Magnoliopsida > Asparagales > Asparagaceae > Scilla > Scilla litardierei. Next base: position 128,932,716 of record CM061137.1, on the reverse strand, counting down.
TAATTATTCTTGCTTTATAATTTCGCATTTGCAAGTAGTTTTTATTAGCATATTATTTGCCATTATACTATTGACCCTTCTCTAGTGTGTGTTGCTTAGTTGCGTAGGTCCTACATGTGTTTCCTCTGAAGTCCAAAGACCAAACACTTTCATAGAGTGGAAGAAGCTGGTTGAGACTCAAACAGGTCGGGAAGGTTAGACGGCTCCGAAGTGACAACGGTGTGAAATATAGGTCGGACCTCTTCGAGAAGTTCTGCAGATCGGATGGGATTCAGTGACACTTCATCATGAGTGGTACGCCGCAGCAGAACGGAGTAGCTGAAAGGATGAATCAGACTTTGCTGGAGAAAGTCCGATGCATGTTGTCTACTGTCGACATACCGAAGGAGTTCTGGATAGAGGCCCTGGCGTACGCGACCTATTTGTTCAATCGGCTATCATCTGCTACATTGGGAGGATGACCTCCTTTGGAGATCTGGTTGGGAAAGTTAGTTCCCGACTATGAGTCTCTGCGAGTATGAGGCTGTCCGAGCTACGATGTCATAAATGAGGACAAGGTCAATGCTAGAGCTAAGCCATCTTCTTGGGCTTTACAGTGGTGTCAAAGGATACAGGCTGTGGTGTCCGACACAGAACAAGGTGATCGTGAGCAGAGACGTTACATTTGATGAGTCAGCGTTACTAAAGAAGGAGCATGAACCAATGGTGGAGACCGAACAGACATAGATGAAACATGTCTACTTAGAAGTGTCTAAGATTCCAGATAGGTCGGCAACTGACTCAAGCCGACCTACACCAGAGGCTGCAGAAGATGTAATCTAGACCGATGTTAGTGAGGTTGGTGGTTCAAGCTCGAGTGGTGGAGATAGCTCGGCTCCACAGATGACTCAGACGAAGGATTCCATTGTAGTGTCGAGACCGAGGCGCGAGATACAAAGACCTGGACGATACTTGGAGATGGTCTTATTCACTTTTCCCGTAGTAAGTATTGACATACCCACTTCTTCTTTCCGAGAGGCGGAGCATTCTGAAGACCCGGAGCGATGGAGGGGAGCAATGGACGAAGAGAGGAAATTACTAGCGAAAAATGAGACATGAAATATGGTGGAGCTTCCAGAAGGCAAGAAGGCGATTGATTATAAGTGGGTCTACACCAAGAAGGAAGGAGCCGAAGCCGGAGAAGTTCACTACAAAGCTTGCCTTGTAGCGAAGAGCTATGTACAAAGTGAAGGCATCGACTACAATGAAGTCTTCTCTCCAGTGTTGAAGTATTGCTTGATTCAGATCTTGTAGGCATTAGTGGCTTAGCTCGATCTTGAGCTGGTGCAACTAGATGTCAAGACGACGTTCTTCCATGGAGAGCTCGAGGAGATCTATATGGCTCAGCTCGATGGCTATGAGAGCAGCAATGGGTTGCATGTAAGCTAAAGAAGTTGCTCTATGGGCTGAAGCAGTCACCTAGACAGTTGTGTAAGTGGTTTGAACACTTTACGACGGATGATCAAGGGTATGTTCGCAGCTTTAATGATTATTGCGTGTTTAATCAAGAATTGGATGACGGGTCCTTCATTTATCTCTTGTTTTATGTTGATATGCTCATTTTGCTTCATCAAATAAAAAAGAGATTTGGAGATTGAAGTCTGAGCTCAGTTGTGCGTTCGAGATGCAGAACCTAGGCGAAGCACAAAGGATTCTTGGGATGAAGATCACAAGAGATCGAAGTGAAGGTAAAGTTCATCTTTAGCAAACTCGCTATTTGATGTCTGTGATATCGAGATTTGGTTGTGAAAGCATGAAGCCCGTAGTTACTCCGCTTGTACCTCACTTCAAACTCTGTGCCGATCATTGCCCGAAGAACGAAGAAGAGAAGAAGCTCATGGAGAGCATACTGTATGCCACTGCACAAGGAGCCTTGCTGTACGCTATGGTATGTATTCAATACAACCTATCACATGTAGTCAGCATGGTGAGTAGATACATGCATAACCCGGGAAATGTACACTGGCGAGTTGTACAATGGATACTGAGCTATATCAATGGCACATTTGACATCAGATTGACTTATAGTCGATGAGATCATGGTCCACAAGCTGTAGGCTATGTTGATTCTGACTTTGCTGGAGACTTGGATGGGAGGAGATCCATGACAGGCTACGTCATCACCCTGTCAGGAGCTTCGATTTGTTGGCGGGTGGCCCTGTCTATTACGGAAGCAGAATACATGGCATTGACTGAAATTGTGAAGGAGGCGATACAGCTAATGGGCTTGATGGATGATCTGGGAGTCCACTACAAGAAGTATGATCTCCATTGTGATAATCAGAGTGGCATATACGTGGCTAAGAATCAGGTCTTCCATGCCGCACTAAGCATTTCGATGTAAGGTAACATTTTATCCGAGACTGTGGGAGAAGAAAACGATGACATCAACTTGCTGAAGATCGGAACAGATGATAACCTGGCAGAAATGTTGACAAAGGTTGTATCGGAAGCCAAGTTCAAGCACTGTTTGGACTTGCTCAATGTGGTTTTGAGATGATGTCAAGGCGACCCCATTCGGGGGCACTGATGCTCGACAGAGCTAGTTGAGCTCGGAGGGGCATTGGGCTCTTTAGAGCAAAAGTGGGGGAACACCAGATGCGAATCTACCAAGGTGGTGCATTGAAGGTTCGTTGTGTGACAGTCCTGAATCTCGCCAAGGTGGAGATTTGTGAAAGTTGGCCCGAGTTAGGCGCTGTAGAAGTATTGGCCTGACAGCTGAGCTATCTTGTGCAAAAGTAGTTCGTCTGCGCTCGTTTCCGACCTGTCTGACTCAGATGATTAGATGCCGAGCTATTGGACTTCAACAGTGCATTGGTTCCTTAGTTTGAAGGATCGACGGCACATGGATCAACAGCTTTACAGTTCAAGCTTCGGGAAGCTCAGACAGCTCGGCACGTCACTTCGTTTACTCAGTCTTCAACTGGAAGCTCGGCAGTTAGGAGGGGGCCTACTATAGGACGATGTCCTATCTGTTGTAGAGTTGCGATAGGCATGGAATTCCGTGAAAAGCAGGATTTGTATCTTTGGGAATCCCTCCTCAATGATGACACCTATTATACACTAGGGCTATATATATGTGTGTGTGTGTGTGTGTGTGTGTGTGTGTGTATATATATATATATATATATATATATATATCTATTCTATAAAGCATGCGGTTGCGACGAGGACATGCGGTTGTGACTAGGACATCGTCGGTTTTTTTTGTTTTTTTGGTTTTTTTTGGTTTTTTTGCAGAAATAACCCCCTACAAATCACTAATTGCACTTCTGCCCCCCCCCCCCACAATCCACACACACACACCCTCCCTTTTCCGCTTTCTCCCCTTGGCTTCCTATCAGATCTTTTCTGTTCCTCCGTCTCTATTTTTGCCGTGCACGTGTGCACGAGGTTTTTCCTAGTGTGTGTGTGTGTGTGTATATATATATATATATATATATATATGGTTAGGGCTGTTGACGAACGAGCTTGAACGAGCTTGAACATGGAGCTTGGTTTTGTTCATGAACAAAATCAATGTTCAAGCTCTGTTCGTTTACTAACCGAGCTCTAAAAACCTGTTCAAGCTTGTTCGTTAAGCTTACCGAACGAACGTAAACGAACATAAACGAACATTTATCGTGGTTGTTCACGCGTAGTTAATCGAGCGTTTTGTTCGTTAACAAGACTTATCGAGCTTGTTCGTGAACATGTTCAGGAACATGTTCGTGAACACACAATCAATTTTGTTCATGAACAGATTTTCAATCAAACAAACGAACGTCAATTTTTTAATTAGGAATAATAATATTCAAACATAATTGCCAATGACTAAATCAATTAAATAAAAGGATTAAATATTTGCAGGACAAAAACAAATAAATCCAGCATAATAGCTTCATAGATCCTATTACAAGCATCCATTCCAAGCATAGTAAAAAATATAGTATTTGTGTAAATTTACTATTTTTGGTAGATGTTCATTCACGAACACTTAACGAGCTTGTTCATGAACATCACTTAACGAGCTTGTTCACGAACACTTAACGAGCTTGTTCATGAACATAAATGAACGAACACAGTTATGTTCAATCTCTGTTCGTTTACTAACTGAGCTCTAAAAATCTGTTCAAGCTTGTTCATTAAGCTTCCTAAACGATCGTAAACGAACATGTACCGAGCTCGTTCACGAGTAGTTCATCGAACGTTATGTTCGTCAACAGCCCTATATATGGTGTTTTAGACGAGGGTTTCAAACATGTGGAACACATTTCGAGAATTTTGAGCCGCTATTTGTTTGAGCCAACTTTGAGAGAATTGTAGAGAGCTTTTGGAGAGAATCTGTGTGCTTCTTCTTCGTTTGTAAATAACATTCTTTCCTTTCAGAATAAAGCTTAGTGGTGTTCTCTTGGCCGGCCAACGGCCTAAATTTGTTATCTCTCATAGTGCTCTTGTTTGATTTTGGTTGATTGTCATCGTCTCGATCATCCGACGATCCAAGTTTCCGCTCTTGACGCCAACACATACATCACGTGCTTCTTCATGTGAGAATATATTTGATTTCATCTTGTGTGCTCGGTACATGGCGGGGTTTTGATCCCTGGCAATTTTTACTGCATCAATCGACATTTATTTTTCCCCTTTGGGATTCGAATGTCCTCTTCAGAATCGATGTGATTGCTTCATTTTCTTCCATCTTTGCTGCACATGTCCAAATCATCTTAAATAATTCGTCTTCATAATGATCTATGTTACCGTTTAGCATGTCTTTTAGCATATTGCTGTCCATTCATCTCAACATGTTGATCTAAGCTACCCTTGTTTGCATCTCTAAATGTTGGTCAACATACAGTCTAATTCTTGTGTTCCGTAAAACGCTACTACTGCTTTCATTCTCTGAAAATTGTTGGAGATACGCAAATTTTCCATTATAGTATCACACGTCTTGCACCTTGGTCCCTTTCATTGGATGCTAACATACAGTTAAACGCTGCCACTGCTTTCATTTTCTGAAAATTGTTGAAGATACGCAATTTTTACATTATAGCATCGCATTTCATGCACCTTGGTCCCTTTCATTGGATGCTAACATACGGTTAAAACGTCACCACTGCATTCATTTTCTGAAAATTGTTGATGATACACAATTTTTGCATTATTGTATCGCACGTCATGCACCTTGTTCCCTGACTAGTTGAATTTGATGCACATATGTATACAAATACTTAAAATACTGAAAATCGTCAGTGATTTATGTCAAATGTATCGGTTCCAACTTAATGCACTCAGTTGGGTCATTTAAATAAGCATAAAGCAGTCTCTATCAATTTTCTTTGCCAGGAGAGTTCTAGCTGGTGATGCCAATCTACTATTTATCTTTGGGAATGCGAACAAACAGAAATATAAAAACTCTGAAGTGACTCAATGTGCCTTCTCTAAATCTGAGATAGCTTTTGCTGGAGTTTGATTTTCAATTCTGTCAGTTTGAGCCTCAATGAACCGTTTCCTTTTTTGTATCATCTGTTGTCCTTTTTCCCATCATATTTTTGCTGCCAAATGTTACGTCCAAACTATCTTTCTAAACATTCCATATGATTTGCAACAAGAGCAGCTTCATCTGATGCATATATGTGATAGGAGATGTAGCTGTAGGCAACCAACATTGCAGCTTGAGTTTATAGTTTCGATATCCCATCAGAAATTCCTCACAATATCAAACAATGCAAAAACAAGAAACTTGCATGGTGAGGCAATTTGTGCTGGGTTGCGAACAAAATAGTCCCACTTCGGCTAAGCTTAGGGATTAATCTTGTGGTTTAAATATGGTAGTAGTATCTCCATTGGTATAAGCCCTTTAGAGGAGACCCAAGAGCAAAACCAATTGGGCCAGTGGTCCAAGTAGACACTATCATGCCAATGTGGAGATCTAGTGGGCCATATTTAAGAAAAACAACAATTTGCTTTGGTCGAAGAATAAAAAGAGATGTGTTTCATGTTGAGAGATGTATGCCCTCGAGGCAATTTATCTATTTAAAATATCTTGTTCATGAATGAAAATATGCTTTACGGTATCAATTGTCTAAGCATTTCTGTGATAATGTTTTCATTATATAACTTAGATAATTTCCTTAGACTCAAAGTAAGGTCATACACGTACTAGATAGAGATCTCGATTATGAGAAGTGTCTGATCGGTAGGAGCTTGAGTCTTAAAACGTTCATGGTCATAGATGCGTCGAGAAGAGGATATCGACACATCGGACAGACCATTGTTTCTCTGTCTTGATGATCTCATAATCATTCGACATGGCGAAGTCGGAGACGAGACACATGTGCTCATTGGAGAATGAGTCCACTGAACGACCCAATAAAGAGTTATCAAATGGTTAACATTAACTAAACTGTCATTAATAGCTCTTTAGTGATGATCGGCAAGTTGGTCCTTTAGACTTGATGTCATTGTACGAACCTGTGCATGAACGGTGTCACTTAGATCTATGATCTAGCCTTGAGTTTTCACTCATTGAATGGTTTAGGTTGGGTGACACTTGAAGTGTACGAGATAAGTAGTGATCAAGATAGGATTCGTCTCTTCCGTTCATGGAAAGTTAGTGTCACCGGCCCAGTACGGTTCTTGATAAAACCTTGACCAAGATATGTTGTAGGAAGTACACCATGTATATACTAAAGACCGAATGATGCTGGCCAGTGCTAGCTAGTAGGGTTGACAGTTTACCATACCCTAGATTATGCATTGATATAGTTATGACGGAGGGATTAAAACTGTGGTATTCATCACAACACAGTCATTGTGATCCCGACGACACTTTAGTCAATGTGTTAATCATGTAATTATGATGCCGAAACATGGACGATACTGATGCTCGTGGTCACTGTCGTCTAGGGGTTTCGAGCCCCAATCTGTAGTAGGGTCAGACTGTAGGGTCTCACACCGAGTAGGATTTACGTCTTAGTAATATGGAGAATTACGGAGTGCACTCGGATGCACGCGAATAACTAAATGGGAATTATAATATGTCATAAAGTATTTATGGATATATGATGCATAAAATTAAAAGGATTTTTCCACGAACGTCACAGAAAACCGCGCTCAAATCGGAGCTCAATATGAGCTAAAAAAACTCCAGAAAAGGGACAAATGGGCAGAACTAGGCTTTTCCCAGGCCAGCCCATGCAGGCTGGGCTAGCCCGCCCAGCCTTGGGCCGGCGGGTCAAGCCCGCCTGCTGGGGCGGGCTCGAGTCTGACTCGAGCACGCCTGCCCAAGCGGGCGGGTCAGACCTGCCCGCTTAGGCGGGCTCGCCCAGCGGGCTGGGCACGCCTGTTGGGCTCGCCCAGCTGTCCTGTGGGCCCCCAGCTGTCCTGTGGGCCCTAGCTGTGGGGCCCACATCTAGGGTTCTGGAAAACAAAATGACGGCTGCGAAAATCTGATTTTTGTGGCCTTTTGTCCCACTTTGAGCTATTGTTTGAGGGGTCAAACGAAGTTGGATTGGAGCGCCGTTTGTTTCTATGCGTTCACCGTTTAGAGCTCTTCAATTTGATAGGTTGTATCACTTGTGAAGCTCATCGGCGAGTCAGTGAAAATTAGTAGAAATTTGGCCGTAGTGTAAGGCAAACTAAATAAATTTTCCTCTGATATTATTTAGTCCCACATTGCTCGTGAGACGAGGAGGGGGTCCGGCTTCCTATATAAATATGAGCCAAATCTCATTGGAAAATTTGCGCCAAGTCTCTGTTTTGAGTAGCTCCGAAAAGTTTTGAGCATGCTCGTAGCAAGACTTAATATTTATTCACTCTTCCTAAATTCTTCCGATCCTCTGTTCGAGTACTAGCAAGATGACGAGGAGGTTTGAATCTGATCCAAAGTCTTTGACGTGGATCGTACTCTAGTGAAACTTTCTTCGGCGAGCGATTGACTCGGATGCGCGGTGTTGTCTCGCTTCAGGAGGTCCAGTCTTGGAGGTGTGGAGGCGGCTTGCTTTGGGGAGCGAAAGAAAGTTGCTGAAAACGATGCTCGTATTCTGCCGAAACGAAGTTCCAGGTATGTTAATTTTATGCTTTCATATATTGTTGCAGTAGTTTAGAGCTATCGTTGGGGTTGGACAGACCCACCCCAAGATAGTAGATTTTCCTGGCTAGGGTTTATTAAATTCCTTAGGGCTATCATTAAATAGTTTAATGGTTTATTCCGCTGCATGTTTACTGCTTCTATCATCCGTCCGATGTAGGACGTGCATAGATTTATGCCCTGAGGGAAAGCCCCAACATTTCATTAGTAACTTTAAGGAGGGGACTATAACTTTTCTCTTTGGAGATTCCTCACATGAGTCACATGAGTGCTTGATTGACACATACTGTAATGCCTTTGAAGGAGGATATATATATACATATATATATGGAAAAAGGGGATCTAAGGTGCCTCCTTAGATGAAAATCTAAGGAGGCGCCCCCATTTCCCCCCATCTCCTACATTTTTTTTGGAAATATTTTTTCATGCGGTTGTTGTTCACATCATGGATGATCAACATACCAAATTTCAAGGGATTCCAATACTTTTTGAGCCACCATCTACCCCTTACAACTTCAACGGTTTGAAAACGTGCTAAAAACCCCACGAAGTTGCAAGGGGTAGATGGTACCTCAAATAGTATTAGAATCCCTTGAAATTTGGTATGTTGATCATCCATGAGGTGAACAATAAACCCATGAAATTTTTTTTCAAAAAAAATGTGTGAGATGGGGGGAAATGGGGGCGCCTCCTTAGATTGAATCTAAGGAGGCACCTTAGGATCCCTTTACCCTATATATATATATACATATATATATACATATACATATACATATATACATATACATATACATATATATATGTATATATGTTTGTATTTTCCTCGCCTAATACTTGTTTCGCTAGGAGTCCTATTCCGTTTTTAACCTTGAATTTTTTACCTTGACGATGTTTCCTGATTTAATCAGCTTCTCCTTTGCATCTTAATTTGACTTTAATTATGTCTCCAGAATATAATTTGACTTCTATCTGTGTTGCTATCAGATTCTATGTTGCTACCAATAGCTCTATAAACTAAGTTGGTCCTTTCCTGTCTTATATAAATTTATAAATATATTATATTCTTTTATGTCTTGATCACTTGATCACGACTCTTCTTTGAATTCGTCTCATGCAAACCCAAATCCTCTTTGGTATTCAATTTGAATGCAAGCCACTTCACAACAGTGGCTCTCTCTTATGCTGGAATAGATTATACGAGTACATCTTTTGCGAAGCAAATAAGAAAAACTCTGATTCGAATGTTAATCATTTGTCGATTGTAAGGAGGTTTTATCATGAAAAAGGAATATACAGTGAACAATAAAATCTTGTAATTTTTCACTTTTTCGTCTTGATGCTTAGCTTAAGCCTTGATTTATGAGGTAAATGTGGGACTAGAGTTGTTATAGAATGGTTGCATTGATTGGTTGATGATAAAGAGATCAATCAAAACTAAAATCCTCAGCAATTAATGGAAGCTGAAAGTGTTAATCTGCATCCATTACTATCTGTTTACGTGTGTTTTCTCACTATTGATATTATTGGATAATTCTTGATGATGGTACGGTTGTAGTAACTGGCGTATGCTGACATTGGCAGTTGACAAGGTACTGGATGAGCTAACCCGGCTGAATATACATCAATCCAAGCTATTTCAGCCAAGTAGAGCTATTTCTAAGCTACCTTCATCTTCCTGCAACACGATGAGCTCGTTAGGGATGGTTAGATATGGGGTCCGACCTAATACCCTCCAATGCTTAATTCAGATAATGACTCAAAGGATGCTCGTGATAACTATGACCGATCTGTTGGGAGATTAACGATAGTTATCGCACCGAGCTATGAATGACAATTTTAGGTGGAGCAGATACTAGTATATAAGTATCCGACTTTTTTGGTCCTCAGAAATTGTCCCCTCTCCCATTGTTTAAGAGCATACTTATATGCAATTGCTTTTGAAGGACGTTAGAGGGTAACATCCAAGCTTTAAAACTGCTTTATTGCTTCTGGCATGAGCTATTGCCATTGATGACGAGCTTAACTCACTGAATGTCTTCATTCTAAGCTGATACTTTAAATGAAGAAGGCCAACAATCTGCTGGGCTATCTTTAGATGAAGAAACAGACAGCCTCATGTGAGGGCCTTTGGGCTGTTGGGCTGAAGCTGTGGGGTGGATTTTTGGGTCTGTCCGCACAAATAAATAGCCGAGTGATTATTAGGACGGACCAGTGCTGTATCAATGGCCCCCATCTCCCAAGCTCAACCGTCGTGACGGTTGAGGTCGGGTGATGTGGCACGCATTAATTGGACGGTACGACAGTCGAGGAGATATTTAATTTTGGCCGCTAAAATGCCAAACTCTAGAATTTGGAGTGTCGGTGCCCTGAGATGTCGACACGCGTCGCAAATCAGACGGATGACCTTGCTTCATGGGAGTGATGTTCTTTGTATAAATAGAGAGCGTGGGCCGAAGAAAGCATCTTCTGCTTTTTGATAAACTTACACACACTCTCCCCCTTGCTCTCTTCTTCTCTATTTTACTTCGCCTCCAAAATGCTAGCCGACTCTCAACCAACCTCGTGTTGCAGGAAGCTGGAGATAGCTTCGAAATAGCTCGGACTTGGCTAAAATAGCTCTTATTGAGGTCTATCCAGCCCGGGTTTAGCTCGTCCAGTACCCAGTCAGCTGCCAACGTCATCCTACTCCAGCTACTGCGATGTTAACATCATCAAGAATCATCCAACAATATCAGTGGTGAGACAAACACCCGTAAACACTATCCACAATAAAAAAACCATGTGCCATAATATTCTTTCCCTTGAGTTGCAAGTTTCAAGCTTTATGCACTTTGTATGGCCCTTTAATCAATTTTCTGCCGGCAAAGTAAACTTGATTGTACAACATGCAGGCCTTTGAGAGTGAGGTCCCCCCAAAAGGTTCATGAATTTAGTAGTGTTTTTTGCCTTCTTTCTTTTGTTGGAGAATGGTGGTGGCCTTGCCTTTAAAGTCATTTGCTGCTAGAGTCTTATAATTAAGGCTGGAATGATTCTTGGTTAGCTAGCAGATGAGAGAACAATGCACACGAGTACACTTCCATGTCCCCAAAGAAGTTGACTTATGATAAAGCAAAACAGTGAGCTTGTGATAATTAAAAACAGTGATCTTTTGATTGATTACAAGATAATGGAAATCTTTGAGTTACAAACAAAGAGAAAAAGAAGGAAAGGTAGACGAATCACTTGAAGTGAAACAAGCTTTATTCTGCACCATGAGGCTTATGTACATGAGGAGAATGAAAATACAATGTTCCTGTAAAACTTACAAGAAGAAGAAGAAGCCTTCCTTATTTCAATTCTCTATGCTCTTTTCAAAAATGGTAGCTTTTTATCTCCATCCCTGTCTCTTATCAAGATACTAGTGGCAGTGTTATGTAACTGTTGAACAAGCTAAACCTGTTCAAATGTAAACTGGCTCTCTTCTTTGATGTCACCATACATAACCTGGTTTTGGTTTTGGTTTTGATTCTGGTTCTGGATCGTTGATGAAGTTTGGAGGGAGCCATTGATGAATTCTGACCATTTAAGGTCCTCGGGCTCGCCTTGCAGTTGGAACTGATCATCTTTATCTGAACTCAAGTCCAGCCACTGGAAGATGCCGGGCTCAAAGAGGGAACCATTGCCTTGCAATTCAATCCCATTCCCACCATTGCCACTGCTAGAGCTGTTGTTGCTGGAGTTGTTACCAGCCTCCCAATCCTGGAAGCCTGTAGGAGAATTGTCCAAAGGCAGACCAACTGTAGCCCTGAAACCAGACAGGTCTGAGCTTGGAGAAGATGAAACAATGGTAGATACTGGATTTGAATTAAAGTCTTGATTCATATTGAAAAGCTTGGAGCTCTGGTTGAACCAGAGAGGCGGGGTTTGGTTCATCGACAGCCCTGCATTGTATCCAGGGCTGTAAGCGAGCGGCGGAAGCGGGAAGTAGCCCACCGAGGTATCGTTGGTGGTGGCCGCGTGGCGTTCTAGAAAGAATCCTTTTGCAGGGGCAACCGAATCCTTTGCGCAGGGGCTTTCAATTGGCATTGCTGGTGGATAAGGTTCAAGAACCGAGGCCTTGTTATCACCGTCAGCGAGCGGTCGTGATTCTGGGTTCTCGACCTCGGGGAGGGGCTTGTGGGTGTTGGGATCAATGCCTCTCTGTCTCAGCCTCTTCTTGATGCTGGAGTTCCATAGATTCTTGATCTCGTTGTCCGTCCTTCCGGGCAGCTGCGCTGCAATCTGAGACCACCTGCGGAGAATTCAGATAACAAGAACAACCACCTCTCTGCTTGGATTGCAGGAGTTTTAGGATTAGCATTACCTGTTGCCTAAGGCTGCGTGCAGGTCGACGATAAGATTCTCCTCCTGTTCTGAGAACGCGCCTCTCTTCAAATCAGGCCTCAGGTAGTTTATCCACCTCAACCTGCAACTCTTCCCACACCTCTGAAGACCTGAACAAAAGGGAGATTAGAGTATATATATTCGTCGAGTTAGGCTGACTACATTATCATTACCTGCTTGTTTGGGGACAGAGCTCCAACAGCCATGGCCATATCTAGTGATGTGGCTGAAGAGCTTCTCATCCTCGTCTGGAGACCACAGACCTTTCCTTAGATTCTGCTTGTAGCCGCAGGAGTGCCTCCCCATCTCTCGCACAGACAGCCAATGTGACACTGCCCGCAGCCGAGTTATCGACGAGGGACAGAGAGAAGAGGGAGTGTTGGGTGTTCTTCTCAGAGGTGAGGTGGGCGAAGGAATGTATGAGAAAGGGATGGAGGGTGAGAAGAAGGGATGAGCAGCTAAAAAAGACACATGAAGGGTCACAGTCAAATGAGGTGTGATTTTGGAGTTTCAAGATTTTATTTCACAATTGCCCTTCATTTTTAATGCCTCTCCTCTCTTCTGCTGCCTCTCATACTCTCACTCCTCCACCTCAAAGCCTGTGAACTGTTCAGCTTTGTTTGTTTGTTTGTTTGTTTTGTATACCAAGAAATCCACCTCTAAAACTTCTACCACCAACTTTTTTAAGAAGGAAGGGCAGGCAAAGCCGCTTTCATGGCCTGGATATTTCTCGGAGCAGTTAAAGAGTATGTCAATGTAGTCTACTTGTATGCTCTCAAACATGACTTGTCTGGGCAGCAGCAAAAATTAGAAATCAGATAACTAACAAAACCATGCACATGTACAACTATATGATCTTTGTGTCAGATGGGATATGGTCCTTTTTCTTGGCATTTTGGTCAGGTACCCAGAACTGCTCTCACTCTGGAAAGTTTTCATCTTTGGGAAATAGCAAAGTACAACATATATTTCCAGAATGAGAGGCATCTTCCCATATTCTGAATGTTACACACTTCTCTCGGTAATGCACTTGGAGATCAGGTGTTATTGTGTAGTGTGTGTTATTGGGTGTGTGTGTGTAAAGAAAGGAGAGGGTTAATATAAATAGAAGTGATAGCCATTCTTTGGGGCTGATCACCATTTTCCACCCAATTCTACATGGTATCAGAGCCCTAAAAACAAAAACAAAAACCCTAAACCTCCACCCACCCGCGCCTCCACCGCCTGCGCCAACCACCCGCGCATCCACCCGCGCCTCCACCGCCTGCGCCAACCACCCGCGCCTCCACCCGCGCCTCCACCGCCTCCACCCGCGCATGCGCGCGCCTTGCACGCCTCGCCCGCGAGGGCCGCCTGCGCGCGCCGCCCTCCGCTGCCGCCACTCCACGCCTTGTGATCCCCTCTCTTCCAAGTCCTCTTCTAGCCACCACAAAACCCTAACTAGCTACAAAAGAAAACCCAAAAAAACCCTAACCCTAGATCTATGGTAGAGTCATGAAAAGGACTCCATAGATTTACGGTTAGGGTATGCCCTATAAGAGGAAGAAGAGAAGTAGATCTGCGGATCTAAGGAGGAAGAGAGGAGAGATCTGCGGATCTGGAGAGATGGAGGACAATCTTACCTCAGCTGACATGAAGGCCTTCATTGGAGAGATAACGAAGCTGCTTGCTTCGAAGGAGTTGGGATCCTCGAGTGGATCGATGCCTTCACGACCCGTGCAGAAGCTGGAGTTAATGCCCAATGATGTGAAATTGGAAGGGACGAAGAATTACCTCAGTTGGTCCAGGAGGGTGCTTCTCATCCTGAAGTCGAAGGGGTTAGAAGACGTCGTTCTGGGTTCATGTAAGGAACCGGTGGATAAGGATGTGGATGATTGGAAAGTCTGGAGCACCACCAACTCACTGGTGGCTGCTTGGTTGATGACATCGATGGTTCCACCCATTGCTGGGATGGTGGATGCCATAGAGAGTGCTGCAGGGATATGGAGTATGGTGTAGAAAATGTATTCTGGAGCAGGGAATGTGATGCTTATGATGGAGGTTCAGGGCAAGGTCGACACCTTGAAGCAGGGGGAGATGTCTATTCTAGCCTACTCTGCGGAGTTGAAAAGGCTGTGGTCAGAGTTAGACCACTATGACCCTATTGATCTGCATGATCCTAGGAGTGCTGCGATACACAGGAAGTGGGTGGAGCGTAGGCGTGTCACACATTTTCTGAGGAACCTGAATGGAGATTTTGAGGCCAGGAGGGCGAGTATGTGCCACATATCCTCCATCCCATCTCTGGAGGAGGCCATAGCTGCAATGACACAGGAGGAGACCAGACTGAGAGTTATGAAGGATGAGGGTACTCAGGTCACTCGGGCTGCACTGGCTGTACCGGCAGTGGCAGTAGTGAGCGAGGATCGAGAGTGCTACACCTGTGGGGTGAAGGGGCACCTGAGCTTTAACTGCCCACAGAAGGGCAGTGGACGAGGACGTGGCACAGGAGGCAGAGGAGGAGGTCGTTGGGGCCGTGGAGGTCGTGGACGAGGTCGCGGCGGCCCATGGGCCAACTTTGCTACCGCTGATGGACGACAGGAGACAGTGATGATTGATGCCACGCCAGCTGAGGCTTCAGATCTAGAGCAGCGGAGACAGTCCAGGTCTACTACTGAGAGCTCGGAGAGTCATGCAGACCAGACTAGGGATGTTGCTTCGCCATTCGGTAACTTTGCCCACTTCGCTCACACAGGATCAGGTAACCGATTAGCCCTTTCATGTAGAGATCATATAGAGTGGATTATTGACTCAGTTGCATCTAGTCATGTGTCAGGAGCATATAGACAGTTTTCCACATATAAACCACATACCATTCATGAAACTGTTCAGACAGCTGATGGCACATCCCAACCCATTAGAGGGATTGGCACTATTCAGTGCACTCCCTCCATACGCCTCTCTTCAGTCCTTCACATCCCATCATTTCCAGTCAACCTCTTATCTGTTCGCTCTATTGTTGATGATCTCGACTATAGCATTACTTTTGACTCTACTCATTGTGTGTTGCAGGAAAGGAAGACTGGGAGGAGGCTTGGGACTGGCGTCAGGCGTGATGGACTGTGGTATCTTGACAGAGCTAGTGGGGATGCTGCACTGGCTGTCGTTAGTGGAGAGAAGGAAAGGGATGTACTTTTATTACATTGTCAGTTGGGACACTTGCCTTTTGATATTTTGAGTAAAATGTATCCCGATATTTTGAATAGAGTGAATGAAATTAATTTGAAATGTGATGCATGTGAATTTGGGAAACACACTAGGACATCATATCCTAGTGTGGGGATGAGGAGTGTAGAGAGATTTCATCTTATTCACTCAGATGTTTGGGGGCCCTGCCCAGTGACTTCAGTAAGTGGGTTCAGGTGATTTATCACTTTCATAGATTGTCATTCTCGGATGACATGGCTTTACATGATGAAAAACAAAGGCGAAGCGTTGAAGTGTTTTCAGGACTTCCATAGAAGTGTCAGAAATGTGTATGAGGCCAAGATCCGTGTCTTGAGAACGGATAATGGGACAGAGTATGTAAACAAGGAGTTTGCATCTTATCTATCTGAGAGTGGGATAACTCATCAAACCACTTGTCCCAACACCCCTCAACAGAACGGAGTTGCTGAAAGGAAAAATAGACACTTGTTGGAGGTAACTAGGTCACTCATGCTCACCATGAATGTACCTAAGATATTGTGGAGTGAAGCAGTGATGACAGCTACCTATCTCATCAACAGGATGCCTTCGCGGATCCTTGGTATGAAGTCTCCATGTGAGATTCTTATGGGAAAGAACACTTTTGTAGTTCCACCAAAAGTGTTTGGATGCACATGCTTTGTGAGGGATCATAGACCTTCTGTGGGGAAGCTGGATGCTCAGGCAATTAAATGCATATTTGTTGGATATCCTTCAAATCAGAAAGGCTATATGTGTTGGAGTCCCTCAGAAAGAAGGCTGTTTGTGAGTATGGATGTGACGTTCAGGGAGACTGAGCCTTTTTATGGAGGACTGACAGATTCTACATCAGTATTTGATACTGGTGCCTCTCCAAACACAGGAGGAGTTGGTCGAGAGGGGGAGACTGATGACAGGAGGGTAGTGGTTGGACTTATACCGTGTCCTGTCGGGCCTACTGGTACTGGTCCTGATAGCAGGGAGGAGGAAAGGACCTTGGTGGAAGAGGAGGAAGACAGGTTGTACGGCAGGAAATATAGCAGGAGACATAGGGTAGTCATGGCGATGGAGAACAACAAGAAGACATCTCCCCCACTGAAGAACCACTAGCTCCACAGCCACATGTCGAGATTGATCAGTCTATCACGCCTGCTCGAGTCCCGACTTCCTTACTGCCTTCCTCTCCTAACACGGATGGTAACCTTTCTTTGCCTTCCTCTAGTTTAGATCTTCCACTTGCATCCCGTAGGGAGCCTCATATCAATGCCGGCAGGCCTCCTGTACGGTATGGATATGAGACTGATATTGCTAATCATGTCTCCTATGCTTCTCTTACACCTGCATATAGGGCTATCATTGCATCCTTACAGTCTATCTCTATACTAAGTGATTGGTGAGTGGCAAAGCAACATCCCCAGTGCAAGAAAGCAATGCTCGAAGAACTTGAGGCACTGGAGAAGAACAAGACATGGAGACTTGTCTCACTTCCAGCAGGAAAGAAAGCTGTGGGCTGCAAGTGGGTATTCACAATAAAGCAAACTCCAGAAGGGAAGGTGGACAGGTACAAAGCGAGGCTGGTGGCCAAGGGCTACAGTCAGACTTATGGGATTGATTATGATGAGACATTTGCCCCAGTGGCAAAGATGAGTACTGTGAGAGTATTGGTATCCTGTGCAGCGAATTTTGGATGGAAATTGCATCAGTTGGATGTAAAAAATGCCTTCTTGCATGGAGACTTACAGGAGGAGGTATACATGGAGGTTCCACCTGGCTTTAGCACACAAAAGACGATGGGAAAGGTGTGTAGACTGGACAAGTCTTTGTATGGGCTGAAGCAATCTCCAAGGGCATGTTCAATAGATTCAGGCGTGCAGTCATCACTATGGGATACAAGCAGAGTAATGGTGATCATACTGTATTCTATAGACATTCAGGACAGCGGATTACTCTTCTGGCTGTGTATGTTGATGATATTATTATCACTGGAGATGATGAAGATGGAATCTCTCACTTGAAGGTAAGGTTGGTGAGAGAATTTGAGGTCAAGGATCTTGGACAGTTGGGGTATTTCCTTGGACTGGAGATTGCCAGGTCCAGGAAGGGTATAGTTCTCTCACAGAGGAAGTATGCCCTGGATTTACTGGCTGAGACTGGTATGTTGGGGTGTCGTCCAGCAGTTACTCTTATTGATCAGAATCATAGGTTGCATTCACAATCAGGGGAGCCAGTAGACAAAGAAAGGTACCAGAGACTTGTTGGACGCCTTATCTACTTATGCCATACCAGACCTGACATTGCCTATGCTATCAGTGTGGTAAGTAGATACATGCATGATCCTAGGACTGGACATATGGAGGCAGTCTTCAGGATACTGAGGTATCTGAAGAATAGTCCAGGAAAAGGCATATTATTTGGTAGTCATGGTCACATGAATGTGACAGGCTACTGTGATGCGGATTGGGCCAGTTGCCTAGATGATAGGAGATCGACCTCGGGCTACTGTGTGTTTGTTGGGGGCAACTTGGTCTCTTGGCGCAGCAAGAAGCAGGATTTGGTGGCTCGTTCCACTGCAGAGGCAGAGTATCGTGCTATGGTGCTTGGTACTTGTGAGATGATCTGGTTGAGATCACTTCTACATGAGCTACGCCTGCTGAGAGAAGGACCATTGCGGTTGTTGTGTGATAACAAGTCTGCAATTAATATTGCCAACAACCCAGTGCAACATGATAGAACGAAGCACATAGAGATTGACATGTTCTTCATTAAAGAAAGATTGGACAAGAAACAGTTGGAGATCTCCTACATTACTTCTGGACAGCAACTAGCTGATTGCCTTACAAAGGGGTTGAACTCTAAAGAAGTAGAGGATGCTTGTAACAAGATGTGCATGATAAATATCTTTTGCTCATCTTGAGGAGGGGTATTGTGTAGCGTGTGTTATTGGGTGTGTGTGTAAAGAAAGGAGAGGGTTAATATAAATAGAAGTGATAGCCATTCTTTGGGGTTGATCACCATTTTCCACCCAATTCTACAGGTGTCAATCTAATCCTAGATAACAAATAGTAAAAGGAGAAGTGGTAGTCGGATCCTGGGTCATCAGATCCGGATGATACGGCACACGATCTGTGCCGTTGATAAATAAGAGGCCAAAAATGTGGCGGTTTTTTTATTTTTTTAATTCTCCGATCCTTTTGGACTTGGGCTTGGTGTCCGCATCAAGTTCAAAAATCGTTACTATACTAAGTGTTACTCTTATCATGGTTTGCACTCAGTCAAATAATATCATCCACGATACTTACCATTTACCAAATTAGCTCACTAAATGAGAAATCCTGAAGAGCTGTTTTTTTTGCATGCTTTGAATCAGGCTTACTGAAAATTTCAAAAGTTTCTTGAATTGGGTAGAAGAAGAAAAGGGGAGAAAGAGATAGTGTTGCGTTCTTGTTCTCTTAGAAATGCATGTTTGCCTCAAGAGGAGGAGGTATATGATCTCTATTTGGGCTGTCAAAACAACAGAGTCCGAGTCTTCAGAATTTGAAGGTAAGATATCAATTACTGTTTTCATGCAAATTAATCTGTAATTCTTGTAATTTTCCTGACATCATAAAATCTTCTACTGGTTGCAGGGGCAAGCATGCCAATAAAATAATTTAAGGTCTACAAAGTATATTTATTATTAATCCTATTAGTCACCAATGATTAGAAGCATGCAGTGACATGATTGCATCCATGTGAGCCTGAGTAATTTTGGATTAAACAAAAAGGTGTGACAATGAGAATATTAGGGTAGCAGATTCTGTCCATCTTTTTGTGTGTGAATTCTATTGCATTGGGCCCCTGCTTTATAGCCAGACATTATCCTTTTCAGCAGCCAGCACTTGAAATCCTTGCTGTTTCCAGCTAAATCTCAGGGCACCTCATCCGAAAAAACTAAAATGAAAAAAATTTGTGAGCTCTGACAAAATGAGGTACATATAAATCCAATCTTATCAGCAAACAAACACTACTCTCATTTGCAAGAAACAAATAACAAATTCATAACATATCAGCAAGAAACAATAGGAATCTTTAAAACAGTATGCTGTTTATTCATTAGCTGTCCTGGCCTGTCACCATCTTAATGTTTTAAAATCCTAAAAGAGCATCTGATTTTCAAAAACAATAATCCTGTTGAAGTTTCTTATCTTGTTTAAAACTGAGCTTTTTTAATTGAGGAGTTCTTTGTATTGTAGAATTAGTTGGCTCTAATTGTCTACTATGGTGGCTCTGGGGGTGTTCCAGCTGTAGAGTTTTGCTTCGTCTCATCCTTCCAGAATCCAGAGGTTGGCATCTGAAACACACATTCTCAACATCATCACAGATGAATCTAGATTAAGTTGTTCTATGTGTCACATCTTGTATTAATGACTGTTCTTTGTTGTTCTCTTAAAGAAAGACGTAAACTTGCAAAGTCTTCAATGAGAAGAGATAATTAATCCTTACAACTTACTCACAGTTCTTTGCTCGAATCATAGCAAATCTCCATTAACCGTTTTAATCTTTATGTAGCTTCCATGCTTTGAGAACCCGATTCTGTACACGAAGAATTTGGGTTGGCCTGTAAAAGAAACCATCTCTCACATTACTGATGGAGAGAGTCGAACTCGTGACATTTCACAAGAAAGAACATGTCGTCGTCTCTAGAGCTAAGCTCAGTTGACATTCTTTGGTTTGTTGACATAACATAGATTAAATTTTTAATCTATTGAAGCTATTCTGCAATATTTGCTGGTGATTACTGTCATGTTCAGTTCCCACATTGTTCAACTCATGTCAGTAATCATTTGTACAGTTAATCATTATTTGATTCTTCCGAATGTAAAATGCCAGGTTACTGTTCATGCTGACAAATTGACAACTGTGGAGAATGTTTGTCAATATATTTTACATCATGGTGTTGTCTTTAGTACAAGCAATATCAAAAATCCATAGCCGAAGCAAAAAAAAAAAAAACATCCACCTTTTTGCATACTCTAAAGCCATGCAGCAAAGATTAACTTGATCAAATGGCTACA
Organism: Scilla litardierei; assembly: GCA_030789695.1. Taxonomy (NCBI): domain Eukaryota; kingdom Viridiplantae; phylum Streptophyta; class Magnoliopsida; order Asparagales; family Asparagaceae; genus Scilla; species Scilla litardierei. The sequence goes on along the minus strand of CM061137.1, from coordinate 128,911,989 downwards.
TATCTGCGAACCCAAGACAGTACTCGAGGTCGCAATCTTCACAATGAAACAAAGCAACATGATTGATGGTATGTGCTGGTAATTGACCCACGATCACTTCCACAAGCCACTGATTGCAGTTTTATCGTTATCCCAGAAAAATATGATTCTCAGCTTGAGCTTGCCCATAACCCGCAAGGTGAATAGTTTCCTGTTTGTCCCTAAGCAAACACCTCTGGAATTGATTTCAAATCATGGATTGAAGAGTACTCTTTCACGGATACCAGGCATCTTGTGAAAGGAAACCGTGTTAAGAACCTCTTCTTTACGCAATCTGATTGTAAACCATTGTCTCCTCCACACAAGCCCTATTTACTAAATTATGTGCCATAGTTTTAGTTTACTCGACATAGCTAAGGGTATCAACCTAGGCTTCAATGTGTCTAAAGAGTTAACATGATATATCTAGTCTCTCTTAGACCATAAGTTATTGCCAAAATCTTGCCTCTCCCAAAAGATCTTATAGATCTTTTTATGTCGATTCTTACCTAAGTATAAGTAAATTAGGACATTTTTGAGGTTGGGTTTAAGACATGTTGGGATATGTATGCCATTACGTCAATTATTGTAATTGATACATCTTGTTTAAAATAATAATATGCTATTTGTTAAACTTTATTTGTATGGATTCTTGATACATTTTGAGTATATGTTTACATTGGTATGTGATTGTCTGGATAACATCGTTGGATCGTGTGAGGACATTAGTATCATGATAAGATCATGACAGTGAGACCTAATCGATCTGCTTAAGCATAAATTCAAAATATTCTTGGTCGTAAGAATATCAAGACAATACATTGATATTTTGAATAGACCAATCTGCATTGATCTTTATAATTTAGATGATAATGACTGGTCTTATAGCCATTCGATGTGATAACATTGTGAGACAGTGCATATGTGCTTGTTGGAGAACAAGTACACAGAACAACTCATCAAGAAGCATCTTAATGGTAAACATACCCCCAATGTGAATAGAAACTCTTATATAGCAACTGGTGCAGGTTAGTTTTTTGACCTGAAATGCGCTAAAAACCTTTGCACCAGAGAGAATAATGCTTTGGCTTTTACCAACCAACGACGAATGAGATACCTGCTAGGCACTTGTTGGGTGTAGTCCAAAGCATGCGAAGGGATGTGACAGTCAAAACGGGAATCGTCTGCTCTGGTATACGAGGTTGGTATACGAGGTTAGTGTTATATGGAGTTAATATAGATCTATAGTAAATTCTTGATCGAGAAAGAATGAATAAATTTATAGTATGATAAGTTTGATCAATCTATGACAATGGTATCACATATAAGACTCAGATAATAAGGTGTTACTAGGGGTTGAAAGATTTTCATACCCCTAGACACCTTAGATACATGGTTATGACGAAGAGATGGGATTGCATGGTAGCTATCACCGACATGCCTAGATTTAGTTTAGAGGAGAGTCCAGTCTCATACCAGCTAGATAATAATGATTCTGAAATAGGTGGTCTTCATATGCCGCTAGCATTGGTTCTTATGACATGATCGTAGAGTACAATTAAGTTGTTGTCGGAGTAGGAATTGGGCTTTTAGAGTCTCAAAAAGGTGATTCATCATCATGATATATAATTGAAGGAAAAGAACATGAAGTATATGAGATATACACAAGCAATCACAAGGCATTGTGATCATCTTGATTAAGAGAGATGAGCTCATCGCAAAGTATTGCAAAGATGAGTATACGATGTTTTAAAGAGTTATGAACAATATATACTAAGAGAAAGATGAAAAACCCACCAAAACCATGCCTATGACATTCCCAGTGATGAAATGGCATCACCGAAAGATGTTCGACTAGCTGGCGACCGACAGCCAGACATTGGATACCTTGTAGCTAGTTGCAGGCCAACTTGGCGGCTGGCCAAACAGTCAGACTGCTGGCTAGCTGTGATCAGCTGTCGCTATCCAGCAACGGACGATAGTAGCTAGCTGCCACTTAGACATGTGTTTAGTTTGATGGATTTTAGGTCAGATTTGGTTTGGTTTTGATCCAATTGTTGGATCTTCATTAAATCCAAAAGAAAGAGTTTGACTCAAAATTAGAATTCCTATAGAATAAAGGGTTTCTCGGCTTTTTTCTTTTGCCCCACATCTTATAAGATGAGAGGACTCTAGGAATTCTATCACTATATAAAGGGGTCCTCTCCTTCCCTCAAAGGCATCTAAAAATCTAAAGAAAATAATCTTGAAGGCTTGGCTTAAAGATAGAATTTTTCTCCTCGAAGAAAAAGTTTTTTTCTTTTCTTTCTTTCAAGCGTTCGCAATACTTGAGATCATGTTCAAGTTCTTGGAGGGCTCGTGGATCGTGAGGAGTTTCATCATCAAGGTAAAACTACTATCGCACCTGGTTGGTGAGGAGAGTAGGGATCTTCATAGGAATTTTTATGGAAAATATGGAATAAACAAGTGTTTCCGCGACTCTACCACCCGGCCAATTCTGTTCCACTTAATCCCTTTTTCATGGCCACATATCTTTACGGCTAAGGAATGGGAAATCTTTCTCCTGTTACATGAATCAAATGTTTCATTTCATCCGGGAAAAGCCATCTCTTTCTCAACAATGTCTTTGTCATTTGATCCAATAGCGTTCCGTTAGATAGGAAGAGATTTGATAAATACTGATAACTCTCGGATAGAGTATTAGAACGGAAAGATCCATTAGATAATGAACTATTGGTTCTAAGCCATCTCTGGCGATGAATCAACAAGGAGCGGATATTGTGTAAGAATATCCGTGCAAGGTTACAATTTTTTTAATAGTTTTAATTTATGAATTCTGTAGCTTTCTGGGTTATGCGTTAGGACTTGAATTTTTTAAAATTCATCCCTTCTGTTTCTTTTAATTTGATTAGAAATCCTATTTCTATAGACTTGCAAGACCTGAATATGCAATAGCCAGTGGGTACTTGTCCTTCCACTGTTGCGGAATCAGAATCCTATCTCGTTTTTCTAAGCTTTGGACACCAAGCAAACTTCCTACCCATGATAGGAATTTCGATGAGGCCTATGCCATGAACAAGGTCGGCAAGGTCCTTAACATCCTCTTTATTCAATCCATATTCTCTAATCTCTAGTAAAGTACTGAGAAATTCATTCTTCAAAAAATCAGTCATTAGGGATTAATGCCATCTAATATTTCTTGCACAGATTAATCTTGAAAGGAAACTGAAATGCAACGCTCGATATCTTAACAACGTCGTTTGGGAAATTGAAATTTGACATATCTGAAGTCTACGGGGACATGCGAACTGTTGAAAAGGATTTCAAACGTCAGAGATTCTTGAAGGACAGATATGTGTGGTTGTTGGCTTGATAAACCCATATGGGCTGCCCTTCCCTCTCCCTTCATCTAGTATTAAAGGAGGGCAAGTGCTTGGTTATTAGCATCGAAAATTGGGAATCCAATTGAGTTTCTATTGAAGCATTAGTGAAATTTGTATGAGGTCCTATTGGAAGTTCCATAGGATCATTGAGAGCCATCTTTGAGTGGGCCATTTGTGAGGATTTCTTAGAAGTAGTTGAGTGTCTTTTGTATCTCCTAATTGAAATCAAGAGAAGTGTTCCCTTGGTCGTTAAGGCGGCCTAAATCTTTTATATGCTCTCTATTTGTTCTTCGTGCTAGATACTTCGGTGATCTGATTGCTTCCGCTCGGCGCACAACAATTGGTATCAGAGCTTTGGCGACAAAGATCTAGACGAAGAAGATGAGCAAAGGTATCGACGATGCTTCTACTTCAATGGCGCAATCTTTAACAACGCGAGCTATCATATCCAATACGAAGTTCGAAATTGAGAAGTTCGATGGGCGTATCAACTTCGGCATGTGGAGAAGCGAAGTACTTGACATCTTGAACCAACTTGGTCAAAATCAAGTACTAGATGAGAGGCCGACTACGACGTTGGATGCGGAGTGGAAAATGATGAACCGGACTGCTTGTGGCACGATCCGGCTCTACTTGACAAAGGAGAAGAAGAACCCTTTCATGGAGGAGACGAACGCGAAAGCGTTATGGGATGCACTTGGTAAGAAGTACATGAAGAAGAACATTCAAAATCGCCTACACATAAAGAAGAAGCTTTTTGGCCTCAAGATGGAGGAATGATGTTCAGTTGAAGAACACCTTGACTACTACAACAAACTCCTCACAGACGACTGCTGAAATCTGGAAAACGTCTGGGAGAACAGGACAGACGACTGATGAAGAGAAGACAGTCGACTGTTAATCAGAACAGGCGACTGTAAATCCTTATACAGACAACTGTCAAAACCCTGAGATTTTCCAGAGAGTTGAGTCAACAAATTGGCTCACAGACAGACGACTGTTCCATTGGATAGTCGACTGTAAACTCAACAATAGTCGACTGGCCAGAGTAATCAGACAGATAGACTTTGGGCTATAGATAGACATGCGACTGATTAACAAAACACAGTCGACTGTCACTTGGACAGGCGCCTGTGAATCATTCATAAGTCGCCTGTAAGAATTGAAACAGAGAAGCCCAAAACTAGACTGTAAAAGTTTGTGCATAACAGGCGACTGTAGAACAGAACACATTCGACTGTTTTTGAGACAGGCGACTGTAAAACGTTCAGCAGTCGACTGTTATAAACACTACATGCACAGTCAAGATAGAAATGACTTGTAGTCTAAGGAAACTTGATCTAATGAAATCCTAAGACTGAAATAAAGATGTGTGTGTGCTCCAACAATGTTCTACTTTTAACCTACATACTAGAAGAGATATAAGAAAGTTACATTTGACGAACTCTCTCTTCTATCCAATGCATGAGCTTGAAGTCTTTTAGGATCTTCAATCACCATCTATGATCATCCAATCCATTTCATTTGTCTTCAATGATCTTTGAGTGTCATCCATTGCAAGTAGATCTTCACAATAAGCTTATGCAATGGATTAACTGCAAAATAGGAGATTAGTTACAAGTATTTATGTTTGCTCATCATTAACACCAAGTAGGGAGAAGTCCAATACTCAATAAGATCCAATAGATTCCAAGCCAGAAAACACAATAAAAATTTAGTCTTTGCTCAATATCAAAAACCTAGATCCAAATCTCAAGCTTACAAAAAAAACTCTTAATAAAACACTTCATGTCTAAAATATTCAAGGAAAATCGTTTTATACAAGGGGTAGGGACCCCACAGATAATTCTCAGAAATCTGGAAAGTTGGGCCCATATGTCACTTGGGCGCGTCGGCTATTCGACCGAGCAGGTGGCTGCTCGGTCGAGTCACTTCGCTGGCCGCGCTGCTGCTTGCTTATTTCTGATGCAGGCTACTCGGTCGAGTAGCCCCCTACTCGGTCGAGTAGCAGGGGGTCGAGTCGAGTCGCCTAGCTGCTCGGTCGAGTCACATCGTATCCATTTCCTGCTGTCTCCGTGTGTCAGCTCGGTCGAGTACCTGTAAGCTACTCGGACCGAGTCACCTGGGAATTGAATGGCTGAGGTCTTTTTTATAGATTTCTCTCGCTCACTCCTCCTCTCATCCGATCATCTTCTAAACTGTGACGAACTCCCATGGAGCCTTGCCAATGACGCCCTGGACGCGCTAGATGTGTCTATGTCCCGAATCAGCTCAAGTTCGCTCCAAAATCCCTGAAAATCCACAAATCTATGCAAAAACTAGAATATGGCGTTAGAAGCGCATTAATATATAAAAATATGGATTTCGGAGGCGAATATGATATGAAATGGGATGAAATGATGCGGTAAAAATATGGAAAATATGTACACATCAACTCTCTAGCAAAATCTGTCTGAATTCATCAGGGATGCCTTCAGACAATGGTGCTGGAGGGAACAGGCCTCCCCAAGGCCAGGAATCCTTGTGCAGAAGGAGTTTCGGAAGGACCCAGGTCTCCCCCGAGTCTCCCTATAGAGGAGTTCCCCTCTCCTGCTGAGGGATCTGCTCCGCGGCTTCAGTCAACCAAGCTGGCTCCTAGTCACTAAGGAGAATCCACCGCCGCCTCTTATTCCCCTCAATTTCAACCACCTCGAATTCGGAGGCGGGCTTCTCATTCTTCTTCCGCTGGAGACAGGTCACTTGAGTAGCCCTCTCAGCAATAACGGGTCGATCCTCAGACGATTGAACCGACCTTTCTCCCATAGATGGCACCCGAGGAGATAACATGCTCTCCTCAGCCTCTCTGATAGAAGCCTTAACTCCCTCCCTCAGCGTAGGGTCCACCTGGTACTCCAGACCGACCATGCCTGCAGAAGAAATAAACATGTTAAGTCAGAGAACGAAGGTCGAACAGTTGATAGACATGATCGAATCAACCTTTCGTTCACACAGTCCGGCACAACACCAAGTCGGACCACAGCCACTTCGTCTTCCTCACATTCCCTGGCAGATTCATCAAGGCGTCGGCGGCTTCCTTCTCCTCTCTATTCATAGGCTTGTCCTCGGCAAGGCCTAAGTTAGGGACACCCTAGCCAGTGCAGAAGCTCGCCTCTCCTTGAAAGACCACGAACACAAAATCCTCTTTCCATTTGGAATTAGAAGTCGGGAGGTTGTCAAATAATTTCCTGCCTCGACGAGCTGTTATCATATACCAGCCAGGAGTCTTGAGAGGAGGAATCGAGAAGAAGTAATTGAACAGCCTTAGCGACTGTTCAATCCCTTTCAACACGCACAAAGCTATAAAGCCCATCAATGTACCTATGGCGTTCGGCATCAACTGGTAGAGAGAAATGTTTAGGGTGCACAAGAAGTAGCGCATGAAGGAGTGCATGGGGAATCGGAGCCCTCGTTGGAAGGCTTTGACATAAACCCCGACTTTCCGGTCACCAGGATGATGGACCCTCTTGTCCCTCCCCGTTACCCGGATATGATAATCGAGGTGGACGTCGCTTCTCTGAAACTCTGGGATCTGATCAGCTTCAACTTTGGACCTCAGATTTACGATCAGACCAGGCTCCATAGCCCCTACTTGTTCTTCTGCATGACGGTAACCAGACTCCTCTCAGAAATGGGAATGGAGGATGAAGCCATTTTTAAGAGGGGAATAGCAAAACCAAGAAAGACGAAGATGGTATCTTCAAATTCCTGCACTGGAACCGTCTTATATCGACAAAACGACAGCCACATGATGAGATATGCGTCGAAGATCCAAGGATCTATGTATCTTGGGTTTCAAACTGGCGGCTCATCCGAATTGGCGAGGCGGATGTTTTGGTGCCTAGAACTTGAGTGCGAATTCCTCAACTGCCGTGCCCCATTAATGCGATGTAACGTCGCTTGACTTCAACAGGCAGACCCTTTGAGGTCGTGTGATGGGGCCATTATTAAATCATTGGGCCGTCACTCTAGACGAATCGATCGACAGAGGTTAAGGCCCATAAGAGAAGCCCGACACTGACTCGGTCAAAGCCCATCAGCCAGTCGTCCATTGCACTCTCATCACTCGAACGTGGGATTGAAGGCGGCCTCATAAATAGCAGGAACATGGGCAAAGTTCGCTCCTATTAAAGAGGGAAGATCATGGCACCATAATGGATGACCGTTATCTCCCAACGTCACAAAAAGGACCCAGGAGGTCTATAAATATCTAAAGGTTCCAGTTCCCAAGGTACGAGATCTAATACATAGACTCTACTCTTTCAGCATATATCTCTTCCACTAAAGGGATTGCGACGCCAGATCTGAGACGAACCTCCGTGGGTCGATCTCAGCTGCTCCAAGCTCCCTCTTATCCTTAAGTTTCCATTCTAACTTAAGCATCGGATGAGATCTGGGTCGGAACCTAGATCCGACCCCCCTGACGCTTCCTTGTGGTGCAGATCGTCGAGTCTCGATCTTCCGTGAGGGTCGTTCCAGAGCATCCCAGCCTCGATCCATCGACGTACAGGCCGATCGAAGGTCGATCGAGCATCACAAGCTATTCATCATCCATCAACCGACCATGGTTCTTCCAACCTAGGGTCCCACTCAACCCGCTGACGAGGCTCCGACTCAGCACCAAAGGTCAACGTCAACAACTCAATTGTTTTGGTCAATTCTGGCCTTAACAATAAAGTACACAAATTTTTCTCCACATACGAACCCTTAGCATATTCAACAAACCCTAGTGGAGGCTAACCTTAACTGATGCCCCCTCCTTTCTCTACTTAAAGCTAACTTAAGCATTGTAGTCTGATCGAAGGGCCAACTTCCCTCCAATGAGGCTAACGAGCTTTCTTTTCTCTTTCAAGTGCTCGGCGAAGAATCTCCACCCTCAGTCTGGCGAAACAAACTTGTCTGGGCTCATTCTGTTGTGAGCATACTTGTCCTCATGGCTCGATTCAAGCCCAGCAAGATTTTGTGCATCAACAACGTTGATGAGTGTTTATTGTATATAGTTTTTTTCTCTTTTTCATGCACGTTTTACATCATTTTCTTCACCATTCCTCCCAGTTTCCACCGTTTTTATTTTCTCTTTTGCTTTTATGGTCCCTGCTATGTTTTGCAGGGAATATGTACTGATCAGGGACCATACTGCATGATTCTAGCGTGAATGGGCAAAAGAAGAAAGGCCTGGAGATCAAAGAGTGCAAAAGGGGGAAGATATATGAAGAACCGAGAACGACACAGCCGCGTCACGCTGATACAAACGGTTGCGTCAATATGCTCTAGAACTCACACCAAGGCGGCCGCGTTAAATATCTCCACGACCGTGTCGCTGAGGAGAAGATTTGAAGACATACTATCGACGCGGCCCGCACGAAAAAAGATGACGCGGCCGCGTTACTAATGATCGAACGGCTGCTCGACGGGATCGTTTTAAAGCCGACGCGACCGTCGAAGCCCTATTCGATGCGACTGCGTCCCTAGCAACGCGACTGCGTCGCTGTAGCCTCTGCACCCCCACTTTACGCAAGGGAACGATGTGACCACGTCGTTTGCGACACAGTCGCATCAAATTGGATCCTGAAGTCACCTGGGCACCGATTCGTTAGCAGTTGGGGGATTTTCTTTCTTTCTTGGCATTGTATATAAACCCATCTTATTCTCCAGCGAAACTATCTTGGGTTTCAGCAGTTTTTAGGGATTTTTGAGGGTTTGTAAGGATTTCTAACTCTTTTCATTCTGTCATTTTAGTTGTTCTTAGTAATTCCTATTGTAATAGAAGTTTTCTCTGGCTAATGCTATTGTGAGTCTTTGCCATCTATTGCTCATTGAATCTGAATATATGACTTTTATTGCTTACCCAATGCTAGAAATTACCTACATTGCAATGGGTAGTGAGTAGTATTCATTTAGGGCAATGGGTTGAACCCCATTGGATTAGGGCTATGGGTTGGATTAGTTAATTAATCTATTGCTGGGCTAATTGAGATTAGGGATATATTAGGATGATGCTTATCATCGTAGATTCGACCCCCTCCCTTCGGGACGAGCCGATTGGCCGCTGGCGAGAGTCGGGACCAATTCGGGATCCGATCCCTACGATGATCATGCTATCGGTGTGACCGATAAGAGTTGGGTGCCGATTAGAGCCCTCCTAATATAGGTTTAATCTCCGAACGCCACTGTGGTCGGGAGTAAGATTGGAGACATTCATCGAACGTAATGCACCTAACGTATACCGATGCACCGACGAGAGTCAACATCGGTATAGGTTATGTAGGCCAATCATTGCATCACGAGAGCGGGAGGTAGGAGATGACATAAGGGAATACCCTATCATGCACCACGAGAGTGGGGGATATGAGAGTTCCCTTAGGTTAGACGACCTCTCCCGAATCCCAATGAGCCTAATAACCGGCCAATTATTAGTCTAACCCTAACCTCGGTCCAATGGCATGGATTCCCCACGCCCTAGAGCTTTATCTCTTGATTCACCCTCTTTCCTATTTTACTATCCAATCACCAAAACCCGATTGCGTAGCTTTCAAACGAGGACCCACAAATCGATACTCATTGACCGCCTCCCTGTGTTCGACCTGTAGCTACACACGACCCGTGCGCTACAGTAAATTATTATTGGCATCCGCGCAAGCGGATAACAAGCGTCCATGCTAATTTTTGCTTACTCCTTAACCTTAAAATTTTACTATTTTGTTTTAAAATGCTAACCAGCCTAAAGATCAACTTCTTCAAATCTGCTGCATATAAATAGGGATAGACTCCTAATTGCCAACAAGTCTTAGCCTTCAACGTCATTCACTGCAAGATATAATCATTTCCCTTTATCTATCTTGACATCCCCCTTAATCCTACTTCCCTTTCCTTCTCAGACTCGTTCGCCCTTCTTGATCATGTTGAAAGGTGACTTAGTCTAAAGATATCCGGGTTCATTGCAAATATGGAGAAAATTTTACCACTGGTGATGCTTATCTTATCATCTTGGATTGTATGTGTACTCCCAAATCATCAGGTGATTTTGGTGTGTTAGTTGTTGCGAAAAGATCCCGCGGAACTAGCAAATTATATAGCTAGCTACGAAATAGAACTTGCAAAAATCGAAACACCAGAATAACAAACAATCTAACCTTAAACCGGATCTTCCGGGAGCAAATAAAGAAAACGAAGAGCTTCATCCAATAAATGCAGAAAGTAAATGAGGCACATCAATTACCATAGTTCGGTTAATCTTTGACCTACACCAGCATCCGAGACGATCCACTATTTGATCAGAGAATTACAAGTTTTTACACCGACTTCTTCTTCACCCTCAAGTGAGTAATAACCCCCACTATCACTAAAATAGAAGAAGTAAAGAGAAAGCAAAGAAGACCTAATAACCCAAGAAATCCTAAAAGACCTAATTAAGCTTTCGCTTCTTCGATTCTAATCTCTTCTAAGATCTCTTTAAAGGTCACTCTCTTAAATGGTCAACAACCTAGCTTCAATTTCTTCAAAGCTCTCATAAAAGCATTTACCTAACATCCTCAAGCATGGCCTTAAATACTCACTCAAGAGACGAAAACATAGTGACCATTAGATTGAGCAACCACTCAATCCAACGGTTACAGATCGGCTTAAAAACAGAGTTGCTGGTGATCAGACGTCTGGAGATTTCCTTCCAGACATCTGGTCCCGGGTCAGACGTCTTGAAAAAGACCTCCAGACGTCTTCAAGAAAAAGGAAACTAGGTTGGCACTTGTCAGACGGCTGGAGCTCTCCTCCCAGACGTCTGACCCCTCATGTTTAGTCGTCTGGGAGATGAACTCCAGACACCTTGAAATATATCCGAACAAGGGGCACTGTTCACCAATAAGTCGGTTGCTTTTGGGTGGCTACTGATCGATCATCTGGTGAAGACCACCCAGACGATTGGCCGTTGGTCAGACGTCTGGTGAGAAAGCACCAGATGCATGATGGCCCAAAACTTAGGTGACACGGCTGACACGCCAGACGCCTCCTGGACTTTGACCACCAGACGTCTGGCTGCCCCGTGAAGCTGGAGAACGCCAAGGCCATCAGATGTCTGATGCATCAGACGTCAGACGTCTGTCATGGTAAACCTGCACATCATATTTTCAACATTAGATCTCAAACTCTTCATTATCTCCCTTGTTGCTAACGATGAAGGAAATTCCTTATCCATCAAGTTTATAGTCCACCCTCATCAAGCATTTCCACTATTCTTGCCTATACACCTGGGACTTTCATCAGATTATATCGTCTTCTTGCTCCACTTTCTAGCTTTTTTCCCCTCTTAAAGTCAGCCCTTACTTTCCCATGGCCTCAAATTCATCTGTCACATATGCCCTGACACTGGATTCTGGATTGAATCATTGGATTGGTGAGCAACTTGAACCGTGTCGATCATTAACAAAAGAAGTTATAAGTTTTTAGGATCAGTGTAGGAAATTACGTATTTTGATGCTCATATACTTTATTCCAATACACAGTTCACATGGTCTCCTACTGCCAGGCATAGGACATTTCATCCGCAGTAGTACATCCTATGACACGGCTGTGATGCCAGGTATCATCAGCATTGGGGCATAATTACATGGTCCAAGGTGTTACCCTGCAAGATGTTAATGAATTGTATGTGAAGATGGCAGTTTTCATCCTGCAAGATGCTAGTGAAAACCGGGAACTAATGATAGAAATCACACACACAGAAAGCAATTTGAGGCACATTTAACTCCCTCTTTAGAGCAATATTCCAAGCAAATATAACGAGAAACATGAACAATCCCAGGCAATAATCACATTGAGAGACCGTCAAGCTACCGTAACACAACACCACTCATGAGCACATTGTTATGATATCGTGAGTTAATCAGGTTCAAAACAGATCCCTGGAACACGATGAACTTGTTAGTTGCTAACTGTTGCCCGACTGGTCGTTTTGCAGCTCCGAGCTTTTATCGGATTTAGGCCTTGTGTTCATAAGGACCTATATAGATGAAAGGGACATGAATGATGAGTGCTGACAACATACATATACTGGGGGGGGGGGGGGGGGGGGGGGGGGGGGGGGGGGGGGGGGGGGGGGGGGGGGGGGGGGCGGGGGGGGAACAGAAACATGATACTAGAAGTTCAGCCATACTCATACCTTCCGTAGCATGGCATTCTCATTGCTCAAAGTAGAGATTCTCTCTTCAAGCTCTAGGTTCCTATCATGCAACTCTTTGGCCCTGGACTCCAACTCGTTCACGTAAACTTTCTTTCTTTCTCTGGCCTGTTGGGCCGAAACCCTGTTTCTAAGCAACCTGTTTCAAGTTCAGTTTGTCATCACACAGCCACCGGCATCATATGGTACAAGAAAATATCAGAATTTCCTGGAGTTTATGATCACTTGTGCATTCTATCAGTTACTGCAAGCAGAATTTCATAGTGATTGTGGTTAATTTTCTAAACATATCAAATTTAATAAATCAATATATTCTTCATTTCCTCTGATGGGAGGCTTTGTCCCTTGGCCAAATGCATTTGGAATGCCAAATCCCCCTCAAGGTCAGAATCTTTGCTTCACCTCTATGACTGCCATCCTTTCTCTCTACTGCTCTGGCAACCGCTTCGGCGATCCTTTCCCCATCTGTCGTAGAGTTTTGGTTGATGAAGCGATCTTTCCAACTCGACAAGATAATAACCACCAAATTACACGGTAATATGTCACCGGATTATAAATAAATGACTGTAATTAGATAGAGAGACAATACAAACTAGAAGAGATTAATCACAAACATACGGTATGTGATTTATCCTGGTTCGGTCCTCAGACCTAATCTAGTCCCCAAACTCACATCTTGAGATTTCCACTATTTCTCTCTTATAAACCCATAAGAGTAAACTGTACAATTTGACAAATAGCTTTTGCCAATTGTATACATATGATCCGAGACTGAACCACTCTCAAAACCTAAGAATAAACTTTCCTTTCCCTCATCATCCGAGGGAAAATCTTTGTAGAAGAAAGAGTACAAGTACTCTTATAGATTTGAGTTCACGTGTATGTGGATGCTAGGGGTGGTTTTCTGTTCTATAGGATTGAATGAATCTTTGAAGAAAAGAAAAGTATGGACAGAAGTTTAGCTTTTCTTGGCTCAAGAAGAGAATGCAAATCAAGCTTCACATGAGGCCAAGTTCTTGTATTCTTGTGCCAAACAAATAAGGGTTGAGTCTATACTTATAAAGCAAAAAATCATCTCTCATGATTACAAATATAGCTGTTGCAATGGATCAAAAATCTGAAAGTTAAAAGCATCCAACGGGATTATTAGTCGCCCAGTTAAACAATTAGTCGACTAATGATTTAAGCCAAAGAAGTGTTTGTGTTCTGTATTAGTCAACCAGTAATTTCATTAATCGACTAATGGAAAAAGTTCAATCTTACACAACTAAACATTAGTCGGCTTGGAAATGGATTAATCCAATAATCAATGCACAATAGAGATACACATTTCTATTTTAGTTGACTAATTGTCCTGTTAGTCAATTGATAATACAAATCGATTAAGAGGTTTTATTTTGTATTAGTTGGCTAAAAAAGGGTTTATTTCACTAATGGAAGCTGGGGGTTTTTATAGTTATCTGAGATATGTTAGTCGACTAGGAAGCATATTAATCGACTGGCACTAGAACACAATAGATAAGCTTAGAATCAAGATGTTATGCTCAAATTTAAAGTCATGTATATTCTAAGTCTTAAATATATTGGTTGAAGTGTGAGTGAGTGTATATTTAAGGCGTTAACATTATTACTATGACAAGAAATTAAAAGATTCATCATATATACTAAATACAATAGTATGAGCTCAATGATATCGATACCATATCCATGTCCTTGTTAAAAATGTTGTCATCTAAAACTCGAGCATTGACACCTCATTAAATGATTTCTAATAGCTGCACAAATCATATTAGTAAAGCCTAGAAGCCGATGTCTTCAAAATTTCTGTTACTAAACTCAAGCCAAGGGCAATAAGAAGCAACGCCGACCCTTGAACTTAGGCCAGAGCGTTGACGACGGCAATCCCCTATCGACGGCGATCGAACTCCAATGAGGACACCTTAAGCTCTAATCCACCACCTCTAGAGCTCTGGTTGTCGCAGTGACATAGATTCATCCGGTGAGTTCATCTCATGATGTCGTAGCAAACTTAGACATCTCTCTCTGTCTTTCTCACTCACTCTAATTTCTCAATCTCTATGGCTTGAGAATTGTTTTTTTTTTTTTAAGTTTTTAAGGCTGATTTATTAGATTTATTCTGAATATCTTCAAAATTTGTATATTATTTATTCTATTTTTAAAGTAGCGTCATATATTTTAGTTAAAAAATTCAGCTTGCGCCATGCGCCATGCTATGCATTGAACTATTGATGGGGTTAGCACTACGCTATACACTTCCACCATGTTCAACACCAGCCTTAGTGAGAATGTGTCTTGCATATTAGTCGATCAAATGAAAACTTTGATCTTGAAGGTGCTTTAATCTGACACGTGTGTTTACCCTCCTCACATCTAACAGTAGTTCTGATGCTATTTATTGGGAACGTGGGTGAATCCTTGTCAAGCAAGAATCGTTAAATCAACGAGTAAAGCTAATGATAACCTATACAAACCCCGCAACACAAGAAATATAATAAAATGAACGCAAAACAAAAGAGCATGACGAATCTGATACCAAGATTTATACTGATTCCAACCTCTGAATACGACCGGCTTTTGTGTACCTTGGAAGGAAAAAAACCCTAGCTGAAGCATCCTTAAATAACCTCTGAATACGACATGAAACCCATCGAGTGGTATTCAGGTCTGTACTGGATTTAGATTCCAGCCTGCTCTCCGCAACCACTCCGTCCTGCTTCAAAAACATGCCATCTGATTAAGGTGCGATTGCGCCCTAATTAATCTGCCATGTGTCGTAATTCTTGCTGTCCGCTTCAGCCTGCGTTGAGAGATATTATGCCCACATGGCCCGCACGCAGCGCACGCATGTGAGCTGTCGCACCCGTGCCACATGCCAGTGTGTGAGTGGGACATGCACAAGTTGGTCCCCACTGTAGCTCGACGTAGGTTTGGATAAAATGAATCACTGGGCTGCACTTTTCATATGCAGTGGGCTGATTAAAATATGAACAGAATCAATTCTGGGCTTCTAAAACTCAGTACTTCAGGGCTTCAACAAATCCTCAAAAATTCCTGAACAATCGATTGATTTTGTTATTACTTACATTTGGCCGGCCTACGAAGCGGAGAGAAATATTCTACTTGGAAGGAGAAGCCCGTTTAGAGTGATGGGCCTTAGCCCAATAGCCCGAGGGCCTACCAAGAAAGGTAAATTAATTACCTAGTCAAGGCGCCTGCTTAGCAGTCCGTTGAGTCCGGCTAATATCACTAGATTGGTTAAGAATGACAAATTAGGGCAGCCGTTACCCTCATTTCAAAGAAGATCACGCTGCTATAAAGTCAAAGCCGTTGTCTATTAACAGAGATCATTGTTTATAAATAGGCGAAAGGACGACGAGGAAAGAGTTCACATTCCAGATATACCCAAGACTATGGTACTTTGATAATTTCTTCCTTTTACTTCCACTTATGTTTCTTCCTCCAAAGCTCGCTGCGACAGTTATCGGACGACCTCCCTCTAGGTCGGCCCTAGCTGCCTCGAGTATTCTTTAAGTCCCTCAATGAATTAATCATTGGAGGGGATTTGGGTCGGAGCCCAGATCTAACCCCTCTGATGATTTGTCTTTGTTGCAGTTAACTAAGTAGACCACTCGGAACGACTCAGAGTTAGCTCGGGCTTTATCTCAGTAGCTCGGACTCAGCTCTCCCTGACACGGAATCAAGACACCGCGGGTCCCACGCCTCAGCCGACGAAGGGCCACGCCACCAACGGCGTCCTCGTTAGCTTCACATCACTGTTCGACGATTTCATCCGTCACCAGAATTATTTTGGATTATTTTGAGTGTTTGTATCATATATATATATATTGAAACATTACAGTTTGATACAAACACAACTTAAATTTGAGCCAAATCAAATCTCCAAAATCTCCCCTTTCAAAATTAACCACCTCACTGTGAGACCAGAGCACTTAACTAATGAGTTTTGTACTAAGCGTTACCAACTAACTAAATGTCCAGCATATTCCTTACGAAGGTGAATCTCCAAATACGTAGCATTTCCTAAATCCATATACCTGAAGCAATCCATAGTCTCTCCATGCCACATCGTGGCACCTTGACATTTTTTTTCAATGAAAATAAGTTTGAACACAGCTTAAACTTTACCATCAAAGTATCTACTATAAGATTCTTCTTCGTATAAATTTTCATCGGATGCACAATTTTTTGGTATCTTCCTTAGTACATCCATTATGAGTTTGGATCAATGCATCCATATGTGCCCCTAATAACTGTAGGATCTCCATACGCATCCAATGCATATGCTATGTAGTTCTCATAATGTGCTGGAAATTTTATGATGTGCCACCCCACTATACGAGTAATCGAGTAGTCTACAATAGCTCTAGAATATCCACATCATCTAGAACTCCTATTACTACATTTGCCATCGTTTCTTGTATTTGTAACCTCATGTCAACCGTTCTTATCAACCACCACTTCTCTACCGACACCTATGTCGAACCTGTGGTTTGGAATAAGCACCTCTACCTTGTTTGGTATCGCCTTACATTCATTTATATTTTGGTACTTTAAGATGTTTTTCCTTTTAGCACCATTGACTCATCAAACATCACCAGTCGACTAACCAAGACCATCTTCCTATTTGGACTCACAACTCTATAACCTTCGACACTATCCATTTTTCCAAATATGAGACATTTCATTCACTTGGCGCCAACCTTGTTGGACTTTGTTAAGAAAGGTTAGTTCCCCCGGCCTGGTTAAGTACTGGACGGGCTATTACATTACTTCTTTGGTTCTGATGAATCATTTCATAGATCAAACAATTTAATTGTGTATGATTTGATATCAAATCAAAAATGCTTGTTATTGAAGCAATAACAAAGACAATTTCCATCCCCATTCCTATGATAGAAGTGAGGTGGCTTAGTATTATTTTATTAAATATTAATACTATAGAATATGAATAATATCTTTCACATTTTTTCAATATTTTCAAAGTATTAGTATTTTTTAATCAATTTCTTAATTACTTAACTGAAAAAGAACACATACATATATTAATATTAAACAATACCAAAAATGAAACACATATGTTATAACATATATAACATAACTTATTTACTTGTTCAAGGGACAAGCTTTATTTGAACATTTGAGATCTAATTGATCCGAATTCAAATTTATAAGATTCGGCTTGTGATTAATCGCTTGATATGTCAGTATGTATACGTACGTATTAGATAGATAGGTCACCTTTTCTTTAATTTCGATAGAAGGATTTCTGTTATCAACGCAACGTAGTCAACTCCATTCGTTAGAACTGCTTCCATTGAGTCTTTGCACCTATCCCTATCTAACCATACTTTAGAATTTTTCCACCAATAGCTAATGTTAGAATTTTGTTCACCAAGTAAGTTGTTGAAATGGCTTCAGTCCAAAATCCCTTCGATAATTCAGATGTAAATCTCAAACACCTGACCTTCTTTAGAAGTGTTCTGTTCATCTTTTGCGCAACTCCATTCAACTGTGGATCTCTTGGTATAATGAACTACATGTTAACTCTTTGTTTCCTACAAAACTTCTTAAGCTTAGTGAAAGTAAACTCACTACCATTGTCAGATCTAAGTACCTTCAGCTTTTTTCCTGTTTGGCTCTCTATAAGATCTTCCACTTCTTAAACTTCTCAAACACCTCTGACATCTCTTTCATCATATAAACCCAAACTTGTTTTAGAGACATTATCGACCAACAATATGAAATAATGGGCTATACCTAAAGAGTGAATTGGTGCAGTATCCTAAACACCTTTGTAAACATAGTAATATTGAGTATTGATTTCTCCCTACTTGGTTTTGATGATGAGCAAACATAAATACTTGTGACTAATTCCCTTAACTGCATTGCCTAATCCATTCATGAAGATCTAATAGCAATGAATGACAATCAAGCTCAATATATATGACAATCAAAGATCAATCAAAGTCAAAGAGACGATTGGGTAATCAAGATAAAGATAGAAGGTTCAAAGACTTCAAGATCATTCAAGAGAAAGAAGAGAAGATAAAACACAATGTAAATCTTTTGTTCTTCTAGTTTCTTTCTCATTATAATGTAGTCTTGAAGTAGAATTATCTTGGAACACTCACACCTCACTCATTCTATCCTAGGAATCCTACATCATTCATTTCCTATGCCTCTAAATTTTAAAACCCTAAGATGTGCATTCTGTTTGTCTGACAACCGACTGATGCTCAAAAGTCAGGCGACTGTCTCTTGGTAGGCGCCGGTGTTTTTTCTTCAGTCGCTTGAAATGCACACTCTTTTGATTTGATTTTTGAGATTTTACTCTTAACTGATAAACATGTGACTGTTGTACAAAGTACATGCGCCTGTCTATAGATCAGGTGCATGTGACTTGTGAGTCAGTCACATGTATCATCTTGTCGAAAGATTCCAAGTTTGTCAACTTTCGCACTTATGCTTTCAGGCGCTGTATGTTGGATTTACAGGTGCTTGCCTATGGCACATGCTCCTATCAGTTCCACTACAGTCGAATGTCCAACCCTTGCCCAACTTCTTGATTTTGGCAAGTTACGCACTTGTGTACAAGGGCGGTGAATGTGGGTTTCCAATCGCCTGCCCATGGCACAGGCGCATGTGGATACCACATCAGTTGCCTGGCTTGATTACCCAAAATTCTTGATTTTGGCAGCTTTCGCACTTCTGTCACTCAGACGCCTGTAGAAGGTTTCTCAGGCGCATGCTTGTTTTCAGGCGCATGTCCAACCTTCATCAGTCGACTGTCATACGTGGTAAGTTACCGTTTGAATTCTCACCTACCCTCTGACACAGTGCAGAGGCGACTATCGTTCCTTCATTAGTCACATGTCCTGCCTGTAAATTCAATCCGTTGGAATGTTCCACACGGATTTTGAAAGGGCTTTTGGGTAATTCGTTTAGGGCTTTGAGAGAGCTTATAAATAAGCACTTTACTGTTCCATTGGGAACTTCTTGGAACCCTTAAACTTTCATTGATTTCATCTCTCAAGCTCAAAGCTATCAATCTTTTTAGCCCGCAATCTCTCTTGCTCTCCAACCTAGAATCAAAGTTCAAATATTCTAGGCATTTGATAGTGACAAGAGAAATGGCTACTCTCTCTTCAAAGAAGAGATTAACACACTTCACACTCTTTCTCCTTCAAGTACTACTTCAAGGCATATGTGTTTGTAAGTGTAATTTCAATTTCATAACTTTCGTTAAATTGGTTTTGCTCTCTGTTTGTGAGAGTGTTTGCTTGATCCCAAGTTGTGGGAATCAAGGTCATCAATCTTGTGTATTGATTACACTTGTATGGTTGCTACAAGTGGGTTGAAGGGAAAACTCAAGCTAGGGTTTTAGCTTGAGTATTCGGGTGGTATCTCGGGTGGAAGAGATGTAGGATTACCGGAAACAAGTCGGGATTTGACTTGGGTAATCTGGACCCTTGAAACATCTTATGTTTGCTTGTTCTTATTGTTATTACATTATAATTCCGCATCTTTGTTGATTAGGAATTTAATTAGGTGTTAATTCCTATTTAATTTTATAAACACTATTCAATCCCCCTTCTAGTGTTTTCCTCATAGCATAGGGTCCTTACAACTAAACAATCCATCTTGTATGTATCATGCTTCCACTCATTGAAACTAACCTTTATCTAATGTCAATAGACACAATTCTCATAAAATTCCAGCTCGTTAAAGTTTACCCCTTTGATCAAACCACTCTCCCTTAAAACTTCCAAGATCTTCTTCATGCAATGTCCAAGTCTTAGATACCACAGATCGGTAGAATCAATATCCAACGAACTCTTAACTCTAATACTGGAATCACCTATAATAGTAGTCCCCTTTAGCAGATATAAGTCCCAGATTTTTTTTACCTCTTATAATCATGATCGATCCTTTTGATATCTTCATAACATCCTTCTCTATTATCACCTTTCAACCCATGGAATCCAATACTCCCAAAGTAAAGAGTGACTTTCCTCAGCTTTAGAACATGTCACATGTTAGTGAGTGTGCATAATATGTCATTAACAATCTTGATTCTCATCAAACTAACTCCAACATCCTTGTATGTATTATAGTTATCCATAATAATTGAACCATCATCTTTCTTCTTATAGATAGAGAAACCCTCCTTATTTGGTATCACGTGGAATGATGCCACAGAATCAATGACCTATGCATGATTCTGAACATCTAACAAACACGCTATCAACACATTATATGCATACTTACTTTAAACCTCCTTAATCTGTACAACTATAATTGACGAAGGTACTAATAGCCTGTCTTTTAATACCCAGGTTTCTTGTAAATAAAACATGTTGTGCCTCTAGTCCTTGATCTAGATCTTCTAGTATTTCCGTCTTTTCCATTGCTTCACCCTGAAGCAAATAGAACATGATTGTTTGAATCTACTCTGATCAAACCAATTCCTACCATCTAATCTCTCAACTCCTCACTCATGTAGAGATTTATCTTCATGTTTTCTAGATTAAGAGTATCTTGATTGTAAATCATAGTATTGATAAACATTATATATCACTCGATCAACGATAAGAGTAGAATCAACAACTCAGGATACGATTTTACAGTTAATCCAATAACTAGTATCCTTATCACTAAGTTGTTGAAGATATCCATGTGATCTTTCATTTAGGTACCATCTCACATCTTAAAAGTTAAAAATATTTTCAGCAAGATTAGCCTGTAAGTGAGTAACTTTTTTAAATACATCTTCTCTAGCTTCTCCCCTAGTTTCATGGCCTGGTCACCTTGGACACATGATAAATCACCTCGTCTGATAAGCTCAGCTGGATAGTCATCATAGCCAAATCCTCATCCTCTATTTTCTCCTTCTTCAAGATATCCATCGGTAACATATCTGTATCATACCTCACTCTATACACACGATCCTTTCAAAATATTACCTTCATCTTGGATTGCCATATCAGGAAATTTCACTTATCATCGAACTTCTTACTTTTGTATTGCACACCACCAACTGTCGCGTATGATCTGCTTGTATATGCACTAGAACCAGTTGCTCCATTGGTTGCACTGTTCATTATAGGACTCTTCACTATTGCATTGATCTTGATTCAGAATCTTTGCTCTGATACCAAAATTTGGGGTTTTGGGGACATTTTCGGAAAACCAAGCACACAAGATAATGAAAAACACACATTCGACGAATAAGAAGAACACCAAGACTTAAGTGATTCGACTAACTAACCTCTATTTTCACATACTGAGCTCTTATAAAGAAATCTATTATACTAAGAGAACCAAGATTACAAGATGAACCCTCATCTCACTAAAAAAATCTCTCATCTCCCATTTACATCCAATCTCCATTTCAAAGTCTCCTATCAATCAATCATAATAGGGAGGACTCTAAAAAGCTTACATCTTATTTAACAATAAAAGATATACATAGTAATACAGAGAATTCATATTCTAGTTTAACTCTTATATAATGAAACATATCCTAGTACAACTCTTATTTAGTTGTAACGTACTTAACTAAATAACCAAAGTCCTAAGCTAATAGGACTTATATCATGGATCCACTTCCTTTATCCAAAAGGAATTCTAGCCCGAATCCAACTATTATTGGATTCAATTCGGATTCAAACATTCCATTCTTGTATCATAATTCTTAATAGAACAAAGGTTTCCTATCTTGCATGAAGGTATAAGCCCATCATTTTTGACCCGACGAATCTCCACTCTTTTGTTAGGGATATGAGGGTTATGTCCACATGCTTCTTTGACGAAAAAAATCAACTATAATGTTTGTTGTCAGATGTCAACGAGAATAAAGTTTCATAGAATTGGGCAAATGGAGTGGATCATACCATCTGTCTCTCTAAGAACTAATATAGTGATCATTCGAATATGACCGTGAAAGAAAATCTAAATGGAAAAGCCTTTGGCATTTAGGAACCCATCCTAAAGATAGAGTCAGATGGATTGCTTTTCTATTCGTTTCTCCCAAAAAAAAAGAAAAAAAAAAGACGGCATTGAACGTTGTTTTTCTTAAGTAGGTTAGTACCCTTAGACTGTGGTGTTACAAGAAGATTCTATCACTATTAAATTAGAAGGGATAGACAGGATATACATGTCTTTCAAATTTGTAAGATCCATTCCTCCACAAGCTTGATGGTAAAGCCTTTGGAAACTTTGGAAGCCATTGTCATCACACATGCCCCAATCCAGTATTTTTCAAGAATTATTCCTCGCAGCTAACTAGAAGGAAACTACTTTTGACTTGGTATCCTAACCTAAAATGCATCTTATGTGAAGGTTGGCACAATCAAGGATGTTGAAGGTGGTGCATTAAGAGATGTTGGTATACACAAAATGTTGGCTTCCGAGATGATAGTAAAGTAGCTAAATTGGATTATATTATAACGAATTTTTAATTTAAGATGTCCTAGCTAGATTTTTGTTCAAGGTAAACATACATACATACATACATACATACATACATACATACATACATACATATACATACATACACACACATATATACATACATATATATATACATACATTCATATAGACATACATACATATATTGAGATTAATGGAGAAGTGCTGACAGCGCTGGAAATTTTTCCAGCGCTGTCAGCGATCTGGGGTCCGTAGAGTATTTTTTTAAAATTTTTTTGCAGTTAGTAGATATACTTGTTAGGTAGCTCCACACAAATTTTCAGGTCGATTCAATACCGTTTGAGCCTCCATTCATCGATTTCAAAAACGTTGCGCAAAACTATCCATAGTTTTGCGCAATGTTTTTGAAATCAATGAACGGAGGCTCAAACAGTGTTGGATCGACTTGAAAATTTGTGTGGAGCTACCTAACAAGTATATCTACCAACTGCAACAAAATTTTTTTATAAAAAATCTGTAGCAACCCCAGATTGCTGAAAAAATTTCCAGCGCTGTCAGCACTTCTCCATTAATCTCTACATATATATACATACATATATATACATATGCATGTATATGTATATGGGATTAATGGCTATCATACGCCATATGAGATATGCTCTCATACGCCCTCTCACATAAAGCAACCAAGTACAACCAAGTACAAGCCCATATGGCGTATGATACCCATTAATCCCATATATATATGTGTGTGTATACATGTATATGTATATATATACACATATGGTCCTAACATGAAAGACATTGATTGTCCATAGATAATTATGATTGATGTTGAGTCAATGTGAAGACTGTTAGGATGTAAATCAAAATCTAATTTGAGTTTTAATCGAGTTGTCTTTTTTACGATTTTCTTTTTAAGTGAGTTCTATGTTGTTTAGGAGTATATTTGAAATACAATTAATATCGGCAGTAGTTTAATGTGGTTTATGAGTCTTTCGTTTGCTATAAATAAGGGCTCTTATATCCAATGAGTCAATCAGTTTTTGTGAGAATTTGTCGGTGTTTATTGGATATTTTTAAGTGATATTTTGTATATTTTAGTTTAATGTGTGATGAATAAAATTAGAGAAAATTCATAACCAAGTATTATGTTCTGTTCTCTTATGTAAGCTTTGCTTTCGAAAATGAGAGTGCCATCTGCATATTGAGGGTTAACAATAGAATTTTGGAGGAGACGAACACCCTAACCCTTCCAACACTATACCCTTTTTAGCAATACCAGGACAATATTTATGGCATAGCGGCCATCCACCATCACAACAAAATTCATAAATATTTGTTTGAGAATAATTGTATGTATCATACGATATATAAGATCCATATCTTATATGCGTCGATGCGCCACTTCATCGTAGATGAGAGATATTTCTCGTATGTCATATGATACCCATTATTCTTCTTCCAAAGGTGATACTATTTTTTTTTTTGGCGTGCTGTCAGCAAAAACATTGGTTTCAGCTACAGATCGACCATCACTTGCCTGCGTTTCAAAGAGTCCCGATCTCACAGCCAACCATGTTACAGCTTGAGGTTACATGGAATGGTGCATGCAGTCTCAAATTACTACGTAGCCCCTAGAAAGCTTGTCAAAAATGAATAGAGATTAATCTCATGCATACCTCTTGAGCTTCCTGTACTCCCTGTCAGCTGGGTTCCTTCCCCTTCGGTTCTTTGGCGGCGGGCCCTCGCCGTGGCCGCTGCTCGTGCTCTGCCCCACGTCAGCCGCTCCATGCGCCTTCCCTGAGCTGCTCGGCCCCGATTCTACATCAGGGACTGTAAACAAGTCCTCCTCATCACTGTCCTCTATTTTTTCAAAAAAAATAAAAAGAATAAACACAGATCAAATTTCAGAGAGAGAGAGAGAGAGAGAGAGAGAGAGAGAGAGAGAGAGAGCATCTGTACTGAACTCTGACCTCGTTTGGTGTTGTGGGGAGGACGAGAGGATGCAGAAGGAAGAGACATGAGAAGGGCGAGTGGTGTTTTCTTTGAAGATCAAGGAGGAGGAGGAGAAGAAGCAATTATTAATGAGAGAAAGGGAGGATGGATGAGATATTTTGTACCGTGGGTTAATGGAGGGGAAGAAGGAAACGTGGCACTTTAACTCCTCTCTCCCTCTCTCTGTGGGCTGCTTGAAAACTTCAAGTCTAAAAGTGTCTCAACAATGGGCAACAAACAAACAGGAGACGGAGTAATCAGGAGCGAGAGATATGAGGAAAGAGGGGATGAACGAATGAATGAATGAATGAGAGAGCGAGAGATTGGTGAGGGAGAAGAGACCACGTTGTCTCGCCATCAGCCACTGTTTTCAAATGCCTAGTTGCTATTCTATGCAACTAAACAACTCCTCCCGACTTATCTTTACAGCGCGTTATAAATATTTACTACAAAAAAATGATTTTCCCTAATCATTACATTGAGATGCAATGACCATACCTACAATACTTTTAACTGGTAATAAATTTTCTATTTCATGAGTTTTTCGCCATTAATTCTCAAACCTACTTATATTAATTTGGTTGATGTTGTAAACGTGGTGGCTATGGAATCCATAGCCATGTATTTATAGTGGTAGGGTTACATAATGGGTGGATACCCACTAATGGGTAGGCCCACCAAAAACCCGTTTATAACACTTCCCCTTATCCATCCATTGTTGTAAGCCGTGATGAACACTTCAAGGTTCATATAGCTTATCTGATCATGGGTCTATGGATACTTCTGGATCCTTAAGTTTAAGAGTACTTGCCTCATTAAAACCTTTGCCAAGGAAAACCCAGTGGGAGAAACAAGTGGCTAAGGGAAAAGAGTACAAGTCTCTGTAACTTCACCTGATCGATGGATAACATCAGAGGTGGATACTTCTGGATCCAGAGTTGATGTGGCTGCCTCGTTAAAACCTTTGGCTATGGAAAACCCAGTGGGAAAAACCAGTAGCCAAGGAAAAAGAGTACATCACAACATTAACTCCCCCTGATAAGTACAAGCTTCAGGCTTGTAAATCTCTCAACTGTCTCATCCCAATTCCTAGTACAAGTTTTCTAAAGGTGCTGCGAGGCAAAGCTTTAGTGAACAGGTCTGCCAGGTTGTCGCAAGACTGGATCTGCTGGATGTCGATCTGGTTGTCCACTTGCTGTTCATGCGTCCAGAAGAGCTTGGGGGATATGTGCTTCGTCCTGTCACCTTTGATGTAGCCACCTCGTAGTTGAGCGATTCAGGCGGCATTGTCTTCATACATGGTGGTAGGTCCAAGATCTCCCGTCTTCAGGCCGGTGGTCTTGAGGATGTGGTTGATGACTGATCGAAGCCAAAAGCATTCTCTGCTAGCTTCGTGGATCGCAATGAGCTCGGAGTGGTTGGATGAGGTCGCTGTCGATGTCTGCTTCACGAATCTCTATGAGATGGCCGTCCCACCATATGTGAACACAAAACCGGTCTGTGACTTTGCGGTATGTGGGTCGGACCTGTATCATGCATCTGCATAACCGACCAAGTCGGAGGATACACCTTTCTTGAAGTATAGTCCCATGTCCACAGACCCTTGGAGGTAGCGCAGAAGTTGCTTAACTCTGTTCTAGTGGCGCTTTGAGGGCGCACAACTGTATCTGGCTAGTAAGTTAACTGCGAACGCTATATCGGGACGCGTGCAGTTTGCCAGGTATATGAGTGCTCCAATTGCGCTTAAGTAGGGTACTTCAGGACCCAGTGTTTCCTCCCCCTCTTCCAGCGGTCGGAAGGGGTCTGTGTCGACCTCCAATGATCGAACGACCATTGGTGTGCTAAGCGGATGACATTTGTCCATAAGAAAGTTTTTCAGCACTTTCTTTGTGTGTGTCGATTGGTGTAACAGGATTCCTCCGCTTAAGTGTTCAATTTGTAGGCCTAGGCAGAACTTCGTTTTGCCGAGGTCCTTCATCTCAAAAGTCTGTGTGAGACTTTTGGATATCTCACCTATCTCTTCAGGAGATCCGATGATGTTCAGGTCGTCTATGTAGACGGCAATAATCACGAATCCTGTTCCCTTTGCTCTTATAAAGATGCAAGGGCAGACTTCATTTGTTGTGAATCCTTGTTGCACTAGGAATTCACTGAGTTTGTTGTACCACATTCTACCTGACTGTTTTAGACCATACAGCGATCTCTGAAGTTTGACAGAGTAGACGTCCCGAGGTCTTTCTGTCATTTTTGTCGGTAGTTTGTATCCATCTGGGATTTTCATATAGATGTCCTTATCTATATTTCCATATAGGTATGCAGTTACAACGTCCATGAGCTGCATATCCAAGCCTTCCTTTGTGGATAGGCCTATAATGAAACGGAAAGTGATCGTGTCCATGACCGGGGAATAGGTATCGTCATTGTCTATTCCTGGTCGTCGGGAAAAGCCTTGTGCAACAAGGCGCGCTTTGTAACGCATGCACGATCTCATTTTTCTCGTTTCTTTTTCTCACGAATACCCACTTGTATCCCACAGGTTTAACACCCTTTGGTGTTAGGACTACAGGTCCAAAAACTTTGCGCTTCGAGAGTGAGTGCAGCTCTACTCCTATTGCATCGTTCCACTTTGGCCAATCCTCTCTGCGTTTACATTCTGCTAGAGAGCGTGGATCAGTTTCATCGTCGTATTCAGTGACGTGAGTGGCAATAATGAGCGCGAAGTTATCATCGATGATTGTGCTTTTTCTGTCCAGTACCTCCCCAGTACGTACATAATTTAATGATATTTCTCCTATATTTTCCTCTTCAGGGGTTTTTAGAAGGGGAGAGGTAGCTGGGCTGAGCTCAGCATCCTGTGGTGGTATCGTTATTGTTGCTCCAGGATTTTTCCTCTTTCGAGGGTTCTTATCTTTGGAGCCTGGGGGTCGTCCTCTTTTTTGTTAAGGTACGGCCGCTTCTGCTGCAGGTGGATTGCATCCATCTTTGGGTATGTCAATTCTAGCTGGCGTATTTGCAGCAGGGACGTGTGATCTGACAATCTTCTGGTTGTCAGTGAATTTGTCCGGTAAAATGTGAACTGTGTTTTGGATTTGAAGGATCTTCAGGATCTCTTCTTGTAATACCTCGTATCCCTATATACGTATATATGTAGGTATTTTTGGGCGTAGATAAGTGCGTATGATTTTTGGGGAGTATGCCCGTATTTTTCTTTAATTATTTTGGTGTAGGAATTTATTTTAAAATATTTTAAACTCATTACTTGAATTTAGTATATGAGAGTATTTGGAGAAATACATGTATTTGGAGTGTATGAAGTAGTTCTTCATGTATTTTTAATTTCTTAAAATACAAAATACACATTTTTCTTACCATGACAACACATCCTATTATGTGTCATATTGTTAGTTAATTAGAGAACACATGGCAAAAATCTTGACTAAATGGATGGTGGAGAGGATTTTAGGGATTCCTAAAAACTAGGCATGGAAAACAAAATGCAAAAAAATTCAAGAAAACCCTCATTTTTCTCTCCCTCACCCCCCAAAATTCTGGTCAAAATTCCTCCTCCCCTTTCTCCCCTCTTGCACCACACCTTCCTCCTCCATCACCACCAATGACCCCTCATCGTTCCAACATCTAAAATTAGTCCAAATTAGCCCCAAAACCCTACTTTTTGGAGATCAATTGGAGCTTGGAGAAGGAGGATAGGTGGCTCTCCATCAAGGACTAAGAAATGCCAAAGAAATATTTTGGAGGAATTTTGCAAGGTAGAAATTCCTTTCACCTAGGTAGAATTTAGTTTTAGGACAAGGAGAATTGAATTAACTTTCATGAAACACCTTTGTTCTTCATGCTGAAATTTGATCTAGAAAAACTGAAACTTTGACTAAGTGCTGGGGTTAATTGGCTAATGGGAATGCTTTGGAAATTTTATATGTTAGGTATCTCATTGTTATGAACAACTTTCATTTAGATCATTTTTCCAAATTCTATCCGTATGATTTTATAAAAATTTGGATATGTAAACTGGTGTTTCAATCAAAACTGTTCTAAAATTTCAGTATTTTTATTCTTTGTTAAACTGAGAATACCTCCCAACGTAGATGAAAGAAAAATATGAAAAAAATATATGTTACTCATATTGTAGTCCTTAATAACTTTCACGTTTACAAGTTTTGCAAATTCGGACTGAAAGCTAGGGTAAAAACTCAGTTTCTAAAACTGGTCTGTTTTTAGACAGTTTTGACACCTTTCAGTAAAATGAGTAGAACTCCATGCACAATTTATAAAATATTATGATCTTGATGCCGTTGGAAAGCTGACTTCAAGATATTCAATCCGTAATTTGTTTAGATCTTAATTCTGTCCGTAACTTATAGAAAAATGGACTTGAACTGAACTCAGTTTCTGGTTCAGAATGCTGAAATTATACCTGTTAGGAGAAAATCCACCATAAATCACATATGTCAACTGAGCTTATGAAAATTGGTCAGTGAAAGGAAAACACCCATATCTACAACTTTCGTGAAGGGACCAGACACCAATTCTGACTGTAGATAGGCTAAAAGTGATATTCTTTCTGCTGTAACAGTTTTGACAGATTCAAATGCTAATTTTGCTTAGTACTTATCATGTTGTAGTTTTGTTTGAAGTTAAGTTTGTTTGTGCTAATCATGTTCTCAATGACATGCTCTTGATACGTGTAGTTATGCAGATGGTTCATGAAATATTCGTTATGTCAATAACATTTAAGTTCAATTTGTTTATGCTTTCACATTAGTATGTTCATAACGATGAGTTTGTGATGATATTCCATGCAATTCTTTAATTGAGATGATGATGATGATGATGATGATATTGTTAAAAGTTGGTTATAGCGGTATTCAAGTCAGCTAGATGATTCGTTGACAAACGAAGTAATATCTTGAAAACTGAGAGTGAGAATGAGGAATGTATCACACCTCCTAAAGGAGGGTGACACGGGTTTGGGGGAAAACGGGTAAACTTTAGGAGTTAAGGAGCGGACATATGATATGAATTCTCACCCGCTGTATCACTCCCAGAAGGGCGAGTTGAAAGGGTTGGAGAGGCCGCTGGTGTACTCGTGATGCATCATGACGGTAATTGATGGTTTGCTCCGTTTGTCCGACAGAAAAACCGAGTTTGTCTCATTCCCATACCTTGTTCCGTTTGGGTACGGAGAGTTACGAGAGGCCTCTCCAGTGCTCGTGTCGCTGGTTGTGGTACCACTTTTTCACCCACCCTGGGTGAAGTCCGCCTCCTTAGCGTTCTACGGTTTACACGGGTTCCAAATATGTGAATCAACAACTTATAGTAGTTGTCTTTAATTTATAAATGTTGTTATCTCATGTCTCCTTATTTTTGTTTACTTTAATGCTATTGTCCCATGGTAACATGTTCTTACGCTTCCTTTCAATAGCTGCATTTCATAATATGGTTTCATATGCATGTTTTTGCACGTTCTCATAACTAGGTTCGCATGTTGGAATGTGATTACTTTTACGCACCATGAACCTTACTTGTTAGAGTACCCTCCCTAGATAGACAGACTAGTTCTAAAACTGGGGTTCTGCTAGAGTGTTAGGAGTTTCTACTGGGTCACGCGTTGACGTGTCCCCGTTGACTTTCAGGTCATGTGAGTTGGAGGTTGGAGATAGCGGTTGGAGCTTCGGAGTTGGTGATCAGTTGTAGTATTGGGTGGTGAGGGGTATGATGAGAGACTTGTACTTTTTGGTGTTTCCTTTCGGGTGGACCTTTGTACTTAGAGTTGTGAATATGAAGATGTTGGTGTATGTATAAGATGTATCCATGTATCAATAAAATGGAATATTGTACTGTTGTTATTTTCTCAGTGTTTTTATCTGTGACGGATTTTTACTTGTACTTCCCAGCACGTGCGTAGTACCTGCAGTGTTCTTCCTACTCTCTTCTTTTCTTTCTTTCTACATAACACTCGCCTCTTCGGGAATACCTGATACAGATTCGTACTTATCCGGTATCCCGGGGACCGGGTCGTTGCAGGTGGCGGCCCTTGCAGGTCTCCGCACTGCGGTGTGCGTAAGGATAGTACGTGTAATGCTCCATAAGGGTAGATGTATCCTAAGGTGGGTAGGTGATCAGCCTTAGGGTAAAACCCTGGTATTAGGAACCCAATGTAAAGAGCTCCCTGAGTTTAAGCATGAGTAGTTGTTTGTATATATACATATATGTACGGGTGGGTATGTGTTTGCATGGATATAAAAGTATTGTAATGTATTCGCATGTATTTCTATAGATATGTGTCTATAGCTATATGTGTAAATAAGATACACTATAGATACGTGTATAACTACTTATGTGTATTCTTGTAATTCATAGTATAGGTGTCTGTATAGTAATGTTGTTTGTATGGATTGAGGTGAATGTAGTATTTGATGAGTGAAATTATGTGTAAGACATATTATCTGTGCAATAGAGTGTTATGTATTATCTATATGGTAATCTATACTTCAATTATATTTGGAGGTGTATATGTATGACTATATGGATGTATATAGAGCTGTATGTATAGATACTAAAGTATGATGCATTTATGTGAGGTTAGAAGATATATTTGTATATGGGTGTCTAATGGAAAAGTGTATAGATATGCAGAGTATCTGTGTGAATATGTAATGGCGTGTAAATAAATTTATGGTATATGTGTTAGTATATGGATGTTTGTTGGTAAGTCTAACTGGAAGTATATTTGAATGTATAGAGTGTATGATGGTATACATGGAATGATTATATGTATATGCTACAACCTTAGCTACTGGTGTGACTATATGTTGGTATGTGAAATTATAAGTACATGTGTTCGTAAGTGGTTGCACTTTAAGAGGTAGGTGCAATAGAGTGATTGTATTGGTTGAGCTGTATGTCGTAAGTGTGTGTATATATATATATAAAGTGTAGTGTATACACCCATGTATGTGTGGATCCAGGGATCCATGTGTCCCACTCATGTATGAGCTGGCATACTCTCGAAATGTGAGTATATTATGGTTGTCTATTATGTTGTATATGCATACGTGGTGATATACGTGATATGTATATAGTTATATATATGGTTGTAAGCTGGCACGCTTACGCCTGTATATAGATGAATATAATTTTGTATGGTTATCTATGTGTATTGATATTGATACACTAAATCTTGTGCAATGATACATCTGTGAATGTTGAATGGGTACTAGGAGATGTACATGATTGTATGTCTCAGTATAGAGGTGCATATGTATATATGTTAACATATGGTAACCTATAAGAAGTGTGTATCATGGACATATATAGTTGATTGAGCTCTAGGCGATGTATAGATATGGTATACCGTATTTATTGGTAATATGTGGTGTATATGTACATAATGATTGTGTAAATCCATGTGCGGATAGGCATGCCCTAGGTGTACTAGAGTTGTGTGTTTGATACATATAAAAAATATGTATATGGTTGCCTGTCTGACTGTAAGCGGATACGCTTACACCGATGTTGGATAGATATATCATTATGTGAATATCGGTGTGTATTGGTATTGTTATATGAGACTCTACGTGATGACGTGTGTGTGTATGCATACTAGGAATGTGGTGGTGTAAATTGATATAATGAGATATGTATATATGAGTATAGATACTATTGGAGGTGTATCATAAGTAGTGTGTGAAATATATTGGCTTACTAAATGGTGTGTATAGATATGCATAAATAGGTATGCCAAGTTATACAATATTGGTGTGTACTTATATATTATATGATGATATGTGAGTGTAACATGTGAATGAGAATTATATATGGACATGTCTTGTTTGTACAAGTGTGTGTGTATATAGATACATATACTGTATTGATAAGATTCTTGTGCTATTATTTATACATAGTGTTGTGTGTATATATATACTGCATTGAATATATGTTATGCGGCCGGCTTGTATGTAAGTATATTTGTACCGTGAATAGGTGGATAAATTAGACTTATGTGAGTAAATATTGGATATGTATTCATATGGATGTATACTTGAATTATACTCTGATGTATCTAGGTATACCCATAGGTATGTGTATGTGTAAGTATGCTAGCTTTGTGACTTATGAGTATGGTGTATTTAAATATCATGTGAACATGCATGTATGTAGATATACAAATACAAGGAGTGTGTAATTACATATAAAGGTGTATGTATTTAGATATATCTATATGTATCCATGATATAGCATATGTCTTTGGACATGTATTTGTGTGTATCTATATGTAAGTGTATATATAGTGGGTATAATAAGTGTATAAATATTGGTGTGTATATTAATGCATTGGGTGTATATATACACATTTCTACTTATTGCTATGTACGACATTGATACATGTGTCCATGTGTATATGTGTACTAGCATGTGTGTACATATTAGTCTGTATATATATGTGAGTGTTCTCATGCAATATAGATATATTTGTGAGTACATGGATGAATATGGAATGTATAGTACTATGTAGGTGTTGTGATGATTTGTCTGTGTGTATACCTATATTCTTGGATAAGAATGTGCATATATATGTGTATAATCTACGATATAGTGCATGTATACAAGAGTGTATTGTATATACATATAGCGTTGTTTGTATGTCGTGGGTAGGGAGACCCTTCTACTATTTAATCTCAGGTCAGACCCTTACCATGAAAAGTCCGAGGGCGGACTTTGTTTTTAAGGTGGGTAGAATGTAATACCCAGTATCCCTATATACGTATATATGTAGGTATTTTTGGGCGTAGATAAGTGCGTATGATTTTTGGGGAGTATGCCCGTATTTTTCTTTAATTATTTTGGTGTAGGAATTTATTTTAAAATATTTTAAACTCATTACTTGAATTTATTATATGAGAGTATTTGGAGAAATACATGTATTTGGAGTGTATGAAGTATTTCTTCATGTATTTTTAATTTCTTAAAATACAAAATACACATTTTTCTTACCATGACAACACATCCTATTATGTGTCATATTGTTAGTTAATTAGAGAACACATGACAAAAATCTTGACTAAATGGATGGTGGATAGGATTTTAGGGAATCCTAAAAACTAGGCATGGAAAACAAAATACAAAAAAATTCAAGAAAACCCTCATTTTTCTCTCCCTCACCCCCCAAAATTCTGGTCAAAATTCCTCCTCCCATTTCTCCCCTCTTGCACCACCCCTTCCTCCTCCATCACCACCAATGACCCCTCATCGTTCCAACATCTAAAATTAGTCCAAATTAGCCCCAAAACCCTACTTTTTGGAGATCAATTGGAGCTTGGAGAAGGAGGATAGGTGGCTCTCCATCAAGGACTAAGAAGGGCCAAAGAAATATTTTGGAGGACTTTTGCAAGATAGAAATTCCTTTCACCTAGGTAGAATTTAGTTTTAGGACAAGGAGAATTGAATTAACTTTCATGAAACACCTTTGTTCTTCATGCTGAAATTTGATCTAGAAAAACTGAAACTTTGACTAAGTGCTGGGGTTAATTGGCTAATGGGAATGCTTTGGAAATTTTATATGTTGGGTATCTCATTGTTATGAACAACTTTCATTTAGATCATTTTTCCAAATTCTATCCGTATGATTTTATAAAAATTTGGATATGCAAACTGGTGTTTCAATCAAAACTGTTCTAAAATTTCAGTATTTTTATTCTCTGTTAAACTGAGAATACCTCCCAACGTAGATGAAAGAAAAATATGAAAAAAATATATGTTACTCATATTGTAGTCATTAATAACTTTCACGTTTACAAGTTTTGTAAATTCGGACTGAAAGCTAGGGTAAAAACTCAGTTTCTAAAACTGGTCTGTTTTTAGACAGTTTTGACACCTTTCAGTAAAACGAGTAGAACTCCATGCACACTTTATAAAATATTATGATCTTGATGCCGTTGGAAAGCTGACTTCAAGATATTCAACCCATAATTTTTTTAGATTTTAATTCTGTCTGTAACTTGTAGAAAAATGGACTTGAACTGAACTCAGTTTCTGGTTCAAAATGCTGAAATTATACCTGTTAGGAGAAAATCCACCATAAATCACATATGTCAACGGAGCTTATGAAAATTGGTCAGTGAAAGGAAAACACCCATATCTACAACTTTCGTGAAGGGACCAGACATCAATGCTGACTGTAGATAGTCTAAAAGTGATATTCTTTCTGCTGTAACAGTTTTGACAGATTCAAATGCTAATTTTGCTTAGTACTTATCATGGTGTAGTTTTGTTTGAAGTTAAGTTTGTTTGTGCTAATCATCTTCTCAATGACATGCTCTTGATACATGTAGTTATGCAGATGGTTCATGAAATATTCGTTATGTCAATTACATTTAAGTTCAATTTGTTTATGCTTTCACATTAGTATGTTCATAACGATGAGTTTGTGATGATATTCCATGCAATTCTTTAATTGAGATGATGATGATGATGATGATGATATTGTTAAAGGTTGGTTATAGTGGTATTCAAGACCGCTAGATGATTCGTTGACAAACGAAGTAATATCTTGAAAACTGAGAGTGAGAATGAGGAATGTATCAGTCCTCCTAAAGGAGGGTGACACGGGTAAACTTTAGGAGTTAAGGAGCGGACATATGATATGAATTCTCACCCGCTGTATCACTCCCAGAAGGGCGAGTTGAAAGGGTTGGAGAGGCCGCTGGTGTACTCGTGATGCATCATGACGGTAATTGATGGTTTGCTCCGTTTGTCCGACAGAAAAACCGAGTTTGTCTCACTCCCATACCTTGTTCCGTTCGGGTACGGAGAGTTACGAGAGGCCCCTCCAGTGCTCGTGTCGCTGGTTGTGGTACCACTTTTTCACCCACCCTGGGTGAAGTCCGCCTCCTTAGCGTTCTACGGTTTACACGGGTTCCAAATATGTGAATCAACAACTTATAGTAGTTGTCTTTAATTTATCAATGTTGTTATCTCATGTCTCCTTATTTTCGTTTACTTTAATGCTATTGTCCCATGGTAACATGTTCTTACGCTTCCTTTCAATAGCTGCATTTCATAATATGGTTTCATATGCATGTTTTTGCACGTTCTCATAACTAGGTTCGCATGTTGGAATGTGATTACTTTTACGCACCATGAACCTTACTTGTTAGAGTACCCTCCCTAGATAGACAGACTAGTTCTAAAACTGGGGTTCTGCTAGAGTGTTAGGAGTTTCTACTGGGTCACGCGTTGACGTGTCCCCGTTGACTTTCAGGTCATGTGAGTTGGAGGTTGGAGATAACGGCCGGAGCTTCGGAGTTGGTGATCAGTTGTAGTATTGGGTGGTGAGGGGTATGATGAGAGACTTGTACTTTTTGGTGTTTCCTTTCGGGTGGACCTTTGTACTTAGAGTTGTGAATATGAAGATGTTGGTGTATGTATAAGATGTATCCATGTATCAATAAAATGGAATATTGTACTGTTGTTATTTTCTCAGTGTTTTTATCTGTGACGGAGTTTTACTTGTACTTCCCAGCACGTGCGTAGTACCTGCAGTGTTCTTCCTACTCTCTTCTTTTCTTTCTTTCTACGTAACACTCGCCTCTTCGGGAATACCTGATACGGATTCGTACTTATCCGGTATCCCGGGGACCGGGTCGTTGCACTTCTTCACATTGGTTTGTACGCGGATCAAAATGGGATAGAGTCTTTGTGTCCCATGTAATGGTCTTTGAAGCTTCTGGCTTCTATGTGTTAATGCCTAGTTTCGGGAAAGTGCTTTCATCAAACTCACAATCTGCTAGACGTGCTTTAAAGGCGTCCCCTGTAAGGGGTTCGAGGTATCTAATGATCGATGGTGAGTGGAAACCAATATAGATACCAAGACGCCGTTGAGGACCCATCTTGGTTCTCTGCGGTGGTGCTATGGGGACATAGACAGCACATTCGAATATCCTCAAGTGAGAGATATCAGGCGGGTTCCCATATGCAAGTTGCATCGGGGAATAAGATTGACTACCTGACGGTCGTAATCTTGTCAGCGATGCAGCGTGAAATATGGCATGTCCCCATGCACTAACCGGCAACAGCCATTGCATCAACAATGGTCGAGCGATCCATTGTAGTCTCTTTATAAGAGATTCGGCTAACCTGTTCTGGGTGTGAACATGAGCTATATGATGTTCAAATTCTATGCCGGTTGCTTGGCAGTAGTCTAGGAAGACTTGTGATGTGAATTCTCCAGCATTGTCCAGACGTAATTTCTTGATCTGGTTGTCTGGGAAATGTGCCCACAAATTTATAATTTGTGCAAGTAGCTTTGCAAAGGCTACGTTGCGGGTGGACAGGAGGCACACATACGACCATTTTGAAGATGCGTCGATCAGTACCATGTAGTACTGAAATGGTCCACTTGCGGGATGAATAGGCCCGCAAATGTCTCCATGTATTCTCTCTAGGAAACTTGGAGACTCAGAGTCCACCTTCAGGGTGGATGGTCTCGTAATCAATTTCCCTTTGTAACAAGACGGACAAGGATTTGCACCCTTCCGAAGTAGCGTCAGGCTTTTCGGGTCAATTCCACGGGATTGGGATATGATGCGACGCATCATATTCCTCCCAGGGTGTCCTAGTCTATCGTGCCAGAGTTTGAATTCTGGTTGATTATGGCACTTCTGGTGCTCTAGTGTGTTTGTTTCCATTGCTCTGATCCTTGTGTGGTAGAGACCCGACGGGAGTCCCTCAAAACGCTCGACAGTGTTTTTAGCACCGTTTTTATGAGACGTTACATCAAGGTATTCTCTGTTTTGTTTGCTCACCGTTTCAAGGTGGTATCCGTTTAAGCGGATATCTTTAAAGCTTAACAGGTTTCTATGCGAGCTAGGAGAGAGAAGTGCATCTTTTATAAGTAGTTTTGTTTTGTTTGGGGAGCATAAATTGTGCTTCCCCTGATCCTTCAATGATACCTGATGGACTGGAAATTGTATTTACGGTGCCATCATATTTATTAATGCTTTGAAAAAAGCAGATGTCTTGGAGGATCGTGTGCGTAGAGGCACTGTCCACTAGGCATTTAAAGTCCATCTATTTTAAAAGAAAATATCGCAGTATAAGGCACACACAGAAAATATACTACTGATAATCAATTTAATGTCTGAAAAGTACTTCAACATGCTAGAGAAGGAAAAACAAGCAGATAAATAGTTTCTCAAAAAGGAAAGCTACAATGCATAGAAAATGGATAATGTCCTCAGTCGAGCAGGTCATCGTTTGAGAAGTCTTCAGCGATGAACCTGATTGGTGCCAGGTCTTCTTGAACCACCAGGTTTGTCTCAGCTTGCTTCTGGCTCGCTTTGTACAAGTCCTGCAGGTGGCGTGGAGTCCGAAAATTCCTGGACCAGTGTCCAGTCATGCCACACCTGTGGCACTTATCTTCCCAGTCCTTTCTGGGGGCAGATGTCTGGCCGTCGTCCTTTCTTTTCCACACATTATTCTTCTTCCTCCCCTTATTGTTGCTTCTGGGAGGGGGTCCTCTAGCCTGATTCTTCATTGCTTTGCCCTTCTGGGGTTTGCCTTTGAAGTTGCTCCTCTTCTTCTGGGAGGAGCTGTGATGCGCTTCAGGCGCAGGAGCAATGCCGGTAGGGCGTGAGTTATGGGTGGCCAGAAGAAGGTCACAATTCTGCTCTGCCATCAGAAGGCATGAGAGAAGCTCTGAGTATTTCGTGAACTTGCGTTTACGATACTGCTGCATTAGTATAACATCCTTCTCGTGGAATGATGTATACGTCTTCTCTAACATGCGCTCCTCCGTCACCTTTTCACCACACAACTTCAGGCGTGAGGTGATGCTAAAGAGTGCCGAGTTGTACTCGGCAATAGACTTAAAGTCTTGGAGACGGAGGTTTTCCCATTCATATCGCGCTCGAGGAAGTATAACATCTCTTTGATGTTTATACCTATCCTCGAGGGCGGTCCATAACTCATACGAGTCTTCCACCGTGAGGTACTCGGCCTTCAGGGTCCGATCGATATGGCGTCGGATATAGATAATTGCTTTCGCTTTATCTATATCAGAAACCTTATCGCCTACAGCGATGGCGTGGCTCAATCCCTGTGCTCGCAGATGGAATTTTATGTCCAACTGCCAGCTTAAGTAGTTCTTGCCTGAAGCATCCAAAACATCGAAATCGACGCTCGTAATTTTGGCCATTTATCAATCTAGCATGTAAAAAGATAGGCAATAATTAGATATTTTCGCAGAAAAATAAATAATTAAGCACATCAGACACAGATATTTACTGCGTGGATCGGCTAATCACCATATTAATTACAGTCCATTACAGTCCCAAAAAGAAATGAAAGTACAACTCGGGAACCCCCGTGGGGCCCCTATTCTTCTGGAATAGTCCTTCATCTTCTTGAGGTGTCCGCCGGTCTTGTAATATTACAAAATTATCCTCACTACATATTTCTCTCAAAAGAAAAAAATACGGGAAAATAAAATGGTGATCCCTAGCCGATCCAAAACCACAGCAAATATTGACATTCATTGCAGGCAGATAAAATGCAGCAGGCATTTAATCATCGCAGGTAGTTTATTCATTACAGGCAATTTAATCATCACATGCAGTTTATAATGGAAAATGAAATCTTACGTTTAAAAATTATTGGACCACTAGGCAACGTCATACACCGTTAGGTTAGTTGACTAACGGCAGAGCGGTCGCATGATCTTCTTAATTTTTAAACGTTTAGAAAAATCATATAATCCGAATAAAAAGCGATGAATAAAATCACATGTAATTTTGTCCAGATTTTGACGAAAAAAAGAATCGTAATTTAATCTGAAAAAAGAAGATTTGAAAATCGAAGAATTTTCGGGGTCAAACCCTAGTTAGGGTTTTTGGTCGCGCGGATTGCCGCTTCAGGCGGCTAGGGTTTCCGGACATGAGCGCGCACCGGGGGGGGGGGGGGGGGGGGGGGGGGGCGATACGAGCGGATGCCGGGGGGGGTTGGGGGCCCGCCGCTGCTAGGGTTCGGTGAAGGAAGCCCGTTCGCGTCGCGTCCGTCCGTCGGCAGGGGTTCGGCTCAGCTTCGAGCGTGCTGATAACGTGTTGTAAACGTGGTGGCTATGGAATCCATAGCCCTGTATTTATAGTGGTAGGGTTACATAATGGGTGGATACCCACTAACGGGTAGGCCCACCAAAAGCCCGTTTATAACAGTTGATTCTTATTAACTAATTGTTGTTGAAGGAATTTAGAGAAGAGTAAAATTGTCTCAATCATGAGTAGCAATGGCACTAGTCATGGCTCTATATATATATTCATTTCCTTAATAGATTAGGAGTCCAAGGGACTCCCCATTAACTTAGTGGGGAGTAAATGGTGAGATGAAGAGAGGGGAGGGAGGCCAAAGGCCTCCCTCAACTTACAACACTCCCCCTCATCTCTCCATTATCTTGGTTTAAGCATATGAATACTTCAGGATTCCGTATGCTAATGGGGTGGATACTTCTGGATCCAGAGCCACTGTGGTTGCCTCGTTAAAACCTTAGCAGTGGAAAACCCAGTGGGAAAAACCAGCAGCTCAAGGGAAAAGAGTACAACTATCAAGGGACTCCCCCTGATCTGTACAAGCTTCGGGCTTGCAGATCTCCTATGTATCTATACAAACAATAATATCCTATTCATCTATACATCCATCATATTCTGAAAAAAATACAATCATCACTCATCTATACAAGTTTCACTCATCTAGCGGCTATTGGAAAGCAGTGGCGCTCTGGAGTGGAACACATTTTGAAGTTGGTAGATGACCCCACTGAAGTATTCTTTGAATCAGTCTTCACTGTGTTTGCAAGGTACTGCTGGACCTGACTGAGCGTATTCAATACTTGCTTCTTGATGATGAGCTTCTCAGAAGATGTAGATATTGGAGGATGATGTGTATATATTTAGGAGGTGGCCGGCCTTTTGTGTTTTAGTCATCGCGATGATCTTTAAACCTGCATAAGGAATATATATTCCTTGACCCTTGGAAGTTGCACAGAAGCAGCTTATCCTTAGTCTAGTGGTGCTCTCCAGGGCAACACTGTATCTGGTTAACAACTTTAATGCAGACGTTCTATCAAAGACACGTG
Source organism: Scilla litardierei (assembly GCA_030789695.1). Taxonomy (NCBI): domain Eukaryota; kingdom Viridiplantae; phylum Streptophyta; class Magnoliopsida; order Asparagales; family Asparagaceae; genus Scilla; species Scilla litardierei. Next base: position 128,870,765 of record CM061137.1, on the reverse strand, counting down.
CAGTTGGCCAGATAAAGAAATGTAACAAGTACACTAAGGCTATGCTCTTCGGGACCTAGGATGTCCTCCCCCTCTTCCAGCGACTGGAAGGTGTCATAAATACGAATATATTTTTAATAGGTTGCAAATGGACATCATTCTTCATAAACTCCCGGTGTATGAAGGATATTAACGAGTTCCACCATGAAGGTGTTAAATATATAAGCCGAGACAATACCTTGTAATACCTAGGTTTTTCATTTCCAAGGTATGCTTAAAGCTATCTGATATATCAATGGTCTTTGCAGGAGATCCTATTAGCTTTAAGTTGATCACATGTACGGCGAATATCACAAATCCTGTCAACGATCTTTTGAAAAAGATACACGGGCAGAATATTGCTTAAGATCAACTAATGATCTTTGTAGCCTTTATGGAGAAGACGTTTCTACGTCTCTGTTTCACCTCTGGGGGTAGAGTATACCCTTATGGAAGTTTTATATAGATCTCTATATCTATATTGCCGTATATCTATCCAGTCACAACGTCCATGAGCTGCATTTATTGGGGGTTTCAGAGAAGTTTAGGCTTTAGTAGGAAAATGATCATATTTCCTTCATTTCAATTTCTTATGAAATCCAATTTATATTCCACAGGTTTTACACATTCAGGTGTATGGACTATTGGTCCAAAGATTTTGCTTTTCAAGAGTGAGTCCAGCTCTACTCTTATTGCCTCGTCCCACTTTGGCCAATCTATGCGTTTATGCTATAGAATAGTGGGTTGACGTCATCGTCGTATTCAGCGACGTGAACGGCAATAGCGAAAGCAAAACCGTCGTTGACGACTGTGCTATATCTGTCCAGTACCTCTCCAATACGTACATAATATAATGATTTTTCTCCTGTTGTTTCCTCTGCAGGGGAAATAGGAGGGGAGAGGTTGCTGGTCTGAGCTCAGCATCCTGTGTGGTTGGATCATTTTAATATATCCAGGAATTTTCCTCTTTTGAGGAATTTTATATTTTGAACCTGGCAGGCGTCCTCTTTTCAATTGAGGTACAGCCAATTCTGCTGCCGGTGGATTGCATCCATCTTTGGGAATGTCAATCCTAGCTGGCGTATTGGCAACAGGGACGTGTGAACGAACAATCTTCTGGTTGTCCGCAAATTTATCCGTCAATGATGTACTTTAGTCTGAATGTGAAGGATCTTCTGGATCTCAACTTCACACAGAAAAAGTATGCGGATCATAACGAGATGAGGACTTTTGTTTCCCATGATATGGTCTCAGGAGCTTTAGGCTTCTTTAGACTGCGTGCCTATTTCAATGAGATCTTGCTCATCAAATTCACATTTATCAAGACTTAGTGGTAAACCAGAAGCAAGCAGCATCAGCAATAAGATATGGCAACAAGCGGGCCGTATCGTGATAAGTGATGCGGAATGCGTTGTGTTGGTCCCTAAATACAACATGCAACTGGGATTTATCAATGGACGTGAAATCCATTGGAGTCTCTTTACCAGAGACTCTGCAAACCCATTATGAGTTTGAACATGCTACATGATGTTCAATTTCAATGCCAGTTGATTGGCAGAAGTCTTGAATAATATGTGTAGTAAATTCACCCACATTATAAGCTTTTGAGAAAGCTAGGTTGCGAGTGAATATAACGGCACACATAAGACCATCTAGTAGATGCATATATCAGTACAGTAATGAAGTACCGAAAATAGTCCATTTGCGGGGTGAATAGGCTCGCAAAGGTCACCATGTATTCTCTTAATGAAGCCAGGAGACTCCAAACCCACTTTCAGGAGGGAAGGTCTCTCTATTAGTTTTCCCTTATGACAAAGGGGGACAAGGAAACTCAACCTTTTGAAGAATCTTCAGGTTCTCCAATGGATTCATTTGATGATGCGTCCATCATCGCTGATCCAGGATGACCAAGTCCATTTTGCCAGAGTTAAAAACTATGGCAAAGAAAGGCACTTCTGGTGCTCAGTCGAGTTGGCTTTCTATAGGATGAATATCTGTAATTATAGGGGCCCGATGGGGGGTCCAATGAAATCGTAAGTAGATGGTCTTCTGGCCATTCTCTTGACGAGTTACATATTGATATTCAATATATTATCCACAATTTTCAAGTTATTTTCTTTAAAAGAAATATCCTTGAAAATTGGAGATTTCCTATATGTTTAAGAGGAGAATTTGCATCTTATAGTCTCGTTGTATGTGGGAGCAATATCAATGCTATACCAGTACAACGAGGCACTGTCCACAATATTTCATACTTCATCTATAAGTAAAACGAAATTTTATTTAAGTCAATGAAAAAGACATTCAAAATAAAAGTTCGTAATTAAGCAAATTAAAGATGAAGCAACATTGAATTTTAAATGCATAGATAAAAGATGAAGCTTAATCGAGCAGGTCGTCGTTCTCGAAATCTTTTGCAGTGAACATCTTGGTGGCTGAACAGCCGCCAAGTTTGTTTCGGGCAGAGACTTCTGGCTCGGCTGATATAGTTCCTGGAGGTGGCGAGGAGTGCGGCAGATTCTGGACCAATGGCTAGTCATGCCGCATCTATGGCATTTATCCTCCCAGTTCTTCTTAGGAAGTGACACTTGGTCAGTGTTCTTTTGCTTCCATGTGAAGTTACTCTTTCATGTATTGTTGTTGTTGGACGGGGTTGCTGCTCCTCGTCCATTCTTCATCACAGCTTTCCCTTTGTTATTATTAGCCTTATTCTTGTTTTTCCACTTCTGGGGAGAAACGTGGTGGGCTTCAGGGATAGGTGCAGTGCCAGCTGGACGTAAATTATGAGTGGCTAGCAGTAAATCTCGATTCTGCTCTGTCCTAAGTAGGCATGAGATCAGATCAGAGAATTTCGTGAAGTTGCGTTCACGATACTGCTGCATGACAATTGCATCTTTCTCGTGAAACGAGGTAAATGTCTTTTCCATCATGCGTTGTTCTGTCACTTCTTCACAGCACAACTTCAGGTGTGAGGTGATATTATGAAGTGCAGAATTATACTCAGCAACGGACTTATAGTCCTGAAGTCTGAGATTTTCCCACTCATAACTGGCACGCGGTAATATTACATCAATTTGATGTTTATACCGTGCCTCCAACGCTGTCCATAGCTCCATTGGGTCCTCTACCGTTAGGTATTCGGCCTTTAAGGTCCGATCTATATGTTTCCTAATGTAGATTATGGCTTTCGCCTTATCCACGTCGGAGATAGTGGTAGGAGTGCTACTGCTAGATGTAGCAGAAGCGTCGGCCGCTGCTGGGGCCGATGAAGGAGCCAAAATGGAACCAAGGAGGGCCATCGAACGCAAGTGGAGCTTCAGGTCCACTCCCCAACTCAGGTAACTTTTTCCTGCAGAGGTAAGGACATCGAAATTGACGCTTGCCAATTTTGCCATTTTATCTACGCAATTTAAAATAAGCATGAATTAATTAAAATTGAAATTCAAGCATTAAAAATTAAAATAAGTAAAATGTGGGGATCGGCCAGATACCCAAATAAATACAAAGTCCAAAGTCCGAATATACAGTCCGTAAAAAAAAGAAAAATACAATTTGGAAACCCAGAATGGGTCCCTATATTTTCCAATTTATGCCGCCGTCTTCAGTTGTCGGTACACCGTTCTTTGAATAAATACATATAATCCTCACTTACAAATTCTATCAAAAAGAAATTAAAATTGCAAGGAATATGAAGGGTATCAAATTGGCCGATCCCAAAAATCACATTTTAGCTTATACAAACATACACGCAATTTATAAATGCTACAGGCACAAAAGAAACAACCACGCATGTATATAATACATGCATATATTAAATGGAAAAAATAGGCTAGAAAATATAATAATCTCTCGGACCACGGGGAGACGTCATACACCGTTAGGTTAGTTTACTAACGGCAGAGCGGTCGCAAGATCCTTAAGATAAGTATATTTTGAAAAATCCTAATATTCCATAATTTAATAATAATGCAATAGTGTTATGAATTTAGCAATATGAAAGGCTGGGCGACAGGCCCAAGACAAGGAAAAATAAATTAATAATTTGAATGGGACTGCAGGCCCATAAAAATTAATCATATGTAATATTTTATTTATATTTGGGCTGCAGGCCCATTTGCCAAAAATTAACAAATTAATTATTGCAATAGGATTTACATGGCTTCTGGCCCTAATAAGTCAAATTAATATTTGGGCTGCAGGCCCAGTGTCAAAATATTAATTAACACTTTAAAGATTGCAATAAGAATTACTGGGCTTCAGGCCCGTTTTTGGTAGGCAAAAATAATTATTAGGTAAGTGGGGCTGCATGCCCATAGAATTTATAAACAAGGTTACAAATAGGCTCCAGGCCCAACAAAATAGGCTATCAAATTTATTAAAATTTTGGGCTGCTGGCCCATAAACGAAATAATCATTTTAATAGTCAATGTTATTAACTGGGCTTCTGGCCCAAAAAAACAGCCAAACTAATTTGTTAATAAGATTTGGGCTGCAGGCCCATGGGCTGTATTTTTATGTGTAAATTTAACACAATCCGTAAAAAAAATCTTTAGGGTTTAAGGAATGCAAAAAATAAAATAAAATAAAAATCCCCCAACCCCTCATCTTTTAGATCTTGCCCCCCCTCCACTATCCACGGAGAAACCTCCTACGTCCGAGGGGGGGTGGCGACTAGAGGACCCCCTTTCCCGGGGGGGGGGGGGGGGGGCACATGGAAATAATCAGTTTTTTAAAATAATCAGAGAAATAATAATCAGTTTCTCCTATATTTAAAAAAACCGGATAGACATGTATTTCGGCGCAGAGAAATAACCGGATAGAAATGTATTTATTCTTTTTTTAAAAACTGATTAAAAAAATAATCATTTTTTTTAAAAAATTAATTCAATTAAGGTTAAAACTGGAGATAATGCTATAGATCACATTTGCGTAAATGTATCAACACATCAAATATGACGAAATGATCATATCTACCAAGATTAATCAGACAATTTTCCAGTTGAACATCTAAGGGAAAAATTACATAACCCCACATGACTCAATTCTTATAAATAAAATTATTAACAGAGCCCTGGTCATCCATTGCTCCCAGGTTGTCAAATTTTACAGGGGGAGTTCAAGGGGTTTTCTTGTAACATGCATACTATTCCACGACCTGTGAATTCAACTTTTTCATGTTGCCGTCGGGGGCGAGGAGTTCAAGGGGTTTTCACGGGCTTTTAGTTTTTTTTTTAATTTCGATATTTATCAAGATGTTGCAGATTTACACAAGCCTCTAGAAAAGCTATGTAAAATCATAGTTAACAATATTTTGTAAGTATCTACGGGATCGATAAGATTTACCTCTAGATCAAAGATCTAGGGACGATCGTGATATAAAATCCGTAGATATAATATCCCGCTCCCGAATGTCTATAAAACGCCGCAACGAATAGCCGCAACAAATAGATTCCTTAGCGCGTAGATTTGAGGGGATACGGGAGAAAAAGCTCAACGAAGTTAGAGCAAACGTGCTGATAACGTGTTGAAGGAATTTAGAGAAGAGTAAAATTGTCTCAATCATGAGTAGCCATGGCACTAGTCATGGCTATATATATATATATATATATTCATTTCCTTAATAGATTAGGAGTCCAAGGGACTCCCCACTAACTTAGTGGGGAGTAAATGGTGAGATGAAGAGAGGGGAGGGAGGCCAAAGGCCTCCCTCAACTCACATCAGAGAGAGAGAGATAATTTCATTGCTAAGAATGAGTAACCATGGCTAAGAGCCATGGTGCTCTATTTATTTATCTCATAGTGGGGAGGCCAAAAGCCTCTAGTAGACCAAGGGTCCCCATTACCCTAAGTAATGTGGGACCTAATGAATGGGTAATGAAGGAGGGGAGGCCAAAGGCCTCCCTCATTCATAACACTCCCCCTTACACATTCATCACTTCGGTCTCAGCTACTGAGGCAAGGGGTGGATACTTCTGGATCCAGAGTAAGTGTGTTTGCCTCATTAAAACCTTAGCTGTGGAAAACCCAGTGGGAAAACCCAACAGCTTAAGGAAAAAGAGTGCAACCCACAGGTTACTCCCCCTGATCCGTACAAGCTTCAGGCTTGCAGGTCTTTCAACTGTCGCATACCAATGTTCTTTACAAGCTTTACAAAAGTACATTTAGGCAATGCCTTAGTAAAAAGATCAGCTAAGTTGTTGCATGACTGGATCTGTCGAACTTCAATCTGCTTGTCGTTCTTCTGCTCGTGCGTCCAGAAAAACTTGGGAGAAATGCGCTTTGTCCTATCACCTTTGATGTAGCCCTTCTGAAGATGAGCAATGCACGCGTCGTTGTCTTCGAATAGGGCAGTAGGCTCCAGATCACCGGTCTTCAGGCCAGTGGATTGGAGGATGTGTTGGACGACGGAGCGTAGCCAAAAACATTCTCTGCTCGCTTCATGGATCGTGATGAGCTCTGCATGGTTGGAAGATGTAGCAGTAGTGGTTTGTTTTACCGATCTCCAGGAGATAGCAGTTCCTCCGTAGGTAAAGACAAAACCAGTCTGTGATTTTGCCGTATGCGGATCTGAAAGATAGCCTGCATCGGCATAACCAAGTAACTGGGAGGAGGCACCTCTCTGGTAGTAAAGTCCAAGGTCTACGGATCCCTGGAGGTATCGCAGAAGATGCTTTACTCCATTCCAGTGGCGCTCTGTAGGCGCTGCACTGTGTCTGGCTAGGAGATTGACTGCAAACGCTATATCGGGACGCGTGCAGTTAGCCTGATAGAGAAGTGCACCAATGGCACTTAGGTAGGGTACTTCTGGACCCAATATCTCCTCCCCCTCTTCCAGAGGCCGGAAGGGGTCCTTTTGTACGTATAATGATCTCACGACCATAGGGGTACATAAAGGATGACATTTATCCATTTGGAACTTATTTAAAAGCTTCCTTGTATAATTGGATTGATGTAGAAGGATTCCACCTCGTAGGTGTTCAATCTGCAAGCTAAGGCAATACTTCGTTCTGCCTAGGTCTTTCATTTCAAAAGTGTGCTTTAGCCTTGCAGATATCTCATTAATCTCTGCTGGAGAGCCTATGAGATTTAAGTCATCAACGTAAACTGCTATGACGACGAATACTTTTCCCGTTCTTTTGATAAAGATGCACGGGCAGACTTCGTTATTAGTGAATCCTTGCTGTGCTAGGAAATCACTTAGTCTGTTATACCACATTTTGCCTGACTGTTTTAGTCCATACAAGGATCTATGTAGTCTAACAGAGAATACGTCCCGAGGTAGCTCTTTCATCTCTGTGGGTAAGTTAAACCCATCTGGTAGTTTCATATAGATCTTTTTATCTAAATCGCCATAAAGATATGCAGTCACAACGTCCATGAGCTGCATTTCTAGGCTTGCCAGAGATGATAGGCTTATTAAGAATCTGAATGTATTAGCGTCCATTACCGGGGAGTATGTATCTTCATAATCGATACCCGGTCTTTGGGAAAAACCCTTTGCTACAAGACGCGCCTTGTAGCGGACGATCATATTTTCTTCATTTCTTTTTCTAATGAAAACCCACTTATATCCCACAGGTCTAACACCTACTGGTGTTTGGACTACAGGTCCAAAGACTTTGCGTTTCGAGAGTGAGTCCAGCTTTACTCTTATCGCATCGTCCCACTTTGGCCAATCATCTCTGCATTTACAATCCGCTAGAGAAAGTGGTTCGACGTCATCGTCGTATTCAGTGACGTGAACGGCAATAGTGAACGCAAAATCGTCGAAGACGACTGTGCTATGTCGGTCCAGTACCTCCCAAGTACGTACAAAGTTTAATGATGTTTCTCCTAATGTTTCCTCTGCGGGGGAAATTAGGAGGGGAGAGGTAGCTGTCCTGAGCTCAGTATCCTGTGGAGGGATAATCTTATTTTCACCAGGAATCTTCCTCTTTCGAGGAACTTTATCTTTTGAACCTGGTGGCCGTCCTCTTTTCAATTGAGGTACAGCTATTTCTGCTGCTGGTGGATTGCATCCATTTATAGGGATGTCAATCCTAGCTGGAGTGTTAGCAGCAGGGACGTATGAACGGACAATCTTCTGGCTGTCCGTGAATTTATCCGGTAATTGGTGTACTGTATTCTGGATGTGAAGGATCTTCAGGATCTCATCTTCACACAGATTTGTACGCGGATCATAAAGGGACAAAGACTTATTTTCCCAATTAATGGTCTCTGAAGCTTCAGACTTCTTGGAATGTGTGCCTAGCTTTGGAAAAGTTTTCTCATCGAATTCACAATCAGCAAGACGTGCTTTAAATGCGTCCCCCGTTAGGGGTTCTAGGTATCTAATAATCGAGAATGAATCAAATCCAATATAGATTCCTAGACGACGTTGAGGACCCATTTTGGTCCTCTGAGGTGGTGCTATTGGGACATAGACCGCACAGCCAAATATTCTCAAATGAGATATATCTGGAGTTGAGCCGTATGCCAGTTGCATCGGGGATAATGTATGGCCTCCAGAGGGGCGTATCCTGATAAGAGATGCGGCATGCAAAATAGCATGCCCCCAAGCATCCACCGGCAATTGGGATTGCATAAGCAATGGACGTGCAATCCATTGGAGTCTCTTTATAAGAGACTCTGCTAATCCATTCTGGGTGTGAACATGAGCTACTGGATGTTCAACTTCTATACCCGTTACCTGGCAATAGTCATCGAAGACTTGAGATGTGAATTCGCCCGCATTATCAAGACGTAGTTTCTTGATATGGTTATCGGGGAAATGAGCACGTAACCTAATTATCTGTGCCAACAGCTTTGGAAAAGCTAGGTTACGGGTGGACAAGAGGCACACATAAGACCATTTTGTGGATGCATCTATTAGTACCATGAAGTACCGAAATGGGCCACTTGCGGGGTGAATAGGCCCGCAAATGTCACCATGTATCCTATCAAGGAAGCCAGGAGACTCTAAACCCACTTTTAGGGGCGATGGTCTCGTTATTAGTTTTCCCTTGAAACAAGGGGGACAAGGAAATTCACCTTTCTGAAGAATCTTCTGGTTCTTCAAATCATGTCCGCGGGATTCAGATAAGATGCGTCGCATCAGAATGGATCCAGAGTGACCAAGTCTGTTATGCCATAGTTGAAATGGTGGCATTGGCTGGCACGTCTGGTGCTCAGTCATATTGGCTTCGACTGGTTGAATGTATGTTTGGTAGAGACCCGACGGGAGTCCCTTAAATATTTCGCAGATGGTCTTCTGGCCATCTTTACGAAGAGTGACATACATGTATTCAACCTTATTTTCATCTCTAGTTTCTAAGTGATATCCGTTTAAACGGATGTCCTTGAAGCTTATGAGATTTCTATTTGATCTTGGAGAAAATAGTGCATTTTTGATTTTTAGTCTTGTATTATTTGGGAGCAATAATATTGCGTCACCAGATCCTTCGATTATTTTGGACAGTCCTGAAATTGTAATGACAGGACCGTCATATTTACTTATGCTATTGAAATAGCATTCATCGCGAAGGATAGTGTGCGTCGAGGCACTGTCTACTAGGCACTCATACTTCATCTATATAAGCAAAAAACGATAATTTATTGATGGAAATGTAAAATGCATACATTCAAAATAAAAGATCGTCTTTATTAAGCATGCTAGAGATGAAGCTACAATTTATTCTTTGAAAAGCATAGATAAAGATAAGGCTCAATCGAGCAGGTCGTCATTTTCGAAATCCTTCGAAGTGAACTTCGTCGGATTTTCCACATCTGCCATGTTTGTTTCAGGCGGAGGCTTCTGGCTCGCCTGATACATTTCTTGGAAGTGGCGAGGTGTGCGACAGTTTCTGGACCAATGTCCAGGCATGCGCACTTAACTTGTAATAAATTAGATACCGTAGACCTCTAAACTGATATTTTTCTGTGAAGGTTTGTTCTTGATCGAATTATCATCTGTAAATATCGTGATAATTATATTTATTGTTGGAAAGTCGTAATCATTCATTGGTATATTTCAATCATATTGAGTGTTAATCTGATGGCACTGATCACTACAATAACAAAAAAAGAATGAAATGAAACATTGTGTAGGTAAAGGGTGTGTTTCACATTGTTTCTGCCAAACGCTTTACTGTTTTCAAAATAAGCACTTCTCTAGAAATATTATATATTTGTTGTGAACGTATCTTCTGGAGGAGACCCATGCCTTTATTTATCGGGGATGAAAGAGTTCATACATGGATAGAATACAATCTTTTAAAGAGATACTCTCTTATCCCCACATAGATATTCTATTTACAACACTCCCCTTTATCCTGCCGTAGGTGTGAACTCTGCTCAAATGAGTATCACAAGGGGTGGATACTTCAGGATCCTGAGTTAATAGGATTTACCTCGTACGTTAAAACCATTGGCTATGGAAAACCATGTAGAAAAAAATCATAGCTAAGTAAAAAGAGTACAATTTCCTTTAACTCTACCTGATCTGTACACGCCCTTAGGCTTTCAGATCTCTTATGCACCTCATACCAATCTTTTGCACAAACTTCTAAAAAGTGGAGGTAGGAAGTGATTTAGTGAATGTCTGCCAGGTTTTCATTTGATTGCACTTGTTTGATGTCGATCTCACCATCTGTTTGTTGCTCATGTATCCAGAAGAATTTAGGGGAGAAGTGCTTTGTTCTGTCGCCTTAGATGTAGCCTCCTCGTTACTGGACAATGCAAGCAGTATTGTCCGCGAACATAGTGGTAGGTTCAAGGTCACAAGTCTTCTATCCGGTCGTCACCAGGATGTGATGTACAATTGATCGTAGCCAAACATATTCTCTGCTTACTTCATGGATGACGAGTATCTTTGAGTGATTAGATGATGTCACCGTTATGGTCTGCTTGACAGATTTCCAGGAAATTTCCGTCAGACAGTAGGTAAACACGTACCATGTTTGTGACTTTTCATTGTGGGGATCAGACATGTATCCTGCATCAGCATAGCCAACAAGTGTAGATGATGATTCTCTTTTGTAAAAATAAACCAAAATTTGTTAGGTAGCGCAGAAGATGATTAACCCCGGTCCAGTGGTGCTTCGTCGGTGCTGCACTGTATCTGTCTAGTAAATTCACTACAAACGCTATATCGGGAGGCATGCAGTTGGCCTGATATAGAAGTGCTCCAATACCTTTCAGATAAGCGACTCGGACCAAATATATCTTCCCCCCTTCCAACGGACGGAAGGGGTCTTTATATGCATCCAATGAGCGTAATACCATAGGTGTACTTAATGGATGACATCGGTCCATGTGAAATCTTTATAATAATTTTTTTGTGTATGTGGTTTGGTGTAAATGATACCATCTTTTAGATGTTCAATCTGTAAGCTGATGCATAATTTTGTTTTGCCTAGGTCTTTCATTTCAAATTCTTTTTGTTAGGCTTACAGATATCTCAGTGATCTCTCCAGGAGATTTTATGAGATTCAGATTGTCCCTGTAGACTGGAATTATTACGAATTTTGTTCATTTTGCTCTTATAAAGATGCAATGGTAGACTTCATTATTATGGAATACTTGTTGTACAAGAAATTCGCTGAGTCTGTTATACAACATCCTTCCCGATTGATTAAGACCATATAATGATCTTTGTAGCTTAACATAATAGACGTCTCGAGGTCTATCTTTTAAATTTGTAGGTAGTGTAAAGCCATCAGAAAGTTTCTTATATATCTCTTTATCGAGATTTCCATATAGATATATAGTCACAATATCCATTAGCTGCATATCTAATTCTTCCTTTGCTGTTAAGCTTATTAAGAATCAGAAAGTGATCACATCCTTTACCAGTTAGTATGTTTCTTTATAGTGATGGGTTTTGAGGGACCCTTAGAGCATTATTTATATACCAGTCCTATGACGGACAGATGGACGATAAAGGCAAACAGAAAAGAAAGCAACGAAAAACGTTAAACTATTTAACGAGCAACCCCTAAGGATGTCAAGACCTTAACCAGGATCTCTACTATCTTGAGGTGGGTCTGACCACCCCAAGATAGATCTAATTAAGCTACTGCAATATTATAAACTACATACCCGAAACCTTGCTTGGACCGACAAGGTGTACCGAATTGCGTCCCGAGCCGCTCCTCGTCCCGAGCTGAACCGCTTCCTGAACCGCACCGCGTTCCGATGCGAGCAATCCCCTTGTCACCGAGCCAACCATGCACCGAAGAAATTGTTTCACTTGAGTGGATCTTTCGCCAAGACTCCGGATCAAATCCGAGCCCCTTCGTGTCTTTGCTAGAGCCCTTCAGGAGCAAGGGAGAAATATAGGAAGAAGAGAATATTTATTTAATCTTAGATCCGAGCGTGACCCAAACTTTTTGGGAGCTGCTCAGATCTAGAGCTTGGGACAAGTTCTGAGGAGGAGGCATGCCCCTAGTTATATAGGCGGCTGACCCCTCCCCTTTACTCAAGTTAGTTTGCCTTAATGAAATGCCAAACTTCAATGAATTTTAACTCCATCACCGTTGAGCTTCGCATTTGATATAACCTATCAAATCGAAGAGCACTGAATGGTGAACGCGTAGGAAAAACAGCAAGTCATTCCGAGTTTGTTTGACCCCCTCAAATATGTGTGCAAAGATCAGCCCAAAACTTGTATTTCGCAAATACAATCCAGCCACCACAAAAATAGCCTAGGGTTCGAACCCCTAAGCCGTGGGGCCCACCGAGTGGGCCTCACGCTTGCCAGCCTGCACAGAGTGCCGACCGCTCGCTATGCGGGCGGGCCGGGGCGCTCGCCCACAAAGCGGGCGGGCCGGGGGTGCCCCCCCGCATTGCGGGCTTGGGCGCCCGCCCGTTCACTTAGGCTAGCGCGGGTCGGGTGCCCGCCTAGCGGGCGCTCGACCCGCAATGCCCAAATAGGGCTATTTTTGACGATTTTGGCCATATCTTGTGCATTTGGCGTCCGTTTTGGACGCTGTTCGAACCTGGGTTTAGACCGAGACATTCCAGTCATCCAGATAACCTTTTGCTCGAGTTTATTAAATTAAATACACAATTAAACAATTTACGGCGCATTAAATTTCCCTTTGCATCAAATGCAAAAATCTCCACATCTATTATATAAAATCATTTGCATCAAATACAAATGATCGGAGGGCTTACATCCCCCAACATCTCACACTTGCACTCAGGATCATTTACCCCGAATGCAGGAGCTAACTGCAAACTCTTTGCAGTTTCTATCCCTTGCATCAAATGCATATTCTGTCACGCCACAGTCGCCCTAATACTCAAGGAAAGAGAATTTAATCTCAATTCCCCGAGACAAGAGGGGATGGAGACATGTGACGAGCCACGCGCTTAGTCCAAGCCTATAAGAAAGAGTGCGACAGGCCACTGCTCACACTAGAACAACACAGTAAAGTAAAGGAAAAGAAAGCTCCAACAATCACAGATATGCAACATCACAGTGGTACAAAAACGCAGGAAAATAAAGCACAACCACAACAACACAGAGCTGCAACAGAGTACTACAGTCCATATATCATATATGTATAGAGTCAGAGGCTACTACAAAAACTATGTACATCACCACCAACACTCACTATTACATATCCACTGCGTCCACAGAGTACAACTGCATTAGTCCAGTCGCACAACAAAACAAAACAACGGTGCAAGACACTGGAGTGGCCACTACGACGACCACCTCACCTCTGACCTGACCTGCATATACCCACATCATCTCGACCCCACTACAAAGCTACTCAAACTGTCAAGGGAAGAAACTAAGTAGTATGCCTCATGTCCTCCTCCTCTGACAGCTGCTCCAGGGTGCATGCTCCCAAAACCACGGGGAGGGGTCGCGTCAGAGCGTGACTAATAGAGGAAACTCAACACACCAAAAGCATCTAAACATACATCACATTTCAAGCATTAACAAGTTATTGGTTTATGTTTGGTTACGTTATGATTTGGAAAGGCCGAGACCAAGACTCAAGTACGAGGACTAAGACGCATTCCACAGTTGGAACGGCTACGACACCCACCAGTGGCACTAAGCACTGTGTGAAGCTTAACGGGGCCGCCCACCCTAAAGACAAGACAGTGGGTCGACATACCCCAATCATCAGGACAGTATGCCCAGAAACAACAACAACTCCAACTCCAACCACCACAACAACAACATAGTCCGTCCTCGTACTATCACTTTTCTCGGGCTTTCCCCTATACCCAACCCCTGCCTAGAGGGCCTACCTGCTTTGAGCGGCATGGACACCTCTAGCCATGTCTCTACCCTAGGTTTTTAGTTGCTCATTCACTTGACAACATAGCAGCACTTATTTCTACTTCCACACATATCCATCCAACAACATTCCAATATAACGTGCACGTGCAGCGATATAAGACATGACCAGCTAAATTAGGGTAGCATTACAGCATCATACAACACATATCAGAGGCCTCACATGATTTTTAGAGATCATTATGAGCTTAACATATCAAAAATGAAACAAAATACCATTCAAATTGAAATTCCAGAACTGCCTTCAACACCAGGACAAAGCATGACACGCATATTATCTCAGCAATTTTAAGCTGCACTAGAAAAATTATTTCAAATGGGGTTGTAGCCATATATACCAGTAACTCAAATTTCAAATTTCAAGGAAAAATACCAACTGATTGATTTGTTATGAATTTTCTACTGAACTAGAAATTTTCGGATTTTAAACTACAGAACATGGGTTCAAAGATTGCTCTTTTAAAAATAGTTAGAGACTGAATTAAAATTTGTCCAAGAAGACAAAGTTTTAGGTCTAGGTCTTAGTTTTAAAAAGAGCCCAAGAACACGAAATTTCATGGAGTTGTTCAAAAAATATGACCTCTTTTCCCAAGTGTGTCTGGGCTGGAGATTCCCATACTAGTTTTAGTGCTAATAAATACTTAGAGTCAAAATTAGGTTAGCCCTAAGCAGAGAAATTGGAGCAAACATACATAGGAAAAACATACTAAAATTTCAGAGGTTCATGTTTAGAAATTTTGTGAGAAAAAGCTTTAAGAAAAATTAGGCAGAGTCTCCCCTGTTTGGAGTGACTTAAAGATAAAACAATTCCACTTGGTACCTGCAAGATAAAACATTAAGCATTGGTACCCTTTGTATGAGGGTCATTGGGATTAGATTTTTGGAAGCCAAACCCAAGTGGAATTTGGCTTTCTAATATAATCACTAGAATGAACAATAGAATATATATAATGAGAAATATAATCATTTCTATCTTTTAAACATGAATCCTTAGGAACCCATATACTAATCGTAGTAGGTTTCCTAGGAGATGGTTTTGAAATGTTAATAACATTTCTGTGTGAAGAAGAAGTAGGAATGTTTACTTTCTTCGAGTAGATGAATGTGTGATTCTTCTTTTGAGGTTTAATAAAAATTGTTTTTCCACAAGAGGAAGAAGTGTTACAAGACTTGGGTGCATCCTTATGAGAATATCTCAGTCCTTGTCTATGATTTGCTGGATATTGAATTTTTAGCAAATTATCGAGATTTGTCTTTCCTTTGTTAAATTTATTAACATTGGATGACATCTCGTCGTATTTCATCTTTAGTGATGAGATAATTTTATCCATTTTGGATATTTGTGTATGCAATTCTAGATTCTTTAGTTTTAAGAAAATCATTCTCTTTACTAAGATCCATATCTTGAGAAGATGTATTCTCAATATGTATAGAATTTGGTGTAGTGCTTTTAGAAGATAATTCTTGATATTTAAGAAGAAGATTATCATTATTCTATTTCAAAGATTTATGTTGTCCATTTAATTTTTTGAAACGAGAATAGAGATCTTTTAATGCATCTAGTAATTCTTCGTTTTCTTCGTTATTAAAAGAACTTACCTCATCTTCATCATCTTGTGCCATAAAGCACATGTTAGCACTTTCATTAAGATCATCTTTATCATCTGAAGAATCATCTCATGTTGCCGCAAATGCTTTCTTCATTTTGTCAAACTTCCTTTCTCTTCTAGATTGATCATTGTTGTTGGAAGTTTTGAACTTAGCTTTGAGAAGCGGACAATATTTCTTCATATGTCCAGGCCTATTACAATTAAAGTAGAGAGAAGAATCAGTATTCTTAGATTTAAAATTAGTATTATACTTACCTTTTTGAAAGAATTTTCTGAAGTTCTTGACAAAGAATGCCATATCATCATCTGAATCTTCATTTTCTGATGTAGTGTTGAAGGCGAGTACTTTCTTCTTTTGATCTAACTCTTCTTTCTCATCTTGTAATGTAACTTCATGGGCCATTAGGTTACCAATAAGACCTTCAACAGATAAAGTTGAAAGTTCGTTGGCTTCTTCAATTGCGGCGATCTTTGGACGCCATTCTGGAGTTAAAGCTTTAATAATCTTGCGAACCTGTTCAAGAGAAGTGTAAGTCTTTCCAAGAGCATTTAAAGAATTTATAATATTAATGAACCTAGTGTTCATTTCTCCAATTGTCTCTTGGTCCTTCATCTTGAACAACTCGAATTTGTGAACCAAGACGGAAATCTTAGTTTCCTTCACTTTACTGGTTCCTTCATGAGTTACCTTGAGTATGTGCCAAATCTCTTTTGCACTTTTGGCCTGAGACACCCGATTAAACTCATGTTTATCCATGGCACAGAATAAAGCATTCATGGCCTTTGAGTTGTTGGTCTTTGCAGATTTGTCGTTAGCGGTCCATTCATCAACAGGAGTTGTTGGCTTAGTGTATCCTGTCTCTACGATGTCCTATATCTTATAATGCATACTTTGAAGATGAATCTCCATTCGTAATTTCCAATATGAGTAATTAGAACCATCAAATAGAGGAGGACGAACTTGAGAGTGCCCTTCAGGATGTTGATTTGTGTTGTAGTTGTGTGGAACAACGTTCATGTTTGATTCTGCCATCTTAACCTTGCTCTGATACCAAATGTAATTTCAGCCTGTATGGATCAATACACTAGAGAGGGGTGAATAGTGTATGTAATAAAAACTATTGAAAATAAAATGTTATTGATATTTATAAAGATGGCACATAAATAAAATGACAAGTATTGAAAATAAATCAATCGCAAATACAGAGAAGTATCCTGGTTCGGATCCTCTTGATCCTAGTACAGTCCTCTACTCCCAGTAGAGATTTTCAATCCACTATAATCATTTTGCCCGCAAGCACCAACTTACAAAAATGATGACACACCCAGTGTCCCAAACTTTGTACAATCTCAATAACTAAATATTCAAACCTGTTGAAGAAATAATGAAATATAAAAACACCTATAGCCTTGGTATGAATATAAAGAATGAATTCAAAGGATTGGTGTTTAAAAAGGACTTCAATGTTTCAAGATATATAATGGTGAAACACAATTGAAGTTCTTCCGTTCTTAAGCGAAGAGAGAAATCTAATGATTTCTTCTTACAAATAAGAAAAGAACAACTTTCCCAAAAGTGTTGAAATCCAAGTTCTTCCGTTCTTAAACGAAGAAAGAAATTTAATGATTTCTTCTTACAAATAAGAAAAGAACAACTAATGGCTGAATGCTTCAGAAAATCAGAGGCTTGATTTCAACGAAGATAGAATTAAAGAAGAGGAAAGTGTGTGAAGTGAAAGAGAGGATCTACCCCTCTATTTATAGTGTTTAGGGACGGTTGGAGAGTGTAAATGACGTTGGGAAACAGTCATAAACCGCTCCTGAAAATTTGGGCTTCAAACGGCTAGTTTTGAAATTGGTCGACCAAAACCAAAAAATTGGTTGACCAAAATTTTAGAGATGTTGGATAATGTTAGAAAACCGTCATAGAGGTTAGAGAATGGTCAGAAACCGTTCTGGAAAATTTGAGCGTCTAACGGTAAGAATTGAAATTGGTCGACCAAAATTTAGAAAAGGAATTTTGGCCGTAGGAAGACAGATCCAGAATCTACATGGTTAGGGGAGTTCGCTCAAAAAATCACATAGTCAAATTCGAAGGTTTAAAATTGGTCGACCAATTTGGCTGCCAATTTTCTGGGTAAGAATTTTCGAAATTGGAAAGTGTAGAATTCGGAATAATGGAACCTAGGAGACTAAGATATAGTATCTGTTACAACCTAAAGATCGTGGGAGTCCAGCTTCCGCCCAGAACCACTAATATACCTCACTGACTCGCCTCATTGTGAACAGACTGCCGGCCCAGAGGTCCGAGGCTACAGGGGAATGGGCAAACCTCGCAGCGCCCCTTTCCCGACAGAGGCGCATAACCGCTCTCGCTCGGCCCGCCAGGGGCAGTGCACTAGGGATATACCCGGACAGCACAGCCTTGGATGCTGACAGAGGCACATCCGTACTCCTCCCTGCCGGCGGTCCGTGATCCGCACCCAAAAAGGTGCGCGACCAGGCCGAACAACCCACGAACAGGTCGGCCCGGCGGCCCCGGGCGAACCCAGCTGTGGGAAGTAGGACCACCGGACCCTTGATTCATCACACACGACAAACCACCTAGTATAAGGACATGACTGACACTAGCGCCGCCCGACCATCTGACAAAGCACCCCCTGGCCGCTGCGGCCCCTGACACCTAATGCTTTCGGCCCTGACACCCTGACAAAAGCGGCCCTGGCCGTTGCGCCTTCTGACAAAAGCGGGACTGACACTCCTGTTCCTGACATCCTCATCCGAAGGTTCCGCTGACAGCCGGGCCAGCTCAGCACGACAAATCAGCGTGCCAGGTCAGCCCACCTAATCATCTCCCACCAGGTATAAATACCCCCTCACTTCTTACGGTGAGGAGGTTGGAAAATTCACTCTCAATCCCATTATCCACATACGAGAACAAAGGTCGTCCATATCTTTGTTCTCCCACACATAGCTCGTCACGTATGGTCGGCTCATCCATAGTCCGACCTGCGTGCCTAGGCCCTGCTTTAAGTCCAGTTACTGACTTAGGCATCGGAGAGGCTAAGGGTTGGACCCCAACCCAGCCTTTCTGACGAGTTGCTCGTTGTGCAGGGTAGCTCGCCCCTAGGCCGAGATTTGCCTTCGGCTCCCGCCACTCGATCTTCCTCCACCACATCCGGCGGGATTCGACTTCGTGGTCTGCTCCAGCGGCAAGGTTAGCCTCATCACCCCACTAATCACTTGTCAAAAGGCCTACCTAAATCCTCGTATCTATATAACCACCGTGCCCTTGGTTGCCCCTAATACAAATTCATTGTACGCGAGTTCCACCCCGTAACAATTGGCGCCGTCTGTGGGAACGAAGGGTCACACCCATGTTAGACCCCATGCCGATCGCCCGGAACCCTGACCACGACAAGGATCCATTGGGTCAGAAGCCACTCTCTCTACCAATCACTCCGGTGACTGACCCCCCTCAGGGGATAGAGGCCGAGACAGTCCAGGCCTCGGCCCGCGCGATCCAGAAGAGCTTCGAGGCCTTTACTAAGGCGATGGGAGGCTGCGCAACGACAGGGACGAAGGCACCGCCCGGCCCCTCGGAGCCCCCGAATGTGAACCAGAATCTTCACCCTCAGTTCGAGGAGGAGGGGGGGACCAGGGGCTCGCCAAGGAGATTGCGGCCCAGCGGAAGCTCTTGGAGGATGAAATGGAGGTCGCGCGGTTGTGGAGGCGCCGGGAGGAGGCGGCCGCCACGCAGAGGCATTTGGACGAAGCGGCCGAGACCGCCCGGCGGGCCTACCAGGACGAAGAAACCGCCCGACATCAGCTCCGCTTCATCATCACGGAACGTGAAAGGCTCCGGAGGGAGAACGAAGACAACCGGGAGATCCCGGAGGTGTCGGCGATGAGCCGGCGGCCCCTGGACGGGCGTGGCCCGCCGGCCCCTGGACGGGCGTTGCCCGCCGTTGGCCAAATCCCCACCAGGATGGGGGAGTCCGCCTCGTCATCACCACTCCCCCGATCATCTGAACGAGGAAGCCGTTTGTCGACAACTACGCTTCCTCACCGCCGAGTACGAAAGGCTCCTGAGGGAGAATCAGGAGCGGAGGGAGATCCGGGAGGAGATGGCCGGAGGGCGGTGGTACTGGGAGGACCGTAGCCCGCAACCCATTGAATCCTCTACCCGTGGAAGGAGTCCCCCCAGGCGACCGCTACGCTATTCCCCGGGGCGAGAAGACCGTCGGCAGCCAAGGTGCGACCGGAGCCAGACCCCCGAATGGCGAAGGGGGCACGCGCCCGAGCGCTCTACCTACCCGGAGGAGGCCACGCCGTTGGCACGGTGGATCACGTCCGCCCCGAGGCCCGTAAGGTTCAAACCCCCCCACCTGGCCACCTACAACGAAAGAGGCGACCCTCTCACACACGTGCAACAATACTGGGGGGCAATGGAGGCGCAGGATGTGGATGAGGCGTTCATGTGCCGGAACTTCTCGCAAAGTCTGAGGGACACAGCGTTGGATTGGTACTTCGGCCTACCCGCGAGATCCATTGGGAGCTTTGGCGAACTGTCCCACAAGTTCTGCCAGGAGTTCCGGGCCGGGCGGACAAAGAAGAAGCCCCTGGACTATCTCAGCACGATAGTCCAAGGGGAAGGAGAGATGACAGGGAAATACCTGCGCCGCTTTCAGGATGAGAGACGGGCGGTGGTGACCTGCGGCGATGAGGTGCTCATGCTGGCCTTCAAGACGGGATTGCGGACTCGGAGCCTCCACAAATCCCTGCTCCGAGACCCGCCGGCTGACTATGAGGCACTGGTCGATATGGCAGAGAGGCATGCATTGGCCGAGGAGACCCTCGGAACGAAGAGATTGTTCCCCCCGGCGAAGCCGCTCCTGGACGAGCTTCGATCGCACCTACGACCAAGGCGAGAAGACGGGCATCGGGGGCGCGACCAGCCGACCCAACCAAGGCGTGACCCGACGGGGCGTCGCCCGCAGGACCGCCCTGGCCCGGCCCGAGCGTTCGCCCCGACCCAAGAGCCCGCCCGGGTCATCCCGAGGTTGGAAGGGCCCCCGCGGGCCCACTACACACAGCTCAACGCCCCCATGTTAGAGGTGCTGGCCGCGGCGACAAGGGCCGGACTGCTGCCGGAGCCACCCCGGGAGATGAGGTCGGACCTGGCAAAGCGGGATCTCCGAAAATACTGCCGATATCACCGGGACCACGGCCACGATACCGACCACTGCTACACTCTTAAGAGGGAGATCGAGCGGCTGATCCAGGCGGGCCACTTGGGAGGCTTCGTGGGAAACAGGCAGGCGATCCAAGGAGAAAGAGCCCCCCGAGAGGCACGGAGACCGGAGCCGCCAGCGGACCACGGTCAGGAGGAGCCGCACCCGCCCGGGGCGATCATGCGCATAGATGTAATAAGTGGGGGGCCGCCCCCCCAGATGAGGCGTCGTCCACGAGCGCAGAGGAAGGTGTCCGATAGGTGATGGTAGCGGGCGCCAACAGCAAGTCGAAGCGGAGAAGGATAAATCGACCCCATATCACCTTCACCGGGGAAGATCTGGGAGAAGTTGAGTGTCCGCGTGATGACGCCCTCGTCGTCGAGGCTCAGATCGGAATGGTCATCGTCAGCCGGCTCCTGATCGACACCGGAAGCTCCTGCAACATCCTGTTTTTGTCAAGGTCAAGAGGATGGGGTGGAGGCTGGCGGACCTAAGGCCCTGCACGGGGCCCATTGTCGGCTTCACCGGCCACATGGTCCCCATGGTGGGGATGATCACCTTGCCGATGACTCTGGGGGAGGAACCGAGGGTCGTCACCCGGGGGACACAATTCGTCGTTGTCGACATCGCGTCGGCGTACAACGGAATCATAGGGCGCCCATACATGACGGCCATAGAGGTGCTCCCCAGCCTGTTACACCAGATGATGAAATTCCGGACTCCGCGGAGGGTGGGACTGGTGCGGGGAAACCAGGTGCTGCCTAGAAGCCGCAACGAGGGGCCAGTCAGGCACCGGAGCCCGAAGCGTGCCTTGACGGTCCTCATTCCCGACGAGAGGGATGACTTCTGCGACCAACGGCCGACCCCTGCCGAGGAGGTCGAAGAGGTACCCGTAGCCACGAAGGAAGGAAAAACCGTCTCCATCGGGACGAAACTCCCGGCCGCCCTAAGGGCTGCCCTCGTCGGCCTGCTCCGGGAAAATGTGGACATATTCGCCTGGTCACCCGTAGACATGCCGGGGGTTGACCCGACGGTGATCTTCCATAGGTTGAATGCGGACCCAGGAGCCCGACCGGTCCGCCAGAAGAAGAGGAGCGTAGGGGGCGAGAAGAAGAGGGCTGCCGAGGAGGAGGTAGAGCGGCTCCTCAAAGCCAAGTTTATCAGGCCAGTGGACTACCCGGTCTGGCTCGCCAACGTCGTCTTGGTGAAGAAGCCCAGCGGGAAATGACGCATGTGCGTCGACTTCACCGACCTTAACAAGGTGTGTCCGAAGGACAGTTTCCCCCTCCCGCCGATCGACCACTTGGTGGACCAGGCGTCTGGTTACGAGTTGTTAAGCTTTATGGACGCCTTCTCGGGCTACAACCAGATACCGATGGCGGAGGAGGACGAGGAGAAAACGTCCTTCGTCACCGGTAAGGGCACCTTATGTTACACTAAGATGCCCTTCGGACTGAAGAACGCCGGGGCGACCTATCAGCGGATGGTAGACCGGATATTCAGCCCACAGGTCGGACAGAACTTGGAGGTCTACATCAACGACATGCCGGTAAAGAGTAGGAGAGCCCCAGACTACCTCGCCGACTTACAGGAAACATTCTAAAGGGTCCGCCAATACAACTTAAGACTGAACCCCGCGAAGTGCATCTTCGGCGTGCAGTCGGGGAATTCCTAGGCTTCATGATAACGAAGCAGGGGATCGAGGCGAACCCTGACGGCCCTCGTCAATATGGCGGAACCACGGACGATTCAGGATTTACAACGACTGAACGACCGGATCGCCGCTCTGGGGCGATTCCTGTCAAAATCCGCGGAGAAATCGCTCCCCTTCTTTAGGGTCTTGCGTACTGCCTTTGGCGAAGCAAATGACAAAAGGAAGGTGATCCCCTGGGACGACGACTACGCTCAAGCATTCGTGGAGCTGAGGGCCTACCTGCAAAGTCTGCCGCTCCTCGCACGGCCGGAGGAAGGCGAAGCGCTAGGGTTGTACTTGGCAACCAATGAAGAGGCCGTTAGCTCCGTCTTAATCAAGGAAGAAGGGGGCGTACAGTGCCCTGTATATTACGCCAGCCGGATTCTCCGGGAGGCGGAGACTCGCTACAGTCCCATCGAGAGAGCCGCCTATTGCCTGATCACAACGGCTAGGAAGCTCTGACCGTACTTCCAGGCCCATCCCATCACCGTCCACACCGACATGCCCCTCGAGAAGAACCTGAAGAGGTTGGAGCGGTCGGGAAGGATGCTCAACTGGAGCGTCGAGCTCAGCGAGTTCGACATAACATACAAGGCCCGGACGGCGATCAAAGGCCAGGCGTTGGCGGACTTCGTAGTAGAGTGCACCACTAGGGACGCCCCGGGGGACCAACCATAGCCACCATCGGCGACCACGTCCCAATGAATGACGGGGGTGGCAGAACCCTCAGAGCCCTCCCAGGGGGACATGGATGAATTATGGACCATCCACGTCGATGGCTCAGCGACGGGATCCGGGACGGGGGCGGGTATCGTCATTCAAATCCCCCGACGGATGCTCGTTGGAGTACACCTTGCTCTTCAACTTCCCGGCAACCAACAATGTCGCGGAGTATGAGGCTTCGGTCAACAGGCTGAAGCTCAGTACAGTGGTGGGGGCGACGAATGTGTTTCTCCTTAGCGACTTACGGCTCGTTGTTCAACAGATCCAAGGAAGCTTCGAGGCCCGAGAGGAAACGATGAAGCGCTACCTTAAGTGCATCCAGATCGAGCTCTGCAAGTTCAAGAGAGCGGACATCCGGCACCTGCCCCGCTCCAACAACCTTCGGGCGGATGCCCTGTCCAAGCTGGCTTCCTCCTTCGCGGCCGAGATCGGGAAGGCCATCTACATCGAAAGCCTACTGACCCCCACCATCGACGAAGAAGAACTAATGTGTGTGGGCTCGGTGACGACATGGATGACCCCCATTATAAAGTACCTGGAGACATGGGACCTGCCCGAGGAGCGGATGCTGGCTAAAAAGGTGGAGAGACGGGCCCTCTCATTCGTACTCCTCGACGGAGTGTTATACCGCCGTCGCCGCGCCAACTTCGACGTCCTGCCCTATCTAAAGTTCTTGGGTCCGGAGCAGGCTAAGCAAGTCATCCGTGAATTGCACGAAGGCTTCTGCGGAAACCACCATGGTGGTCGCACCATCACCCACAAAATAATGCGTCCGGGGTATTACTGGCCGACAATGATCCATGACGCGGCTCAGTATGTCAAAAGGTGCGAGGCGTGCCAAAAATTCGGTCAACGTACGGCAGCACCTCCGGCTAACTTGGTGCCCATTGTGAGCCCGATCCCATTCGCCAAATGGGGACTCGACATCCTTGGGCCTTTCCCAAAAGCCTTCGGGGGAAGAAAATATCTAGTCGTCGCCGTGGACTATTTCACGAAGTGGGTGGAGGTCGAGCCGTTGGCACGCATCACGTGGACGGACATGAAGGGATTTATCTGGTAGTCCGTTATATGTCGCTTCGGGATACCCCGCTCTATAGTCACGGATAACGGAAGACAGTTCGATTGTGAAGGCTTCCGCGATTTCTGTTCGGGTTGGGGGATCAAGCTCCATTTCGTGTCAGTTGCCCACCCGCAGTGCAACGGAATGGCGGAGGCCACGAACAAATGCATCTAGAATCCTATGAAGAAAAATGTGGACGCCGCCCTTGGGGCATGGGTCGACGAGCTGCCGGGAATCCTCTGGTCCTACCACACCACCCACAAGGCCTTGACCGGAGAAATCCCATTCATGCTGGCATACGGATCGGAGGCAGTCGTTCCCGTGGAAATCGGAGAAGAGATGCTCCGGCTAAAACTCTTCGACGAAGATATCAATGGAGAGGGGCTCAGCCTCAGTCTCGAATTGGTGGACGAGATAAGGGATCAAGCCCTGACGAACCTCGTCAGGCACAGCCAGAGGATGGCACGAAATTACGACTCCCAGGTGAAGAAGCGGACCTTCAGAATCGGCGACCTGGTCCTCAGAGACGCCACCTTCAGACCCGAGACCGCCCGCCGAGGGAAGCTGGCAGCCAAATGGGAAGGGCCCTACAAGGTCATCGATATCATCGGACCGGCCACGTACATCTTGGAAACCCCAGATGGAAGCGAGCTAGCCCACCCTTGGAATGCGAAGCACCTGCTAAAGTTCTACCAATAGTTGTAGTTTTTCTTATATATATATATTCAAGATATACATCTGCCCACTTTCCCAAACTTTGTTGCTTCCACATGAGTGTTTCAGTGCATACCCTCCGAACCTCTGGGGCAGGGCCAACACTCGCCACCCAAACCAGAGAAGGGCACGGGCCGGGCTACGCGCCCGCTCCCCCCTCGAGACCTCTGGGGCAGGGCCAACACTCGCCACCCAAACCAGAGAAGGGCACGGGCCGGGCTACGCGCACGCTCCCCCCTTCGAGACCTCTGGGGCAGGGCCAACCCTCGCCACCCAAACCAGAGAAGGGCACGGGCCGGGCTACGCGCCCGCTCCCCCCTCGAGACCTCTGGGGCAGGGCCAACCCTCGCCACCCAAACTATAGAAGGGCACAGGCCGGGCTGTGCGCCCGCTCCCCCCTGGAGACCTCTGGGGCAGGGCCAACCCTCGCCACCCAAACCAGAGAAGGGCACGGGCCAGGCTGCGCGCCCGCTCCCCCCCTCGAGACCTCTGGGGCAGGGCATGGGCCTCGCCACGTAGCCACACCCCCGCCCTGGTAGACCCGTGATCCTTGAAAACTCGAACCTGGGGAGGAGGACAAGGGCACGTAACCCGGGGCAAACCAGGCGCCAGGTCCCGATGAGGCAGCCCCCGATGCGACTCGACGAAACGAAAGGACGCTCGGGAAATACGCCACCAATAATGATACGCCCCAAAAGAGGCTTGGGTTGGCGAGTCGCCACAAGCACCACCTGACAAAAGTGGTTTCCAATGGACGTGATTCCGAGGAGCCCATTAATAATGCCAGCTCATCGCAGTAATTAGGGGGGAAACCGTCAACAAAATCCCCCTATAAAGGCGCCACTCGCCCTCCCGAAAGAAAGATAGACAAAGATTTGGAAGGTATGCGAAATCGGCCCTGGCACCCTCCACCAACTAGGAAAAGGGCCGAGATGCCTCGCCCAAACAAAAGGGAGGTCACCGGCCACCAATGGATCCCTCCTCCCCGATCGGCGGTCGCTCCCCCGCCACAACCTCCGATAGGCTATTCCTCTTACAAACGGATCGCCAATAGGATATTCCCCTTACACAAGGGGAATCCACCTTCCACCCCTTCGTCTGCTCTAAATCAGATGAGACGGAGGAAGGTAGGCATCCGATCCCCGCCGATCCCCGCCGACGGGAAAGACAAAAGCCCCTCCGTGCTTGCAGGTCTACACCTGCTCGCCTTCGACCTTCTCCTCAAACCCAAACCGCGAGGCATGGGGGGAGATGACAAAGCAATAGAGGGGAGGGAAGGCTGCTCGGTGGTCAGGAGTTCGCCCACTCGGACAAATGCCACAGCAAGACAGCTTCCCTGGTGAATCCACCCAGCCGACGAGACCTTGCAACCCTTCAGCACGGAGGGAGGGCGCCCACCAAGACGCCACGAACAACTGAAGATAAAAAGGCCCGCCCTGCAGATAGTAATCCTCCCATCCTCAGGTAGTTCACAGCAGGAGGGAACAGCTCCACAGCCCGCTTTCGGACATGATCGTACTCCCCCAACTTGAAATGATCTAAGTCCTCATGTACGAACCAAAGAAGAGTTCCTGTAAATTTAAATGAAAAATTTTATCCCTATCGAACTCACATTAACTATCTGAGAATGCTCTAGCTTGAAACGATCCCCCTGCCAATTGCCGAGCAAGCTCATGAAACGGGGCCACCCCTCATGGCGGGGAGAGGAGGGACAGAGCGTCGCACTCCTCCCCTGAAATAACTCAGGATGCCCAGGAAGCACATACACGCAGTTCGAACCCCCCGATACTACAAAGGAGCGACACTTCAAAACGAGACCCCTCGCGAACTAAACTCGCCGATACCTTTCAGACAAAGGGGAAGGGGGTGAGCTAAGACCTGTTCTGTTGGGCCATTTCCGCCTGAGGCAAAATCCCCTCGCGGCAGAAACCGAGGGGTCAACCGCACTATTGCTAGCCCCTACCCGTGATAGGTCGGCATGTCTCATCCCAATCCGAGCCGGTGATCCCCCGTCCCGCCCAAAGTTAACACGTCGACCGTCAACATCCCCTTCCCCCCAGACCTTGCGCTCTCGGACAAGGGAATGTTGGGGGCAATAATCATACCCACACAAGAAGACAAAATAGGGAACACCTACGACACAACACGGCACCGACCGGCTTCCGAGGGGCGACACGCTCACCTCAGTAATGGCTACCCGGTTCGAACCGCACAGTGACCAACTACCCGGGGCTGGCTACCCAACCCGCAGCAAGATTCCCCCGCCCCAATTAGGCCCGGGATCCTCGAGAACTCAAACCTGGGAAGGAGGACAAGGGCACGTAAACCGGGGCGGACCGGTCGCAAACCAAGAACCTCGGAACAATGCCTGTCGGATAAACACCGGTTCCCAATAAAGCAGCGCCCTGATGCGACTCGACGAAACGAAAGGACGCTCGGGAAACAAGCCATCAACAACAACACGCCCCTCGAGAGGCCAAGGCTGACGAACCGCGTCAGGTGCCACCTGGCAAAAGCGGTTCCCAAAACGCATGATTCGACGGAGCCCATTAATGGTGACAGTCCCTCGCATTAGCTAGGGTGAATCCGTCTACAGAATCCCTCTATAAATTCCCCCCTTCGGAGTTTAGGGGAAAGAAAAAATATGTATGATAAGGAATCGCATCCCTTTACACCAAGTATGAAAAAGCCCCGGACGCCCCATCCACCTACGGAGGAGGCTGATGGCCACCGACGGATCGCGCTTCCTCTACCGGTGACCGCTTCCACTCGACGACCACTGATAGGGTACTCCCCTTACAAGCGGATCGCCAATAGGGTATTCCCCTTACACACGGGGAGCCCCGCCTGCCAGTCTTCCTCCTGCTCCAAACCAGATGAAGCAGCCGGTCCGGAAGACTCGCAGCGGGCCGCCATGCCCCAAGTAGCATCGCACCACGCCGATCCCCACCGGGTGTGAGGGGGGAAACCCCCGACGGGTCCCATAACGACCCACCTGCCTGCCCTCGACCTCCCCACTCGAGGCCGGCCCGCCGGACACCCCCCCGGGAGGGCGACGCCTCCACCTCCACCTCGTCCGCCGCCTCCTCCAGGGTTCCCCTCGATGTACAGAATCTCCGAAGAGACCGAGCAAACATCCAGCACGACAGAGGTGAGATGGAATACGATGAAGCAAGTGAGGGGAAGGAGGTTCGCCCGACAAACGGAGCATCGATCCTCCCGACGGGGGTCACAGCAAGGCTGCATCCCCGATGAATCCAAACGGCGAGTCATGGCGCGTCAGCTCGCCCCGGACAATCGAGATCAATATTCCGCCCCCAAACCACCGTGGACAGAAAGGCGGAAGGAGTGAAGCGATCAGCGGAAAAGAAGGAAGGCCATCCCGCAAACATGAGCCCTCTCACCCCGAGGCAGCGGGCGACAAGTTAAAACAACCTCCTGACCCGACCATGGGTTTGGTCACACCTGCCCTATTATTGTAAATGTCATCGAGATCTCCGGTAAGGGCCAATAAAAAAGATTCCTCCATGCGGACGCCTCACCCTAAGCCCAAGCGCACCATGGCTAGGGATTTCACCAAACACAGGACGGCTAGAATAAGGCAAACATAGCACTCACACAAGTTCGGTAAACACATCACAATGAGAACCGGGGCCATCTCAATAAAACCGGGTCCCCCAAGGTCCGACCCGGCCGCCACATACAGCCGCACATCGTTAAGCGGCATCGCCCCTCCCCAAACCACTGGGTCATACCTCCTGGCCTCGCCCCCACGCGGGTCTAGATCTCACGATCCCGTGACGGCAGGCAGTACTCCGCGGGAGTCGCGCCGCCAATCCTGAGCACGGACCAATGTCCAAACCACCGGCTCGGAAGGAAGTAGCGTTACGTCATCCGAGCCGAGCCGGGCTCCCGCCTCGTGCTCGAATGCCGGGGGAAATTGTTACGACCTAAAGATCGTGGGAGTCCGGCTTCCGCCCAGAACCACTAATATACCTCACTGACTCGCCTCATTGTGAACAGACTGCCAGCCCGAAGGTCTGAGGCTACAGGGGAATGGACGCACCTCGCAGCGCCCCTTTCCCGGTAGAGGCGCATAACCGCTCTCGCTCGGCCCGCCAGGGCCAGTGCACTAGGGATATACCCGGACAGTGCAGCCTTGGATGTTAACAAAGGCACATCCATACCCCTCCTTGCTGGCGGTCTGTGATCCGCACCCAAAAAGGTGCACGGCCATGCCGAACAACCCACGAACAGGTCGGCCTGGCGGCCCCGGGCGAACCCAGCTGTGGGAAGTAGCACCACCGGACCCTTGATTCATCACACACGACAAACCACCTAGTATAAGGACATGACTGACACTAGCGCCGCCTGACCATCTGACAAAGCACCCCCTGGCCGCTGCGCCCCCTGACACCTAATGCTTTCGGCCCTGACACCCTGACAAAAGCGGCCCTGGCCGTTGCGCCTTCTGACAAAAGCGAGACTGACACTCCTGTTCCTGACATCCTCGTCCGAAGCTTCCACTGACAGTCGGGCCAGCTCAGCACGACGAATCAGCGTGCCAGGTCAGCCCACCTAATCATCTCTCACTAGGTATAAATACCCCCTCACTTCTTATGGTGAGGAGGTTGGCAAATTCGCTCTCAATCCCATTATCCACACATGAGAACAAAGGTCATCCATATCTTTGTTCTCCCACACATTGCTCGTCACGTATGGTCGGCTCATCCACAGTCTGACCTGCGTGTCTAGTCCACGCTTTAAGTCCAGTTACTGACTTAGGCATCGGAGAGGCTAAGGGTTGGACCCCAACCCGGCCTTTCTGACGAGTTGCTCATTGTGCAGGGTAGCTCGTCCCTAGGCCGAGATTCGCCTTCGGCTCCTACCACCCGATCTTCCTCCACCGCATCCGGCGGGATTCGACTCCGTGGTCTGCTCCAGCGGCAAGTTTAGCCTCATCACCCCACTAATCACTTGTCAAAAGGCCTACCTAAATCCTCTTATCTATATAACCACCGTGCCCTTGGTTCCCCCTAATACAAATTCAATGTACACGAGTTCCACCCCGCTACAGTATCGCAAGGCTTTGTAACTCTAATAAAGTAAATTTTACATTGATTACATAAAAGCCGTAGATAAGACTGCATCTGCATTTGAATCTGAGAACCTTCTTTGCAGGGGATCCTTATCAAGTGATTATATATCCAAGTCGTGGATGTAGGTGCCTTTACCTTTCCAGCTTCATGAACTATGATATATCTGTTTGAATATGCATGAAGATATCTGAATGTGTGGAACTCAGCATGTATCTGTATCTGCATAGATAGAGTTAGTAGCACTGAATGTGTTTGTCATATCAAAACTGTTTACGGGTGTTTTCTCACCACAGAATCGTTGACCGTCCACCGAACGGTCAATGTGATCAAGGGATTGGATGTGATCCCTTGGTCGCACCTAGCACGTGTGTACTCAGCACGATTCGAAGATGGAGTCGAGAGCGAGCGTGGGTCCTTGGTTGAAGTGAAGCTGAGGGGTGGCCTCTGCTCCGTTCGATGGGCTCGGCCTCAGTAAGGTGGGCGAGGAGGGGTAGCCTCGGCGCCTTACTTGGAGCTCAGTCTCTGGTTGCCACACCCGCCAACCGCGAGAGTGGTCGTCGGGCGCTGAGGGGTAGCCTCGGTGCCTCGGTCGGCTCCTTCCTGAATAGACTAGAAACTCGTCAGGGTGGCCGCACCTTGGTTCCGACCGTATCCCCTCCGATGCCTAAGTCAGATTAGGGTCTGAAGCGTGCTCGGCGGGGTAGGTTCGACTCGAGAAGAGACCGCTGCCCTGACCCGTAGCGCGATCAGGGGGAGGGAGATGTAATGCAGGGAAACCCAAGGTCGTTGATGGAATACCTTTGATTAGTATATCTGGGGTTCGATCCTTTGCTCCGTTGTCCCTCCGATTCTTTTATAGGGTCCCCGTCGTGATTGCCCCCCGTCCACACCGTCACGCCGTCTGCCCCCACTCTCGTCCTTGAGATACATCCCCACGATCTCGCCTGCCAGCGTCATGGGGGAGCCGATTGCGTGTTATGGGCACTCAGGCCTTACGCCCCGGGGGAGTGGTTTCTTCCGGGGATCGTGGGCTGGCCACGAGCGTGTTGAACCGTGGATGGTTCGGGCTCTTGGGGGCCTCATTGATCGGGCCACGTTCTCTTCATGGGCCTCGTCCGGCGGGGCCCAATCTCGCTAGCAGGCTTCTTGTCCACCGCTGGATCTTGGGCTTCCAGCCTTTGGGCTTCTCCAAAATAGTCGTATCAATTGCCCCCATCGTCCGAGCCATTCGGGTTTAGCTGGTTTGGTTCGGGCGATGTGACTGTTCGGGATTTGACAAGCGCGTCAGTCGAGGCCAGCTCATTAATTGGGGGTCATTATGATGCGGCCCGTTTGATCTTCTCTCAGCACGGGTTTCGAAACGCTGTCGACCCTCTGATGCTGCCACGTGCCCCTCTCCAGACGGTTTGTATTCCTTGATTGCTCCGCATATAAGATGCCGGCTTCCCAGACTTCAATCCTTTCGCGCTCTTCTGTTCTCGATTTCGCAACCTCCCTCTTTCCTTCATCCTTCTCCTTGCAATTCTTTCTCAAGGTAACCCCCTTCTCATCTTTTGTCCCATGGCTACGCTTAGAATAGGCAGGTTGGCGTCGGGACCTAGGGATCCTCCGACGCTTGGGCCTGGCAATGCCCGGCCTTCTGGGCTCGGAGCCCCTTCGGGGGCTTATCCCGTTTGGGATAATGGGAAAAGAAAACTTTTCGCGGATCCCGTTGGCGACGACGTAGCTCAGGCCGTTGAGAGATATGATGTTCCCCCGGTGGTCCTTAGGTCACCGTCCAAGGTGACTTTCCCGGTGGCTGCGGAAATCCGGGAGAGATATTTGTGTCATCCGTACGACGTCCGGGTCCCCTTTTACGATGAGCGGATTTGCTTTTCACGGGGTAACGAGGTCGGCGTCTACGTCGAGAGTTTTCGCCTGGGCCTCCATTTCCCCCTTCATTCCTTTATCCTCCAGGTCATGGAGCGCCTGATGGTGTCCCTGTGTCAGTTGACTCCATATTCCGTCGCGGTGCTGACCGGGTTCATCATGCTTTGCCGTATCCATGGTTTAGAGCCGTCCCTCCCCTCCTCTTTTATTACTACCGGGTTCAGACGGTCGGCCAAAGGTCATGGCAGCACCTCCGGGCTCGCGCGGGGATGGAATGTCTGCTCGGTCTCCCCCGCTGGGTGGGGGACTGGAGCTCGAACTACGTCTTTGTCGTTTTTCCCGAGGACGCCGAGATATTGACAGGTTGGGGAGGGCTACGTCAGTACGACTTGACGTTGACCCTCTCTGAGACCGACTAGGTAGCTGTTCAGCTGCTGTCGTCTCTTTCTTTAGAGGAGAAGTCGGTCTGGCCTCTGCTGGATGACCTGCTTCTCAAAACCGTTCTATGGTCCCCCGGTAGGCTCTTCCCTTCTTTCGGTCCCCCCTTTTGCTTACCCTGTTTTTCTCTTCTTCTGCAGATATGGCCAGGCGCGAATTCACCCGTAACGTCAATGAACTCATCCGGAGGGGTTCGAGCTGAAACCGAGGGAACCCATCAGGACAGGCGCCCCGTCGCACTGTTGACAAAGAGGTGCGCCAGGCCGAGCCGGCCTTGGGTAGAGTGGAGCCCACGGTAGTGGCGACTTCCCCCCCATGGCCATGGAGAACCTTCCCGAAGGTGAGTCTCCGGGGGCCGAACTTCCCCGCCCCGCCCCTGCCGAGGGGAGAGACACGGGAGCCGATCCGCCTTCCTGAGCGCCCTAGGGGGTCGCGGCACGGGGCACAAGCGTTCCCCTCCTACCTCCGCCGGACCCAGCGAGAGGAAGAGGCGGAAGGAGGGTGAGGAGACCCGCGCCCCAGTGGTCCCCGTGGTGCCGCCGACCTCCGACGAGGCCCTCCCGCTGACCCTGGTGACTACTGCCACCGTCTCGGCCGAGCCTTCCCTGGTGGGGGCCGGCGGTATGTTGGCGAACGCCTTGACGGGCCCCGAAGTGGCCCCTGGGGACTCGGTGTTCGTCGATCGGGCCGTGGCCATTCAGTTAGCGCGCGGCTCGGTCCTCCCTAGGGACCGATCTCTCCTGGAGAGAGCAACCACCGACAAGCTGTCGGATTCCTTAGTCTGGTAGCTTCAACAGGTTCGACTGCCTTGCTTCTCTCAAGATCGTCTCTTGACCTTTCTTCATATAACTCCTTCCTTTGTGCAGGCCACTACGATGGCTGTTGAGGCGCAGCGCAGGGCCGTCCGGGCGAGGGAGTTGGAGGAGTCTGCCGCCCGGGACCGCGCAAGGGCTGGGACAGCCGAATTGGCCGTCCAAGAGGTGCGCATGGAAGCTCAGCACCTCTGACTCCGGGTGGATGAGCTTGTTGGTCAAGTGATGGACCTCCGGGGGGAGCTGGACGACACTCAGAGGTCGGCCCGAGAGGCGGAAGAGGCGTTTCGCCAGGAGAGGAGCGATCTCCAGAGCGAGCTGGCGGACTTGCGCCAGATGACCAGGTTCATCGATGAGGTGGAGAGAGGTGCCGGCGGGGTCCTGGGGGAAAGGATCACGGAGGTCCTTAGGGAGGCCTACAGCTCCTACGAGGTCCTTCTTGCCCCTCGGATCATTGACGTCATCCAGGACTCCTTCCACCGGTTTGCGGAGCACGCCCGACAGCCACTCCTGCCCACCGATCCCCTGCGCTCTGAGCAGGGCGAGGCGCCAGAGGACGCCTCCTCCTGTGCCCCGGGGCCTTAGGCCTTTGTATCTTGTCCCCCCCCCCTTTTCCTTTTTTGGGCATGTAATTTTCAACGATTTTATTGTCGCTGGGGGTTCTCCGCCTTGCAGGGACCCTCAGCCTTTTTGGCGTTTTACTGCATTTTGCCATAGTCTTTCCTTTAGCCGCAACATTTGGTTTGCTTAAATGGTCGCCTCTCACGCGGCTGGGCTGCTCCCCGTCTCGCAGTCAGTCGGATCGCCCGGTCAGTGAGGGGGGCTGCCCCTTGGCTTAAGACCTGCCGAGTCCCTCGTCTGCAGGGGGGTCGCCCCCAGCCTTCCAAGCGGTCAGGTCGTTCGGTCGGCGAGGGAAGTTATCCCTCGGCTTACGACCGACCGATGTCCCCGTCTGTTGGGGGAGTTGCCCCCAACCTTACGAGCGGACGGGTCGTTCGGTCGGTGAGGGAAGCTATCCCTCGGCTTACGATCGACCGATGTCCCCGTCTGCTGGGGGAGTTGCCCCCAGCCTTACGAGCGGGCGGGTAGTTCGGTTGGCGAGGGAAGCTATCCCTCAGCTTACGACCGACCGATGTCCCCGTCTGCTGGGGGAGTTGCCCCCAGCCTTACGAGCGGGCGGGTCGTTCGGTTGGCGAGGGAAGCTATCCCTCGGCTTACGACCGACCGATGTCCCTGTCTGCTGGGGGAGTTGCCCCCAGCCTTACGAGCGGGCGGGTCGTTCGGTCGGCGAGGGAAGCTATCCCTCGGCTTACGACCGACCGATGTCCCCGTCTGCTGGGGGAGTTGCCCCCAGCCTTACGAGCGACCGGGTCGTTCGGTCGGCAATGGAAGCTATCCCTCGGCTTACGACCGACCGATGTCCCCGTCTGCTGGGGGAGTTTCCCCCCGCCTTACGAGCGGGTTTATAGATTGGCCCGCTGGGGGAGTCACCCCCAGCCTTACGGCCGATTGGTTCGGTCTGGGGCCTCCGGTCTGGAAGCTGTCCTCTGGGAGAGGAGACCGAGTTCCCAATCGTGCTTCGAGACTGCCATTCAGCTAAATGCGAAAAAGAGGTTGCGTTTGTACCAGTAAGGTCCTTTTTCCTTCCCATGGCCCAGTACATTTGGAGGAAAGACAAAAAACATGAGGAGTCTTGGGCAGGACTGCCCTCGCCCGGCGAGGTCACGGCCGTCGGTCCCATCCGCTCACTCGATGATGCGCAGGGGCGCCTGGACTATGTTTACCTTCTTCCCTTTGTCCGGCTGCCTAGATGTCCCCTCGCCTGGAGCGGGATCGTCTGTGAAGTTCTTCAAGTGACCCCGACTCACTAGCTTCTCTATATCTTTCTTCAAATGCCAGCAGTCGTCGGTGTCATGGCCGTTGTCCTTGTGATATTTGCAATATTTTTCTTCGTCTCTCCCACCTCTTTTCATCCTCGGAGGAGGTCGGTTCATGCGCCCCTCCTTCTGGGCCTGCGCGAGGACCACGTCCGGGGCAACGTTTAGCTGGGTGTGCCGCGGCTCTTCTCTTCGCTGCTTGCCTCGGGCCTTTTTCTCCTGTCGATGCTCCTCCGAGCCGCGGTGCTCACTTTCGTCACGCTTGGATCCCCGCTTGGTCCTTCCTTCGTCGACGGCCAAGGCCTCTTCCGTCAGCATGAAGCGCTCAGCCCGCGCCATGACACTGGCGAGGTCCTTCGGGGGTCGTTATGCAGCGATTTCTTCAGGCCCCGGTGCCGTAGTCCCTTCTTCAGGGCCGTCTTTACTACCAGCTCGGGGCAGCTCTCCACGTTGAGTCGCTCCGTGTTGAAGCGGCGCATGAAGTGCCTCAGGGATTCCTCGTGACCCTGCACCACATTGAACAAAAGTTCCGAGTCCGACTTTACCTGTCGTCCAACCACGAACTGTCTGCAGAACAACTGGGCGAGCTCCTCGAAGCTATCAATGGATTGGTTGGGCAGGGTGTGGTACCAGGTCCTTGCCTCTTTCCGAAGGGTGGAATAGAAACCCCTGCAGAGGAGGGTGTCGTCGGCCCCCTGGAACGCCATGACTCCTTCGTAATCCATTACGTGGTCAGCAGGATCGCTCGTGCCATCGTACTTCTCTAGCGTCGGTACCTTGAAACTTGAGGGCACTCGCGCCTCAGTTATCCTCCGGGTTAGGGGCATCGTTCACCATTAACGCCCCCCGGCCGTACTCCTTTGTTTATCTCGCGCTCGCCAGGCGGCAGTGGGGGGACCCATGTTAGTAAAAAACGCGAATTTTTATGTTTTTACGTTTAAAATCCGTTTAAATTGGTTCCCGTATTAAACGGCCGTCCAATTGAATTATTCACAAAAATACGCGCTTTTTAAGAGGTTGACGAACAAAACGCGTTTTATTCACGTATTACGCATTTTATGCATTTTAAACGTGTTTTAGGGGCACTTTTAAATCATTTTGAACTATGATTTAATGATCATACTTTGGTTTAATGCATGTTACATGGAATATAATAGTATGAGCATGTCATTTTAGTTAAAACTATGAATACAATTTAAATCATGAATATAGAACTTATTTTACTATTATTTCATATTGATATTTTTGATTTTTAAGTTCATTTGGATGAATGATATTTTGATAGTATTCATATTTTTAGTCGCGTTTTTTATCCGGGTTAACGAATTAAACACGATTTAATCCGTTTACGTATTATTCCCGTATTACGCATATTTGACCGAATGTTTGACAAAACGTCTTTTGAAATTGATCTAATTAAACACGTTTTATTCACGTCCCGAAAATTTCCCGTATTACGTATTGCTAACAAGGGGTGACAGGCTCAGGCCTGGCCGTCCCCTGTGCCCCCTGTACGCAGGGGCGGGGCCCCTTCTGGGCGCGTCTCTTTTCCTGCCTCGGCATTCTCGCCTGTCCCGCTTCACTCGGAGGAGACTTCCGCTCCGCCGAGACCGATCTCCGTAATCTCGACGATCGTGTCGTCGCTGCCTGGATGAATATGATCGTCTAGTCGAGGCTGTCACCGACTTCTCCTCAGATTGCTCGAAGCCCATCTTGCTTCTCTCGCGAAACAAGGTTGGGGTGGGAGACCGTGCTGAGTCGAAGCCCGGCATAGTGAATCGCCGCTCCAGGTTGGGTCCTCCGTTCCCGTGGTCGGTGACCACGTCGGATCGCATAGATTGGTGGCCCCCTCCCTAGCGGTGGGCCTCGCTCAGCTCATCTCCCTGGATGGGCGCGTCGCCGACGAGTTGTTGAATCGTTGCGGCCAACGTCCGGATGTTGGCGTTAGTCTCCTGAGCGAAGTTGTGGAGCTGCTCTTGGGTGACCGATCGGGACTCGCCTGTCCCCTCGGTGGTGTGGCTGAGCTGATTTTCGGGGGGAATGTAATCTCCCTCCTCCTGGATGGGGGGCATGCGCCCCGCTCCATTGCAAATGGTTTCCATTCTGGTGGTTCGATGTGGGTTTGCTTCGTGTTCCCACGGACGGTGCCAGATGTTTACGGGTGTTTTCTCACCACAGAATCGTTGACCGTCCACCGAACGGTCAACGTGGTCAAGGGATTGGATGTGATCCCTTGGTCGCACCTAGCACGTGTGTGCTCAGCGCGAGTCGAAGATGGAGTCGAGGGTGAGCGTCGGTCCTTAGTTGAAGTAAAGCTGAGGGGTGGCCTCTGCTCCGTTCGATGGGCTCGGCCTCGGTAAGGCGGGCGACGAGGGGTAGCCTCGACGCCTTAATTGGAGCTCGGTCTCTGGTTGCCACACTCGCCAACCGCGAGAGTGGTCGTCGGGCGCTGAGGGGTAGCCTCGGCGCCTCGGTCGGCTCCTTCCTGAATAGACGAGAAACTCGTCAGGGTGGCCGGACCTTGGTTCCGGCCGTATCCCCTCCGATGCCTAAGTCAGATTAGGGTCTGAAGCGTGCTTGGCGGGGTAGGTTCGACTCGAGAAGAGACCGATGCCCTGACCCGTAGCGCGAGCAGGGGGAGGGAGATGTACTGGAGGGAAAACCAAGATCGTTGATGGAATATATACCTCCGATTAGTATATCTGGGGTTCGATCCTTTGCTCCATTGTCCCTCCGATTCTTTTATAGGGTCCCCGCCGTGATTGCCCCCCGTCCACGTCGTCACGCCGTCCATCCCCACTCTCGTCCTCGAGATCCGTCCCCACGATCTCGCCTGCCAGCGTCATGGGGAGCCGATTGCGGGTTATGGGCACTCAGGCCTTACGCCCCGGGGGAGTGGTTTCTTCCGGGGATCGTGGGCTGGCCACGAGCGTGTCGAACCGTGGATGGTTCGGGCTCTCGGGGGCCTCATTGATCGGGCCGCGTTCTCTTCGTGGGCCTCGTCCGGCGGGGCCCAATCTCGCTAGCAGGCTTCTTGTCCACCGCTGGATCTTGGGCTTCCAGCCTTTGGGCTTCTCCAAAATAGTCGTATTAAAAATGATATGGGAATAGAAATATGAAATTATGAAATTCCAACAGAGGTAACGGGACGTGAAAGTATGTATGGCGTTCTAGTTTTGTGGGATGTGCCGAGGCAGCATGACATATCCATAATCCATCCATTGTGGAACATGGTCATGAACTTGACCCTCCTCTTCTGTTGCGCGTGCATGGCCTATTTCAAATCAAAAGTGAAGGGTCCCAAATTAATCAGACAATTATTCGGATCCGTGACGCACGGATGTTACAATGGTTCGTGCTTGCTCGTTGTGATTCAGTCACGCGATGATTCAGTCTCCTTCGACGGTGGCTTCTTTCTCCTACCGTGGTTTGATTCCTTTTCCCCGTTGGGACTTGTGATGCAAGTCTTACAGGCCGCTTGGCAAAGAGAAAAAGAACAAAAAAGTATAAAGAAAAGTAAGAAGTTTGTCAATCATCCAGACATAGCTCTCTAAAGTTATAGTGATGCTGTTCATTGTGGAAGAGAATCAGATAACGAGGACAAGTTGATTTTGGTCGCTTATGGATCTTTTCCCAAGCTCTCTCACTAATTGGACACACCAATGAAAGTTAAAGGTAGTTTTGAATAATTTCAATAATTAATTGAAGAACAATGAGAATTACTTGAAAACAGAAGCTTTACATTTGGCAGATGGAATATTAATTTGTAGAAGAGACCATATCTTAACACATTTTTTTAAACGCAAATCAATCACCCTGCGTTTTTAGTCCACAAAATCCAAATTAGGAGAACACTCAACCGACATTCTCAAGGGTTTATGCTCGGAGTGTCCTCAGAGAGGGTAGATGGATGGCCCCACGAAAGGGGAACATGCTTACATAGGGAAATCAAACGCAATCCTAAAAGCTTAACCTACTAACAAACCTAGGATTAATTAAATCATAACCCAACAAAGATGAGCAGTGAGTGAGGGGGTCACGTCCTTATCATTACAAGAAAATCCTATTGGCATCAAAAGCTTTGGTTGTTGGGATTGGAGAGGGTTAAATTTAAAATGAAATTTAAGAACACATTGTATATTGGGATGATGGAGACTGTGTAGTGAGATATGGGGACTTGAGCATTGGTATCATAAGACAAGGTTCACGCATTACTAGGTCTTCTCGGACTTTCGTTCCATCGTTTAGGGTTACCCATTCCTTCAGATACTATTTAACGCAAAGCCAAGATTAATTGTCCTCAATTCGACACTAAACATGCATTATGCATGTGTCAAACGATCTGGTTGCAGATAACACTCCGTTAAGGATTATCCTCGTCGATCTTAGTGTTTAGGTTCGATTGAAGTGAACAGCAAGCTCAATGGAACGTGTAGCATGCTTCATCTACACACAAGGCAAAGCATGCCCCAATGGGAAACACTGATGTACAAAAAGAAAGATGCCTAAAGAGCAAGGGGACAACACCCACTTTTATTTTTGTTG
This sequence comes from Scilla litardierei, assembly GCA_030789695.1. Classification (NCBI taxonomy): domain Eukaryota; kingdom Viridiplantae; phylum Streptophyta; class Magnoliopsida; order Asparagales; family Asparagaceae; genus Scilla; species Scilla litardierei. Next base: position 128,830,774 of record CM061137.1, on the reverse strand, counting down.
GCAACTCAATCTCTTTTCTAGCGACTGTATCTTTTTTAAAAAGAGCTAGATAGGTCACTTGCTCTCTTTGTTTAGAAATCTTTAAGAAAAGGTGTTCAATATCGCAGTATGGTCCTAACTAGCAAGCTTCAGATCAGTTTAGATATCGCCACTGAGAACTGAAAGATGAGGACTTGCACGCAAATACATCATCTTAGAGAAAAGCATTGAGCCTCCATTAGAAAAAGAAAGGAATTTGGTTGGTCCAGGGGAAGGCTGTTTGTCCCTCTCTTCTGGTTTTTTTTAAGTGTCACTGAGGAGATACATTTGATTGCATGTCTCCTTGAATTCTCCATCATGTCTTTCTGTTGAGAGGGTCTTGGTATTGTTTTAACCCTCCAAACCTCTCACCAGATGAAACCTTTCATATCACTTGAGCTAATACTAAACAATGAGGGCCTTGCATACAAGTCATTTGTTTCATAAAGATGTCACCTTTGTTTCAACATCGCCACTTCATTCTACTACCTTTCTTTTATATTTTATGTGTTATTATTTGTGCTGCAAAATCCACAAAATTTGAAATCGGGATCAGACATTTGGTGCTTGGGCACCATATATACATCTATTACCCTTTGTGTGTTTTCCAAAACTCTGGCTTGGAGCTTCTGTCAGACGGCTGAAGAAGGTCTTCAAGACGTCTGGATGCTTCTAGGCGTCTGAACTCATAGACATAGCCGTCTGGCGTATCCATTCGGATCAGAGCTTGTTCAGTCAGGCTACTGATTGTACACCATCATACGCCTAAGTGGCATTCATGGTAATTACTCAGAACTATCTGGTTTTTGGGTGATTCTTTATTTAGACATCTGGTTGGGACCAGATGACTAAAGTTCATTACCCATATGCTTGGTTTGGATCCAGACATCTGGAGAGTATTCTCCAGACGTCTGACTAACCGGTTAATTTTATTTTCTGGACTGGATTCATGACCATTGGATTGAGCTTTTTCTCAATCCAATGGCCATGATTGCTTGCGTCTCTTGGGGCTATTTAAGAAACTGCTTGAGGGATGATAATGCACCGTTCATTAAGAGAGTTGTTGAGCGTTCAAGAGGGCTTGAAGAGAGATTAGAAGAGATTAGAAGAGATAAGAACCATAGAAGATAAAGCTATGGCTTTTGGGATTTCTTGGGTTCTTGGGTCTTCTTTTGCCATCTCTTCCGATTTTTTTGTGGTTGTAGTGAAAGCTTGTTATATTCATCCAGGTTATTACTCACTTGAGTGTTGAGAAGAAGTGGTGTAAGCTTGTAACTCTTAATCAGATAGTGGACTCGTCTCGAATGCTGGAGTAGGTCAAGTCTTTGACCGAACCAGTGTAAAATCTGTGTCTCATTTACTTTCTGCTATTGTGGAGTGCATGTGTATCTTGTTTGCTCATTCTACTACTCCTGCAAGATTCGGTAAGTGCAAGATTGTTTGTTGTTGTGTTGATCCAGTTTTTATGAGCCCTACTTCATAGGTAGTCATAGGATTTGCTATTTTCGTTGGTAATCTTTTTACAACAAGTGGTATCAGAGCTCTTACATTTCTTGTGGAGATTGTGAGTAGCGAATATGCATGGTGAGTTTGGTGTCTCTCAACATTGAAAGGTTCACAGACTGTAATAATTTTTAGTTATGGCAATTTAGGATAAATTCCTACATGAGGCAGACAGAATAATACCCAAATGTCTTCGAGGAAGATAAGGTTGATGTTTCAATTACCGAAGCTCAGAAGGCCGAGGTGGAGATGAAGGCGTTTAGTGCCATTCAATTGTTGCTCGTTGATATCGTATTGAGGTAGTTAATCGATGAGGCCACGGCCAAGAACATTTGGAAGAAGCTAGAAACACTGTATACGAAAAAGTCGTTTACTAGTTTCTCTATCTGTTGCAACAACTTTATACTCTGAGAATGAAGCCTGATTCGTCGATGAAGGATCACATAGATAGATGAACATAATTATGATGAATCTGTAGGGAATGAAAAGTTAAGATCGACGATGAGTAGCAATCCGTTATTTTTCTGTACACGTTAACTGAATATTTCTCCAATTTTGTTCATTCCATGACTTATGGAAGAATGACACTTACCGTTGAATAGGTGAAGGTAGCTATCCACATAGAGATTATATGTTAGAAGGTTCATGGTATAGAGACATTGGGAGGAACCAAGACACAGCATTGTATATGAGGGGGAGGTTGGACAAGAGACACCTTTTTCTTCATATGCAAGAAAAGGGTCATTGGAATGACCAATGTCCTAACACCAGGGAAATGAAGATATGCAGGGTGCTTATGGCTCTGCTTCCATGAGATTTGAGGACATGAAGATACATGATGACAAGGATCATGATGATAGGGTTAAAGCTAAAATGTTTGCAGCGGGAATGTTCGGTGAGGCACAAGTTGCTTGGTTGATGGAAAGAGGATGTTCATTCTATATGATACCATATAGGAGTTGGTTCTCGACGTATCATTCCCAAGATAATAGAGGATCTATCCTTATGGAGAACAACACCGCATGCAAGAACGTGGGAAGTGGAATGGTCTGGATCCCCATGCACGAGGAGATCGTGCATACCCTTGTTGATGTCAGACACATGTCTGATCTCGAGAAGAGCTTAGTTTCCATCGACGTATTGGATAATGTGGGATGCAAGTCAGTGGTGTAGAATGGCCAGCTGAGAGTATCCAAAGGCGTTATAGTGGTGATGAAGGGAAAGAAAGTATGGAATTTATATGTCCTACAAGGAAACATAGTGGAAGATGAAGCCGATGACATCTCTTCTAGTTCCAGTGACAAAGACTCTGCAAAACTATGTCATTAGTGTTTGGGTCATCCGTGTGACAAAACACTTAATGTTCTCCGAAGGATAAAATTAATTGGAGCTAGTGAAGAGACAAGGAAATCTATGAAAGCCGTGTTTTCAGGAAAAGACAAAGTTGCAGTTTAGCATCAAAGTGCATTCAAGTAAGGGTCCCTTGGATTATATACACTCAGATGTGTGGGGGCCATGTCCAGTGATGCAAGACGGAGGTGCTAGATATTTTGTCCTCTTCATCGATGAATATTCTCGGAAGTGTTGGTTATACCTAATGAAAACAAAAGACCAAACTTTCAAGAAATTCAAGCAATAGAAACCCATGGTGGAAAAGAAAAGGGAAGGGTCATTAGAGTCCTGAGATCCGACAATAGAGGTGAGTTCACCTCAAAGGAGTTTAATGGCTACTGCATCCCAAGAGATTCATAGGCACTTTAATACTCAGGATGATCTGTAGTCAAATGGGGTAGCAGAGAGGATGAACAGAACATTATTGGAGAGAGTGCACTGCTTGCGGCACTCACGGGATTGGAGAAGGAATTTTGCGGTGAAATTATCTTGACTTCCGCGCATATCGTGAATCAAGTTCCATCAATGGCAATTGATTACCAAATTACTGACGAGAAGTGGAGAGAGAAGATAGGCAATTATTCATACCTACGCATTGTTGGTTGTCTAGCCTATGCTTATGATAGGGGCGACAAGTTGGAACCAAGAACAAAGAAGTGCATATTCCTTAATTATAGTGATGTCGTGAAGGGTTATCGCTTGTGGGTTTCATTGGCGTGCAAAAGAATTCTTGAGCCAACAAGTCACATTCGATGAGTCTATGATGCTTAGTGCAATGCAGAATCAGTCAGAGGATGAGCCAACATCCGTGGAGCCCGATCCTCAGATGGTTGAGCTTTCGATCCTATTTCGCAGGGGATCGGGAAAGGAGCCCATGGTCGAGGTCCCAGTTGAGGGACATGATGAGGTCCAAGAGAACCAACTGCGGACACCCATGCAGACTCAAGCACATGATGAATTCTATGTCGATGAGGTGCGCATGTCAAAGAGGACCAAGAAGGCACCCGAGAGACTCGGTGCTTGGAAATACACGACTTTCTCTTTTGACAACATGGCGACGTATGCACTGAATATCAATTACAAGGAGCCATTGACCTGTGGTGGAGCCATGAGCTCAAGCAAAGTTGCAAATTGGCAAGGTGCCATGGAAGAAGATGGAACCGCTATACAACTATGACATGTGAAATTTGGTTCCTTTACTAGAGGATAAACATTACATTGGTTGTAGATGGATCTATAAAGTCAAGGAGAGATTTGCCGGAGATGGTGATGATGTACAGTTTTAAACCCGACTAGTGGCTAAGGGATTTCCACAGCAGAAGGGAGATGACTACTATGAGATATTTTCTCTAGTGGTAAGACACACTTCAATCAGTGTTTTGTTATCACTAGTTGCATCCATGGACATGAAGTTGGAGCAACTCGATGTTAAGACCACATTTCTATATGGCAAATTGGATGAAGATATTTACATGGACCAACCGAAGGTTTTTATGTTAGAGGGCAAGGAGAGGCTCGTCTGCAAATTGAATAAATATATGTACAGACTGAAGACCTCCCCGAAGTAGTGGTACAAGAGATTTGATAGCTTCATGATGAGCATTGGATATGAGCGAAGCATGAAGGATCAATGTGTTTATGTGTGCACATTATATGATGGTTCATGTGTCTATCTATTGCTCTATGTTGATGACATGTTGATTGCTTCCTGCAACATGTTTGAGGTCAAGATGCTAAAATTGAAGCAAGGTAGAGAGTTCGATATGAAGGACTTGGGCCCATCAAAGAAGATCCTAGGTATAGAGATTACACAAGATAGGAATAAGGTTGAGCTGAAGTTGTATCAAAAAGAGTAGGTTCAGAAGGTTCTCATCTGTTATGGGATGGAGAGTGTGGTAGGAGTTTTAATATTTATAACCGCAAGCACACGGATGTCGTCGTAGCGCTTTATATGTCGTCTGCAGGGAGGCAGATTGATCGAGTACTAGCTCGATTTGGGGTTATATGCTAGCTACGTTAATCGATTAGAGGTGAGACATGGATTTGCGGGGTTTAACGAAGAGAGTGTAATGGAGATATGAAAACATTAAAAACAAAGAGAGAATGATGTTGCAACAACAATCAACATGGCAACAATAACAAACAACAACAAATAAGAACAGAAGAAATCATACAACAATAGCAATAATCATTCAGAAAAGTGGGAGAGGAACTTATCTCATCGATTTATAGAATAAGTCGTCAATTCCATTACAAACCCAAGAGATTCGCACAAAAACTAATCTAAAAACATTCATCCTACTCCTAAAAATTAATAAAATAGTAAAAGGGGAAAGAAAAAATAACCTTAGATCGTAAATACACTGTCACCGTCCTTGTGGGATCCAACATATTTTATAATATAATTTGACACCGTCTGCTTGCGGATAGAGCCCGGAATTGACACCTAGGAGCCGTACTATGCCTAGAGACCGTGACACCGCTAGGTGGAATTTAGGTGTAAGTTCCGGGTGCGTCAGCTACCAACCTCTCCAAGGAAAATCGTGTCCACCTATGGGCCAACGCGTGGTTCATCATCCACCTGAGATATATCATCTGGTGTATTATGACGAACGTGGGCTTCGGTGGTAGTATCTGCATGGGAAAACAAACTCATATCAAAAAATTTCAAATTCGAATCATATGAGATACCTCTTTGCAATACGTGTGATGCGTGAGATGCAGCTGCAATCTCCATATACTCACATGCATCCTCAGTCGACATGTCAAAGAATCGTCCTCCATTCATCTTCACCATGGATTCTTGCAGGTCAAAGTGCAGTCCTCCATTGAATATGCAGAGGAGCTCATGCGTGACTATCCCATGCCTCTACAATCCATACACCAATATGATAAATCTCCCCCAAGCTTGCCAAAGAGTCTTTTCAGCGAGTTGGATGAAATTGTAAATCCGATCTTGTGGTGTCTGGTGTTGCCTTGCCCGAGTCTCGACGGTGGAGGTGACTCCTCCATCAAGATTATCCCATCTGGACGGTATTTGTAGAGCGAACGAATCCCCACCAAGCAAATGTGACTCCCCCTGTGATATGAACAATTGGTTCAGACTTTGGGTAAGTTTATGGAGTTGGGAATGGGCATTGGTTTGGGTTTCGAGCCATTGAGCTTCGTCTCGGAATTGGTCTTCTAAAAGCAACTCTAGATGGGATTTTGTGGTGGTGGTGGAGGGTAAAGATAGGATGGTTCATGAGATAGGTTGTGGGTATATGATGGTGGGTCGTAGGGGTATGTATGGTTTTGGCATTGGGTGAAGACATGCCCATGTATCCCACATCTTATACAAAGCGTTGCAACCAGTGGAATGTGATCATAACCTCTAATTTGAGTATCTTGTGAGAATAAATCGCTGAAACTCTCCACGTAGGATACATCAGGCATCCACATATTCTCCGAATAGCACCTGAAATTGAAAAATGAAGCTAAGGCAAGCGCCCCAGTGGTACAAGAGAGTTGCAATTAAATGAATGCCTATGGTGGGAAAATTTTGGTTATTGAAATTTTTATAGTTTTGGAATACAACGTAGCCTAGCGAACCCTAATCTTACTAATATCAATCAAACCGCGCCTCCCCAGCAACAGCGCCAAAATCTTGGTAGGATTTTTAAAATTTATAACCGCAAGCGTACGACTGTCTTCGTAGTGCTTTATGGGTCGTCCGCATGGAGACAGATTGATCGAGTACTAGCTCGATTTGGGGTTATATGCTAGCTACATTAATCGATTAGAGCTGAGACATGGATTTACGGGGTTTAACGAAGAGACTGTAATGGAGATATAAAAACAATAAAACGAAGAGAGAATGATGCTGCAACAATAATCAACAGGACAACAATAACAAACAACAACAAATAAGAACGAAGAAATCATAAAACAATAGCAATAATCATTCAGAAAAGTGGGAGAGGAACTTTCTCATAGATTTATAGGAGTTGTCAATTCCATTACAAACCCAAGAGATTCGCACCAAAAACTAATCTAAAAACTAATCTAAAATTCATCATACTCCTAAAAATTAATAAAACAATAAAAGGGAAAAAACGAGCCTAAGACTCGGCTCCCCTTCCAATGACGGCGCCCCGATGTTTAAATAGTAACATAGCAGCTGTCGGGTCTAACTCTCGACCCGCTTTCAAACGGCCTCGTGGTTGAATTACACGGTTATGTCGTCTTCTTGCCGCTGCCACTGTCGCTCAGGAGCTGGAGAAGAATTGCCACGGCCACGTGGTTCAGCCACGCGACCGCGTCGCTTTGATGTCGTAAGGAAGGAGAGGCGTCATGACCGTATGAAATCGATTCATACGGTCGTATGCTGCAGATATCCTCCTGGGTCGAGAGCGACACGACCGTATGGATGGTTCCATACGACCGTGGCGAGGCTTTGGTTACTCCAGCTTCATCTAAATGATCACCCCTCTAGTCTCTAATTCCATTCTTCTCAATCACCCTTCATCAAGAGTCCCATGCTCCATCATCCCTCAACTCCAGCTCTTCTTCAGCTCAACAATTAAGCTCCAGCATTCTCCACAGGAACTCTAGCTCTAAGCTCAACAAGCTTCAGCTTGTTCTCCATCTTCAATCCCCCAAAACTCCATAGCTAGGTCCCATATCAGGAACTCCACCATAAGCCCATATCCATCTCCACAATACTCCATCATGCTCCAAACCATGAGATCAAGCCCCAAGTGCCAAAAATGCTCCAAAGTGCTCCAAACTCCTCCCTAATCACCTGAAAAGCACCGGAGAGACCAAATGCGTAAAAAGGTACAAAAGAGGGTAAAAGTGGCATGGAAAATGAGGTGAAGTGGAATAAAACATGGATGAAATGAATATAAAAACTATATACAAAAACAACCTATCAGAGTGCAAAGCCCATTTCCACACCACTTGGAGCTCATTTTCAGCTTTCAACGTTGCAGTCATCCAATACTGAAAATTAGAAGAAGCTGATGTCTCAAGGACAATATGCTAGTGCAGTGTGGAGTCTAATGTACACGACGTTTTGCACACGTCCAGATCTTACACAAGCAGTCGTGGTTGTGAGCATGTATATGTCAAACCTCGAGAAGGAGCATTGGTAGGTTATTAAGTGGATTATTCGATAACTACGTGATGTCATCCTGCATTTTGGCAGAGGAGATAGAGTGGTACTGACCAAGTTCTGTGACTCGAACTATGCTAACGATAATGACATGTGGAGATCTTCCACAAGATATGTGTTCATATTGGGCATTACATCAGTGTCATGGAGATATATCCTACAGTTGGTGGTTGCATTGTCAACCACAGAAGCTTAAGCTGATTGTGAAGTGGAAGCTGTGAAGGAGTCAAAATACCTTAGGAGTCTGTTGCAGGATTTGGGCATGCCGCAGAGATTGTTAACGGTGTTCAGCGATAGCCAAAGCACCATACATATTGCCAAGCATCAAGTTGACAGTTCAAGAACCAAGCACCTAGAGGTGCAAGATTGCTTCCTGGAAGAGGAAAGAAAAGAGATAAAACTTCAGAAGGTTTCTACAGATAAGAATCTAGCAGATATGTTCACCAAGCCAGTTCCTGGCATCAAGCTTAAGACTTGCTTGAGCTTGATCCGTTTGATGGTTTAATCGTGATGCCAGAGGGCAGGGTTTTCGAGGAGGAGGAGGAGGCTGTGGAGTGGCCGAGGGGTTCTGATCAGTGTAGAGATTAATGATGTTGTGCTGGAGGTGTCTGGGGATTCTACAACATGGTAGAGTGTTATTATTTGTATTGTAAAATTTATAGAATGTGTAACCATGATAAGACGTTTGTTGCTTGGGCACCAGATGTCTAATAGCCTTTGTGTTTTTTCTAGAACTCTGGCTTGAAGGACTTCCAGACGTCTGGATGCTTCCAGACGTCTGGACTCACAGACATAGTCGTCTTGCGTAGCCGTTCAGATTAGATCTTGTGCAGTCATACGATTGACTTTACACCATCAGACACCTAAGTGGCATTCAAGGTAATTACTCAGAACTCTCTGGGTTTAGTGTGGTGATTTATTCAGATGTCTAGTGGGGACCAGACACTTGGTTTGGATCTGAATATCTGGAGAGTATTCTCCAGACGTCTAACTTGCCGGCTGAGTTTATTTTCTAGGCCGAATAAGTGACCGCTTTTTTCTCAATCCAATGGCCACGATTGCATGCATCTCTTGGAAGCTATTTAAGGAGCTGCTTGAGGATATTAGGGCATGGTTCATGAAGAGAGTTGTTGAGCATTCAAGAGGGCTTGAAGAGAGATTAGAAGAGATAAGAACCATAAAAGAGAAAGCTAGGACTTTTGGGATTTCTTGGGTTTTTGGGTCTTCTTTAGTTATCTCTTCCACTTTTCTTTGTAAGGTTGATATTGAGGTCTTGGTATCTCCCTCCAAGTTATTACTCACTTGAATGTTGAGAAGTAGTGATGTAAGCTTGTAACTCTTGATTAGATAGTGCACTCGTCTCGGATGCTAGAATAGGTCAAGTATTTGACCGAACCAGGGTAAAGTATATGTCTCATTTACTTTGTGCTATTGTTGAGTTCATGTGTATCTTGTTTACTCATTCTGTTCCCGTAAGATGCTGTTAGGGAAAGATAGTTATTGTGTTGATCCAGTTTTTTTGAGCCCCACTTCCTAGCTAGTTGTAGGGTTTTCTATTTATGTGGGTGATCTTTTCGCAACAGTATGATCTCTTAATGTATTGCATGACTTAACCTCCTTGAGAGATCTATAAACCAAGATTTTCGACCAGCTTAAAGCATCGACGGTGTAGACGAGTGTTCTGACCTCACCATCATCTGTTTATTATCAGACTACTCTTTTAGTGTTTCGTGTGTTAAATTTTGGTGATTCAAATCTCCAACATCACATTCCCAATTCACTCGGTCTACCTGTTCAAGTCGCTCGACCGAGCTAGAGACACGGAACAGAAGCCTAGCAGCTTTGCTATCACACTCGTTCGGGTACTCTACTGCTCGACCGAGCTACTGGCTACTCGATCGAGTGATCGACTACTCGATCGAGCTACAGTGTTTTCCAGTTTAACAGAGAGTTTGGCTTGTTTGAGAGATCTGCATGCATCATCAGCTCAGTCGAGCTGATCAGCTGCTCGACCGAGTGCCCTCCTCATCCACCCAACAGCAACAGCAGCATGAAGACCGCTTGGTCGAGCGTTGAGCTCGCTCGACCGAGCGGTGCGGGGCCATGCATTATCTCAGCCGACGGCTAGGATGGTTTTCCCACTCGTTTTGGGAGTCCTATTTAATCTTAATGGCTTATTAGATTAGATTACAGTTGTTTTTAAGATCTAGAGCTATTGAGAGCTGCCGCAGTTGCCATTTGGAGAATTTTGTCGAGAGATTAAGATTAGGAATTTGATTGTGAAGTTGACTGATTGTCTTTATTACTCCTTTGATTTCTTCTTCCTTGAGAAAGATTGTGAGGGCTTGTGCTTTCAGCCAAGTTATTACTCACGTGAGTGGAAGATAGTTTGTAACCCTATTGTGGATCTCTCTGATAGTGGAATCATCTCGGAATTGCTGGACGTAGGTTGTGCGCAACTGAACCAGGGTAAACTCTTGTGTGTCTGCGATTGATTTTATTATTGTTGCTATATTCGTTTGCTGCTTCACTTTGCAATGTCGTATGGATTTTGTTTAGTTATTTGAGAATCCATTTTTGCTAGTTCGAGATTCCTGATCAGCTTTTAGGATTGGTTATTTCGCACAGATATCAAGTTTGATTTGATTTAATTCCCAACAAGTGATATCAAAACTTGTGTTCTTTTGTGAATGAAGTTTGTGGCGAAGATGGTTTCTTTAGCAACATTAAACATTGAGAAGTGCACTAGCCAGAATGATTTTTGTATCTGACAGACAAAGGTGAAGAATATTCTGATGCAGACAGGGTGCTACCAAATTGTATTCAATGAGGCAAATATTGATAAGGAGTTGAAAGAATCTGCTAGGGCGGAGATGGAGGGAAAGGCATACAATGCAATTCAGTTGTCGTTGGCAGATAATGTTCTGAGAGAAGTCTTGGATGATGCTACGGCGTCTGATATTTGGAAGAAGCTAGAGGGACTGTACATGAAGAAGTCGTTCACAAGTCGTCTCTATTTGCTTTAGCAGTTGTATACTCTCAAGATAAAGTCTGGATCAGTGGTGAAGGATCACATGGATGAGTTGAACCAGATTGTTCTAGAGCTGTGAGGTATGGATGTGAAGATTGAAGATGAACAACAGGATGTTATCTTGTTGTGTTCATTGCCTGAGGAGTTCAACCAGTTTGTTCATTCGATGATTTATAACTGAACGACTCTCACCATGGCAGAGGTGAAGGCAGCGCTTCATACCGAGCAGCTATGTGGCAAGGTTCAAGGTTGAGATCATGTGAGCAACTGTGAGGTGGCCCTACATGTGAGAGGTCGACATGAAAGGAAAGGAGGTCACAAGAAGCATAATGATCGCTCCAAGTCGAGACATTTGCATGATAGGTTTACGAAGATCACATGCTACAATTGCCAGCAGAAGGGCCATTTTGCGAACCGTTGTCCTAATAAGAATAGGGAGAAAGGCAAGGATGTAGATAAAGAGTCTGGTTCAGCATCGTTGGGGATAGATGATATGCACGTCCATGATAAAGGTAGAGATCTAGAGATGTTTGCAGCAGGGATTGCAGGTGAAGCAAACACTGTGTGGCTTATGGATAGTGGGTGCTCATACCATATGACTCCGCATAAGAGTTGGTTCACGACATACTGTCCCAAGGAAGATGGAGGTTCAATCCTCATGGGGGAACAATGTAGTGTGCAAGACTGTAGGTATTAGAATCGTCCGGATCAAGATGCATGATGGCATAGTGCGTACACTAGCCGATAAGAGGCATGTCCCAGATCTGCAGAAGAGCCTAATCTCCATAGGCGTTTTGGACAATGCCGGATGCAAGTCGATCTTTAAGAAAGACCAATTTAGAGTATCCAAATGTATTATGGTCGTCATAAAGGGAAGGAAAGTGGGAAACTTATATGCCCTTCAAGGTACCACAGTGGAAGAAGATGCAGATGTTGGCGCTTCTAGCTCAAGTATCAAAGATTCAGCCAAGCTATGGCATTATCGTTTGGGTCATCCATGTGACAAGACCCTTGACATACTTCGGAGGAGAAAGTTAATTGATGCTACGAACGAGAGCGTCGAATTCTGCGAGTCTTGTGTATAGGGAAAGAAGACAAAGGTGCAGTTCAGCATGGGTAAGCATACTAACAGAGGACCACTTGACTATATACACACAGATGTGTGGGGACCATGCCCAGAGCCGTCAAGAGGAGGTGCTAGATAATTTGTTCTTTTCATCGATGACTATTCTCGCAAAGTTTGAATGTATTTGATTGTAACGCACCGTTCCCCAGAATACCCGGCATTTAAATTTTTTTTCAAGTATCCTGAAGAGTGGGGGTGATGAGAGAGGAAAAGAAAGAGAAAGGAGAATACTGAACAAGCAGGCCACTGTGCATATGCTGGGATAGTACAAGTGAAGCTCCACAATAATATTAAACAACCTCATAACATAACATATTTATAACACTTCTGTTTATATACATAACCCAGGTACACCACTACATATACACCGTCATTCTCCACCTCCCAAGACAACCATATCACACCACAAGACAGCTCACGTCAAGTGCTACCCCTGAACCCAACTCCAAATCACTTCCAACCAAGCTAACCCTGCTACCTGAAAAAAATGGGGAGGAGCACGTCAATGCGTGCCCCAGTAGGAACCAATTTGGATTTGGAACATCGTTTTAAGGTTATTAATCCACAAGGCAAGGCAGGGAAAATAAGACATGTAACTAAATATATAGCGAAAAGTAAATAGCCAAGTAAGAGGATCATATCTACGGTCCAGTGTCGAGTTACCGCAAGAAAAAGGTTAACACGAATAGTAATACAAATATTTATACAACCACATACACAAATACACAACACGCATACATTGCATATATGTAACACATCACACACAATGGATATAATGATACATAATGATGCACATGGTTCAACATGAGATGCAATGCAATGCAATGCAATGGGATCCCATGAATGTGCCGGTGTGCAAGTGTATCGTGATCTACTCTGTTCTCAACTGTGGCAACTACCAATGGAGTCAAGAGATGCCGACACAGTCACGGCCCACAGCGAATTCCCCCGCCTTCTACTGTGGCTATCGCTCCATGTAGTGCCATCCGTGTCTTAAAACATTGCTCATTCACATCATTTCTCATATTACAAATATATACATGCCCGTTCTGCATGTTTCTCAACTTTTGTTTCATTGAGACATTTCAGCAAACACATGGCATACGCCATATCAATGAATACTATCACATCAGAAAATTTAGTGACAATTAGCATGATTAAGCATTCATTCAAATAGCACAACATCCATGCATGATAGAATGAAAAATTTGACATCACCACCAGTTTCAATATTCAACTAGACACTCCAGCATGCTGGAATTGCCAGAACAGCTACAAGATCAACATTTTTGATCGGTTTCTCTTGTGAATTTGACAAAACTATCTAAATGAAAGTTAAAGATATAGTAGTCATGTATTCACCTATAAAATTTCATGTAAAAATGTGAAATATTTGATTTATTGTGAATTATTTGGTGAAGTGTGTCAAATCTGTTTTCCAGACAGATTTCAGGGTCTGTATTGAAATCCAATTTTGGGCATGTTGCAGTCAGAAATTCGACATATTAGCACCCTGATGAAATTATAGATAAACTTGTTAACTTTCCAAAGAGACCAAGAACATAAAATTACATTGTGTGTGCAGGTACTGAGATCAATTTTCCTAAACTGTGTCCAGGCTGGATGAAGTTCCGACATGTTGTAAAGATGGAATTTTTTCTCCTAATTAATGTACTGAACATGTGGTATATTTTATATGGATTTGGGGTATAATTTCAAGGGCTACACGGATATAATTTTTCCAGAATTTAATTCTAGATAACACTCAGGATTTCTCACTGCTCACGACCATACAAATTCAGGATTGCTCAACGCACAAAACCATACAAAACTCAGAATTGCTCAATGCACAAAACCATACAAAGTTAAGAATTGCTCAACGCACAAAACCATACAAAACTCAGAATTGGTCAATGCACAAAACCATACAAAACTCAAAATTTCTAAAGGGATGTGTTTGCTTGGAATTTCATGGGGAAATTTGTGAAATTGAATCATGGCACATAAATTTGATTATCTATACTATAAATTGAGTGAAACATAATATGAAACATAATAGAAAGAAACCCTAAAGAGATTTCCAAATCCAAGATAGTTTCCTACCTCAAAAGCTTGATTTCTTCGCTCCTTCTCTTTCTCTTCGTTCCATCTTCTTCTCTCTTGTAATCCACTTGAGATACTTGATTTTGGGGTGAAAGAATTAGGGTTTTGAGTTGAAGATGATGGAGAAAAGGGAGAGGGTGTGGCCGGCCATAGCTAGGGAAAAAGGAAAGGAGAAAAGGAGAAGAGAAGAGAAAGTTCAAGAAAAGAAGGAAAAAGATTTTCCTTTAGAAAAATCTACACACCCTTGCTCCACAAGCCATGAATCACCCTAAATGACTAAAATACCCTTCCAAAAATGCCCCTCAACTTTTAGGTATTTACAAGTTTGCCATTACTTTTTGCACAAACTACTTAAGTATGTACGCACAGCAAATTTAGTCCAAATAACCGTTTTGCCCCTCTGCTTTCTAAAAATTTACGGGGATTGCCATTGACCCCTAACCCCTTTCACACTTGCATGGCTTCCCTACACACCCCCATGCATGCCTACACATGCATACATGCACCACGCCGTCTTTCACACTTCTCCCGCACTCAATCTCGCTTTCTCGTCTCTTAGCCACACATTACGGCACAATCAACCTTGCACTACGTTGCATACATCGATATCCATGTTTATTTCATGCCCACGTATGCATCGCAGTGAGTCACGTTTATACAGTAGAATACACGTATAGTTCAAAACAGGGAATTACATCCTATCCACCTTACAATAAAGTCCATCCTCGGACTTTCTAGGGTGTGAGCCTCGCCGAAGGTCAGCTAGATATGAAGGTCGTTTTACCTGTGAAATACAAACAAGAATACATATCTACACCACGCTTATATACAGTATATACTTTGTTGTCATTCATACACATCTGCATTAGATACATATTATGGATACATCCTACTATTCATCTAGTAGCACATCCACATCACCATTTATATTCACTACATATATATACACACATAGGCATCCTTCACATGAATATCTAAACACATATATAGACACTAATAGATATAACACACACACACCACAAATAGAGCTCTATACGTATCACTATACATATCCAGATCACTACTCACACCTATGTGATATGTCATCACATCATATCCACATCACGATACATGAGGCATTCATACATGGCATGCTTTCAGATACATCACAATACATTCAAGTATAAACGATCTATATTCTACCTCTTTATATATTTACATATACGTCTACATCAATGCATAAACACCGAGCAATACACATTAATCTACACACCATTGCTTGATAAACAGGGTCACTATCACTGTGTCACACCGTATGTACCCCGGATCCCTATACTCCCAATACTTAGTCACATGGGCTTACTCACATTCATAGGTACATAAATACCTATATACACACAATATTTAGTCACATCCATACATACATTCACATGCACGTACTAACACATGCATGATCAAGTCACATAAGGTTCACAATCATAACTATAAATAAGTATATACATAACCGCATATCCATAGCAGTGCACCTACTGCCTCACACAGATAGGTACATATACCACACACAATACACACAAGAGTGCACAAACATAATACGTCCCCCTCATATGTTATATATATATATATATATATATATATATATATATATATATATATATATATATATATATATATATATATATATATATATATATATATATATATATATATATATATATATATATATATATATATCCACCCTTGTATATTTTACGCACATACTGCCATATTAGTCAAATAAATATAAATATCCATCTACACTCCACACATGCGTATACATATACAAACATTCACACACATCTCAATACCTACATACCAAACAGTTTCATTCACTTATATTCATCAAATATGTGTATATACACTTATATTCCATATCTACCACATTTACATCCACATTGCATATGTATATACATACACACGTGCTCTGGTACAGACCTATGTATACACACATACAAACAAGAATACATTTATCTAAGGCACACAGAGATACACCTGGATAGACAACCCTATAGGATCGATCAGCAGATAAACAAACAAAGATATGCACCAGTATATATAACCCTATAGGATCGATCAGCAGATAAACAAACAAATATATGCACCAGTATATATATATATATATATATATATATATATATATATATATATATATATATATATATATATATATTCCAATATACCTGCGCACGCCCCCTCTGTTCGGGGTTTCTAAATATTTTTTTTTGAAAATTTTTTTTGCAGTAGCTAGATATACTTGTTATGAAGCTCCCCACAAAATTTCAGGTCAATCCGACACCGTTTGAGCCTCCGTTCATCGATTTCAAAAACGTTGCGCAAAACTGTCCAGAATTTGGACAGTTTTGCGCAACGTTTTTGAAATCGATGAACGGAGGCTCAAACGGTGTCGGATTGACCTGAAATTTTGTGGGGAGCTTCATAACAAGTATATCTAGTTACTGCAAAAAAAAATTCAAAAAAAAATACTTACAAACACCGAACAGAGGGGGCGTGCGCAGGTAATTCTACCTGCACACGTTCTTAGGTACATTTTTTGCTATATATATATATATATATATATATATATATAGGGTAAATCTTCAAATGAGAACATTTCGCACGGTGCGAAAATGTTTTTATCTTTTTTTTGAATTTTTTTTTTTCAAAAATTCTTTTTTCCACCCTCATTATATGTTATTATACCCCCCTCAAAAAATAATGGTTGAGAAATAATGTCATTTGGCCTTCGATCAAGGCATTTCATCAAATTCGCACGTTTTGAGACCGTTAAATTTGTAACGGGTGGATGGGTGCTCTAATCCCCAACGGGTTCACCCATTATTTTCCCTGGGGTATATAATTGTATGGATTAAACATCAAAAGAAGAATTTTTGAAAAAAAAAATTTCAAAAAAATAAAAAAAATGTTTTCGCACGGGCTTTCGCACCATTTTTTCGCAATGGAAGATTGCCCTATATATATATATATATATATATATATATATATATATATATATATATATATATATATATATTCCAATATACATATCATTACGTATGCTCCTACTGCACACTACATACACATGAACACATTCCTACACTCCATTGTGACATGTATAATAGAAATTCATACAACTAGGATACATATTCACATATACGCAACAAGTAATACCCCACATAGATATTTCATAAGCACACACTCGTTATACACCCACAGATGTATAAGTATTAATACCATACATAGATCCCTGAATCTACATATAGCCCAATACATGTACACACATACACACACGACTACTATACTAATAGTAGATACGCACACAAACATGCATAAATACTTATTAGGTTCCATGCAACCATGCACATACATTCCCATGAATGGACACACACATCCATACACATATATTAAACACATACTGCTATTACACACCCGTACAGTCAAGCTACTCAAACTACACTAGCAGTTAGTCGGTAGCTACCCATACCATTATATACATAACGTCCAATATATCTACACTTTTACTAGCATGCTAGTATACACACAAATAAGTGCATTTCAATATTCATACACATTCGATAGAGAGCCACATCCAATATACGTACACAACCATATAGTGATATTGTGTATCAGAATAGGGATCGTTCACATACATATACATATTGTAGGAGAATAATGCCCTCTAGGCTATTTATCTCTGTGTGAATGGCACAAACGTCTTGTTCGAAATAACAGTAAGCTGTTTGGTAATGATTTATCTAAGTTATAATGTAGAAAACATTAGATATTAACTTAGGTAAAGTCCTGAGACTTTATGCAAGGTCAAACAGATATCGAAATGAGTATCTCGATCATGGAGAAATGTTTGAACGTCTGTAGCATAAGTCTAAAAGGGTTCGTGGTCGTAGATGTTTTGAGACAAGGATATCAAAACATCGGATAGACCATTGTGTCTTAGTCTTCACCGTTAAGCGGTGGCGATGATCTCATGATCGTTCGACATGGCGAAGTCGGAGAGGAGCACAAGTGCTCATTAGAGAATGAGTTCACTGAACGATCCACAAGAGTTATCATATGGTTACATTGACCAATTTGTCAATAATAACTATTAGTGATGATAGGCTAGTTGGTCTTTTTACTTGAGGTCATTTTGACGAACCTGTGCGTGAACGGTGCCACTTAGATCATTGACCTAACTTCGAGGCTAGGCCTGTTGAAAGGTCTTTGATTGGTTGTCACTTGAAGCGTATGAGGAGAGTAATGACCAAGAGAGGATTCGTCTCTCCCGGTCAATTGGAGTTAGTGTCGTAGAGTTAGTTCGGTCTTTAGTAAAAAACTCTGCGCAGAGTATGTTGGAAGAGGTCCAACATTAATTGACTAAATATCGATAGAAACTAACCGGAGTCTAGTTATTGGGGTTGACAGTTTGACCGTACCCTAGACTTGATCTACACGACATAGTTTAGACGAAAAGACTATAACTACAGAATTCATCACAGACACAGTCAGAGTGGTCCCGACAAGACTCATGTCAATGAGTCAACCACATAATGATGATTCCTGAAGCAGGGACGGCAACCACTGCTCGTGGTCACTGCCGTATAGGGCTTCGAGCCCAACCTGTTGTAAGGGTCAAGCTGTAGAGTCTCACACAGAGTGTGACCTTCGTCTAGTAATAGGTAGAAATAAGTTAGGGAGAATATTTTGCATTTTTGATGCAAGGGATGGAATAATTGCATTTGATGCAATATGATAATTTAAGCATAGATAGGGACTATTTTGCATTTGATGCAAAAGAGATTAAATATGTTTTAAATAGTTTAAGACAATATTTAATAAAATAAACGCAAGAAAAAGTTCACGGGTAAGAGGGGAATGTCCCGGTCTAGACCCAGGTTCGAACGGCGTCCAAATCAGACGCCAGATGATCAAGTTATGCCCAAAACAGCCTAAAGGGTCAGATCAGGCCAGACCAGGCAGACCAGCTCAGTCTGGACCTGGTCTGGACTGCTGGCCAGACCCAGTAAAGCCCAGGCCGGCCTGGGCCTGGGCACCCAGACCCGCCTGGGCACGGGCGCCCGGGCGCAGGCCCGGGCGCCTGGGCCTGGGCGCAGGCCCAGGCGCCTGGGCCTGGGCCCAGGCGGCCCAGGACGCCTGGGCGCTGGGCGCCCAGGCGTTCTGGGCCGGGCGCTTGGCCCGGCCCAGGCGCCCGCCTGGGCGCCTGGCGCCTGGCGCCTGGCTGGCGCCTGGGTGCCCGCGCCAGGCGCCAGGCTGGCGCCTAGGCGCCCGCGCCCAGACTTGGGCATCCGTGCCCAGGTCTGGGCTTGGGCGCCCAGTCAGCAGATTTTGAATCTGTGGGGCCCACTTGTTGGGCCCCACCAATGGGTGCAGAACCCTAGGTTTACTGGACAGTTTTGACGGCTGATTTTAGTCGAAAATCAAGCCTTGGGCTGATCTTTGGACACTCAATTGGAGGGTCAAACGAACTCCGATTGACGAACGGTTTTTTCCTATGCGTTCACCGTTGAACACCCTTCGAATTGATAGCTTGTATCAATCATGAAGCTCAACGGTGAGTGAGTTAAAATTCACGGAAGTTTGCACTTTGTGAAGTGCAAACTAACTTGATTTTAACTAACCCAAATAATTAGTCCCACATCGGATTTTGAGAAAAGGGGAGAGTCCGCCGCCTATATAAATAGGGGTCTCCCCCTTCCTCAATACTCGTCCCAAGCTCTAGATCTGAGCGGCTCTCGTAAATGTTGGAGCACGCTCGGATCTAAGCTTAAATTAAATATTTCTCTATCTCCCTAAAATTTCTGCTTTACTCTTGAGGGCTCTAGCAAAGCCGCAAAGGAGTTCGGATTCGGATCCGAAATCTAGGCGGAGGTTTCACTCGCGTGAAACTTTCTTCAGCGGTTGGTTGGCTCGGCGACACGGGATTGATCGCCTCTGGATGCGGAGCGGTTCGAGGAGCGGTTCGAGGAGCGGCTCGGCGTGGGACGGGGAGCGGCTCGGAAGACGGTGCGGAACATCTCGCCTGCTCCAGGGCTGAGATTCCGTGTATGTGTTTAATTAAGCATTAGTTTAATTTAATCGCAGTAGGTTAGATCCTTCTTGGGATGGTCAGATCCATCCCAAGTTGACATAGATCTTGGCTAAGGGTCTCGGACCTTAGGGCTAAGTTAAAATAGTTTTAACTGCATGTTAATTAGATTAACAAGTTTTTCCTTCCGCTGCAATTGTTTTTCTGTCTATGTTTCGTCCGACTTAGGACGGGACTAGAGTTTTTGTGCCCTAAGGGTACCGGAATTCCCTACAGTGGTATCAGAGCCTAGGGTTGCGTAGTCGATCTAGCACTGCGATTTCATTAAACCTGTTAATGCTTTTAAAATACTTTTAAATTTTTTTTAAAGTTATAAGATAATTTTAAAAATGTTTTTGTTGTTCAAAATTCTATGTGATAAATTTTTTGAACATGGAAATTTTAAATGACGTTTTAAAATTTATGTGATAATTTTAAAACTAATTTTAAATCTTTAAAAGTTTAAAGTTATTTTGGATGCCTAAAAAATTTTTATATGATAAATTTTTTTTAAAGCATGGAAATTTTAAAATGGTGTTTTAAATTTATATGATAAATTTAAAATTGATTTTAAGGCTTTAAATTTATGCGATAAGTTTAAAATGTTTTAGATGTTTAAAAATTGTATGCGATAAATTTTTGAACATGGAAAATTTTTAAAAGTGATGTTTTAAATTTATAAGATATTTTTAAAACTAATTTTAAAAGTATAAAATTGTTTATGCGATAAACTTTAGTCTACTTAATTGTTAACTAGTTGTACACTTTCATTTTATGCGATAAAATTAGTGTAGCTTTATTTTAATGGCTAGTTCTTCTTGTCCCTTATTTGATAACACAAGACAACCCTTTAGGTTAGCCATTAAAAATGATTAAAATTTATTAATTGAATTTTAATGACATGCTATGTTTTAATAAAACATTAACAATGCTTCAAGACCTAATTCCTGATTAGGGTAGTCCTTTGAATGAAAATCTTAATTCTAATTGTTATTAATAATTCTCATTAAAGGACTTCGCCTTTAGCGTTGGTTAATAAATTTATTAAAACCTAATAACGATTAGGATAGCACGTGAACCTTATAGTTGATAAGGACTTAATAAAAGTTATTAAACAAATCCTAAAATTTTGAATTTAAGGATTCAACTAGTTGATAGGATTAATTAGTTGTTAATAAAAGCTGTTTAGTCTATGGCATACATACAAAAATGACAAGCTTCATTCAATGGACCATGATCTAGTCAATGTGCTTGGCTAAGAGTTCTGGATCACCCTTTAAGGGATAGTTGTAATGCCCTGCTAAGCTACTGCACAAGTACTAGAGGGGGGTGAATAGTACTTTAAAATAACAAGGAGTATAATTCCTAATTATTGTGCAAGAAACAAACGAAAATGCGGAATAAACAACAATCAACAAGAATTAACAAACACAAAGAAACGATGTTACTGGGTTCGGATCCACCCAAGTCTCCCCGACTTGTTCCCGGTGATCCTACGTCCCAACCACCCGGATCCCCTCCGGATACTTGAGTTAGAAACCCTAACTCAAGATTTCCACTATGAAATTCTTGTGAAAACCTTCACAAGACCAAATCATACAAAATACAAATGTGACTCCCACAACCCGGGATCACACACTTCTCTCACAACCGAGAGAACAATTCAAATAACGATTGAAAGGAAATAAAGAAACACTTACCACAAAATCCTATGCCTTGAGTAAATCTTACCAAATTAGGGCAAGGATGGATTTTGGGGAAGATGATGCCACCAAACCCTAGCTTCAAGTAGATGACCAGCAATGGGAGCCTAGGGTGGAGGATGGTGACCTTGGATCAAGCCCTTGGCTTGGAAGGCTCACAATGAATGAATCTCTCTTTTAAAATAAGAGTGAGGGAGAGATTCAAGTGAGGAAGAGAAAGCTTTTGAATGGAGTTTAATGGCTTCTCTTTGATTCTCAAATATCTCAATTAGGCAGCCTTGAATCCCATGAAAGAGCCCCTCCAACTATATATAGGATAGAGGAGAGAGGGAGAGAAAAACGTTTCACAAAAGGCTCCAACGGCTCTATTCTGAACCAGACTAGTCGGTCAAAGAAGGATCACTGACCGACTAGTTCATCAACTAGTCGGTCGGTGATACAACGTAGACCGACTAACGGTAGAATAGCCAAAAGGTCGAAGTACAGGAGATGACAATTAGTCGGTCTAAGAAGACTTGTCGACCGACTAGTTTCACAACTAGTCGGTCGGTGAATGATCTTTGACCGACTAACAGTCGAAATAGAGTAGGCTGACTTCAAGTTGATTTAGTCGGTCTAAGAACAAATGCTGACCGACTAGTTTCTCAACTAGTCGGTCGACAAACGTTCTTTGACCGACTAACTCGAAACAATAACTCAGGTTGTACAGAGAGAGCTCAACTAGTCGGTCTAAGAAGGATTCCTAACCGACTAGATCGTCATCTAGTCGGTCGGTGACGCTTCTTTGACCGACTAATTGAACGACAGGGAATGAGCTGAAATGAGCAAGGCATTCTAGTCGGTTCAAGAGGAATTGCCGACCGACTAGATCGTCATCTAGTCGGTTGGTTGTTCTTCTTGGACCAACTAACATGCACTAGAAGCCGTGAACCGAAGCGCGATGCTTCGGGAAGGTTTGAGTGGGCTTCTAACAAGATCCTAGCTCTAAGATAGGAGCGAAATGAAGATATTAAAGTAAGTCCTACTCAAGGCTTAACATTCTAATCTATGAAGCTTAAAGACAATAGAAAATACATTTGACGAACCGTCTTCAAAGCTTCAATCTTCATTCTTGACTTCATTATTGGTCCTTGAGCTTCAACGAAGCTTCAGGCACACGATCACGTGTATTGAAAAGTCTTGAGACGTCGCTTTAGATGTTCATAGAAGTTTGGCGACGATCTCCATAACTGCGCTCACAAAACAGTTAGTACATGATATTTATGTTTGCTCATCATCCAAAATCAAATCCGGAGAATCAATACTCAACAATAGTGATCTTGGCTTAGTTAATTCCATGGCTGAGTTCCGTTGGACCGCAATGTCGCGAATCATGATTGTATGACACCCTGGACCATATCTAAGTCAAATACGTTAATGATCTTTTTCAAGATTAGCCGTAGCCCTCCTTGTTTTAGGGGTTGGAAACTATAGGACCCGTGTTATAGTTGTTGAGCTACACTCAAGCTTAAACATGGCAACCTTATAGAAACCAACTCCTTAAATACATAAGATGAAATCTTGACTTGACCCAAACCGATGTTGTCGTGAATACACCGAGCACAGGCGTAAGTTAAGTCAACGATGTAATCTGACTTGATGTAGTCTAAAACCTGACCCAAACCGACGTGTCGTGAATACACCGAGCGAAGGGGCAAGTCAGGCTAGACGCGAAAACAAGGGTCCGACTTGAATAGACATTGTGATTAGGATGAGCACACTCATGATCGCAAATGGCTAGGGGCAAAAACCGATTAAGAGAGTCATATCTGATATGATCGATGAAGAGTCATCTTCCGATCGCAGAGTCAAGCAACTTGTTGAGCTACACTCAAGGTTGTTAGGCTCAAGGTGATTGGATCTCTTACCCATTATTTTAATTCGATTAAATCGTTCGTTATTAAGCTTTAAAACGATCGTAAAAATAGTGGGAGGATATAGATAGATAAAAGGCATTCTACCTATATTTAATTTTGAACGTATGCTAAACTAGGACAAGACTATGTTTACCGAAGGAATCAATTTATAATATTCGAATTAGTTAACTGGTCAAACAGGTTGATAAATTGAATATCAAATTTAAATTCTAGTTGATAGAATTAAACTATATTCTCGTTGACAAATTAAATGACCTTCTAAAGAACAGACTTAAGAAATATGATTTCATTAAGTTCTGGGTCCAACAAATAAATTAACGCTACATGTCACTCGTCTCTATATGAGGCAGCTTGAACATATAGGATATTCGAAGTATGTTTCTTCCTACAACTTGTCGAGCTACCCTCAAGGTTGTATGGACAAACAATTTTGATCCGCAAAGTTCGAGAATTCGATCAAACCGTTTGAGTCGAATACGAGTGCATGAGCAGTGCAAGACCATGTATCCCAACCGGATCTTGAGACAAGCAACTTCTTGAGCTACACTCGAGATTGCAACTCTCAGGTGTTTGGATACATGCGATTTGCATGGCTATTTATTTATGTTGGGCTAACTAATCTCTAAATGTGATTTAGAAAAGAAAGAAGGCACTCAGGAAAGTCAATTGAGAAAGTTAGTTTAATTTATCATTAGTAAAGCCATAAGTAGGAGGAAATGAAAATGTGACATATTCTGATGTCACGATTTCATAATAATTGTTATACAAAAGACGTCTAACACATTTTTGACGAATGTCGTCACCTTGCTTCTGAAGAAATATTTTGTGCTAAGTAATTTGTGACAACTATAATATATTAAATGTTAATATATAAATACACAAGATAGACGCTAACTTAAATGGCAAAATAGACTAGGCCGTATCGAGAGATTAAGCTATACAAGTCACATAAAGAGGTGTCTGACCTCTCGTATTATGAAGTCTACGGACATTTGTGAGTCTTAGCCTCTTAGATATAATGGCCGAAACCCATCTGTAAGACAGTGGGAGAATGAGTTGTCGAACTCAGTCTTGTACATACTGATGTATCAGAGTCTATATTAACCAAAATAAGTTACTCGTATATTTTATTAAGACACGTGTTCTTGATGAAATACAAGTCTGATAAAATAAAGAACGAAATGACTAAAGTATTTAAACTGATTCGATTAGATCGAATGGTCAAATACTTAGCTACATAAAATCTTGCGTAATTAAAAGAAAATGTGAATTTCTCTCAGGTCAAGTCTGTTAACACATCAGTGTGTTAAAAAGTATGAATCACACTTAGTTAGACTTGGTGCGATCCATAACAAGTGGCTCTGAGTTAATTCCTCCCTCTGGGTTAAGTCCCAGATAGTAATGCCCAGGTTTTGATAATGTTCTATGAGAACATTATCAATAAGATATTCATAAAATCAATCATAAGGAAGTTGTATAATTACTCGAATTTCGTGAGACGAGAAGTCGAGTTAGACATCATAACTGATGATGACTTAGTCAACTTCTAGGATGAAATTCAGAGTAGTAACTCCGATTTAAAACTTGTTGTAGGTCCGTGTGCGTAAATAAATTTGAGAATTTAGTTTACGTGCACAAGGAAAATGTTTCCTCACTTACTGCAAGTAAATCTTTAAGTTGAAAGATTGGTGCAAAAAAGAAAATAGTGAAGTGCAATCATGTTGGTCGAGAACGGTTTTTCATCCTAATTCCTTTAAAACGGATTATGTTGAAACCGTTTCGCCAGCAGATGTGTACAGATCTACTCGGACCAAACTCGATGTAAACGCTTAAGTTGACCATGAAAATTGGAGCATTCACTTATAAGTTCGTTTTTCTAAATATGATTTAGACGGACCAACTTATATGAATTAGCCAGATAGTTTTCAAGGTCAGTAGGAGCGTATACATTACATGCGAGACATCAAAGGGATGGATCATTTATTTTGACAAAGTTATCAAAAGGTTTGATACTTTATCAGAAATAGATATGAGCCATTTGAAATGACCAATAACTAATTTAAAATTATTATCGTAAGGTACGATGAATTGGATAAGATCCAAGTAAATAAAAATATTATGGATTCCGAAAGACCAAGTGAATTATTTGAATGAGATTCAAATGGTTGGTCTAGCATGAACATAGAAACCCCTTAAGTCTATAGTGTAGACGGTTTTAGCAGATCCACTCACGAAGGCTCTACCACATGAAGTCGGGAAAACTTATATGGAAAACAGTATAAGATACCGAGATAAATGGGCTTGAGTGCAAGTGGGAGATGTAGGAGAATAATTCCCTCCAGGCTATTTATCTCTGTGTGAATGGCACAAACGTCTTGTTCGAAATAACAGTAAGCTGTTTGGTAATAATTTATCTAAGTTATAATGTAGAAAACATTAGATATTAACTTAGGTAAAGTCCTGAGACTTTATGCAAGGTCAAACAGATATCGAAATGAGTATCTCGATCATGGAGAAATGTTTGACCGTCTGTAGCATAAGTCTAAAAGGGTTCGTGGTCGTAGATGTTTCGAGACAAGGATATCGAAACATCGGATAGACCATTGTGTCTTAGTCTTCACCGTTAAGCGGTGGCGATGATCTCATGATCGTTCGACATGGCGAAGTCGGAGAGGAGACACAGGTGCTCATTAGAGAATGAGTTCACTGAATGATCCACAAGAGTTATCATATGGTTACATTGACCAATCTGTCAATAATAACTCTTAGTGATGATAGGCTAGTTGGTCTTTT